>OZ012691.1:38768852-38813036 GCA_963942565.1 Maea johnstoni
AAAATGTACAAATCAAATACTAGTAGTTAATGCACGTTTTTTTTCTAATTTCCAGGCCACGGGTCAATGACTTTCCTAGAACCTGCATATCCTCGAAGGGGCAGATAGATATAATTGTTAGCGATCTTGCCAATCGGAATTGTCATTTCAACTGCACTGCCCTCTACACCCACTTCTCCAGGAGCCAAAGAAACATATTTGTGCTGTCTTCTTCTTTATCTTATACCTACGGATTATTCTAGTTATTTACATCCTATTCATGGATTATTCATACACTTACCAGATCAAACAGGACTATGATACTTCATCGTTGATTTGTTTTCCATACTGATCCTAAAGATTAAACAAACTACACATGTTACAATCTTGATAGTGAAATGGATCATACAAACGGAGTTCTTCGTCGTTTCTATAAGTCCAACACTTGTTTACTACACAGGAGATACAGCAGCGAGGTATCATATTCTATGGAAAACCAGAGTACCATATTGTTCATGAATTACATAAGCATGTTACTTGGCAATCAACAGCAACACAAAGGGATATGATCATACACCATGAGTTTCATATCGTTTTCTTTGATTCATCACATGTAGAGTAAGCGACTTTGGAATTTGGAATTTTTGAATTTTGTTTTTCGTCACATTTTCTGTCATATTGCGTCTAAGTTGTGACTAGCCAGTTATAACTGGTGGATGGAGTACCATCCACCTGAGTATCTGGCTAAACCCGACGCCTAACCTCAAGTCACTGGCAACTTTCTCACATGCTTCGGGTGAAATTTGAAGCCGGACAGTAATGAGAGACAGCTGACAGTCAGTGGCAACGCCTTAGACCACACGGCCATCAGGACAGGCCCTAGGAATCGAAACACATAACGCACCGAACTATGATATTGGCATATTGGATATTGCTTTAATAGATTCACCACATTCACTTAATAGTTAAGTTATGAAAGAACCGTAGTTTCCGGTGGAATATACAAATAGAAAATTTGAACTAAAACAGACATGGCATCAAACTTCACTTGGGAACTAATGAGCATTTTAACTGTGAATATCTAAACCATGAAATATACATTGATCAGATTTCGATTTTGGTCTAATTGGAATGGTCACAAATTTAGAGTTTCACATTCAAGACGTTTCCCATCTTAATAAACCTGGCTATTGCATCTTTGAAAAAGACACGGCAATAAATTTAACTTGAACTAATTAGCATTTCAACTATGATCATTAAGCAAAAAAATATATTTCCACTATGGTTGGATTTTAGTCTAACTCGAATGGTTCCAAAATTTGAGTTTCAAATGGTTCATTCAAAATAAACGTATCGGTGGCTCGACGTTCAGTATCTGTCCAGATTTGATTTTTCACCCCCTTAGGACATAGGACCAACAGCAATAAAACATACCATCAAGGAGGCTAATTCATTGGACTAAGTTTCAAATAGACACCATACATGTGAGACGTTTCGCATCTACGGTAACTGGCTATAGAATTTTGACATTATGGCGTTGGTGTGTCTGGTTAATGTACGGTGATTGGTGTTTATGAAATAAAGTGCACTGAATTGAACTCGATTGGCCGTGTTTGTAATTCATTAAGAAGAATATAAGTATTTTATGATCCTCCAACCTTTTAGGCCACATTTGCAATATGATCTGATTCCTTTTGAATGCAGTTCAATTTCCATTAAGAATGATATAAAATCTATACTTTATAGTATTATTATTATCATTATTACTATTATTATTATTATTATTATTATTACTATTATTATCATTATTATTATTATTATCATTATTATTATTATTATTATTATTATTATTATTATTATTATCATTAATAGTATTTGTATTATTAGTATCATTGATTATTATCAACATTATCATTAATATTATCAATTTTATTATTATTATTATGATAATCATTATTATTATTATCATTATTATTATTATTATTATTATTATTATTATTATTAGTTTTCCTAAATGTTATGACTTAACTCAGAGTAAATGAATAGATCGGTGGTTCTGGTTAGTACAACAAACACATATAACCATGATTGGATATTACTAAAACGTGTTAAGGTCTTAACCTGCTTGATTAACTACTTAAAGACAACTTTGAAAGAATTGTTCAGAGGTATTAGGCTGATTCACCTGTGGGTAGTGACCCTGTCATGTTGGTATTCATAAGGGAGATCTCACTGTGTACTCTCAGACGAGTACCCATATGCCAGGGTTTCAGCCATTTTGTATGGGCAAAATAAGATACCCGCAGCTGAGGGGTTAATGTAAGTAAGCATTTGGGTGTTAGTTTCTAGATTATTGTAACCTTGGTTATGAAAGCATGTCTAGGATGATAAAGTGGCAAATGGCTTAGACTTCTGTACATGATATTATTATTTTGAAGAAGGGGGTTTGTCTTTTTATAAGGGTCTTTTTATTATCTAACCCTGATAATTATGCTGCTGGTGGCTAATTTGGCCAATACAAAATGATGCAAAAGACCTGGAAATTATTGAAAACCTGGTACGTAGGTACTCATCTGAGAGTACTCGGAGTGAGCTTTTCAATGAATACCAACTTGACAGGGTTTGTATGGTTTTCAAAAATGGTTGGACGAAAGTAGCCTCAGCATTGAAGGGGTTAAAGGGACCAAAATCTACAAAATCTATGTAAAAATCAAAAAGTAGTTTTAAGGTTGAGTGGTAATTCTGCCTGTGCATATGCAGCCCAATTAGAATTGACATTCATATTCAATGGCTATCAGATTTGTCTGCATTCTGGCATTTGATTGTGCAATGGACTATACCTTTATTGTGTGGATCCCTAAAGGCAAGGAAATGCTGGTCCTAATCAGGCACAGTATATTATAGGGACCAGATACCGCCATTTAGGCATATGGTATGATGCATCAACACAATGCAGCAATGCACTGTGGGTAAATTGCAATCCCGCAGTAAGCAAAGAATTTGGATTCGGAATTTTTCCTTTCTTGGCACTTTTTCTACCATATTGCGACTTATTCGTGACTAACCAGTTGTAACTGGTGGAGCAAACCGGATTACCCACCGAAAACCACCACCACTGACAACTTTCAGTAAACAAAGGCCAGGGGACTATCCAGACATGCTTGTACAACAGCTTCCTAAAAACAGATTATTTAAACATTTTTGGAGCCCATGAGCCATGAAATCAATTTATTAGATAACTACATAATTCATCTTATTTTTCCTGAAAGGAAAATCACTTTATATAAAAGAAAAGACAACTTAGTTACATTTGCTCCAAATAGCACTGTTATAGACTCTTCCTTCATTCAAGCAGCTAGACTGAAAATGATCCGTCATTTCCCTAATGTGTTTTTCTTATTTGATGGTGTAAAACTTTATTAATCAAAATTGTGGTTTAAGAAGCAAAAAAAGTAATTTTAGTTTTTTTTCAAATCAGGGATGCAGGTAGGTTTGAAAGTCAGCCATTTTGTTAATAGAAGCTTTTGTTGAACCCGCTTATAAATTCGGTTTGAATACTCCTTCATTTGTTGTCTAATTAGTTTAAAAAAAGTAAGAGGATAGCGGACATAGTAGTCCTAATTTTAAAGAAATTTCTGTGCATGACTTCAGAATATTTTGTCGATTCTTAAGATTTCATACCCAAATTAATCCCCTTACTTCTGTAGGTATATAATATTTGAATTTGAGGGCATATTTTTAGTAAAATCCACATTGAGCCATATTTTATTAATTAGATGCAGTTACACTTGCTTCTGACAGTCAAGGAAGTAGGCAATGTTATTTTAGTTTTGGGGGAAAATAAATCAGATTAAATCATTAAAATTTTTGGTGAAAATATGTTTATATTTACAATGCAGGGTGAATCCACGTGTTTACAGGGAAGAAAAGGGGGATACTCCTTATCTCACGTTTATAGGCTAGCGGCCAAAGCCCGTAGGGGCTCTAAATAAGGAGTTTGTTGCACCCCCCTGTAAGTAAAAGTTTGACACTGTGGGCTGATAGGTACATATATGTACTTCATGAAAATACTTTGTCGCGGGCCTGGGTCATGGTCAGTAAGGAGATACTGGACGTCAAACTGACCACTCTCTGGCTAAAAGCTTAGCTATTATAATGGGCAGGGGGATAAGTAAACCATGCACAGATCTTGATAGGAGTGGTCAAATGTATAATGTGACCCCTCATTTTGAAGCAGAGACATTGTTCTTTAAGAAACTATGAGATTTGTTGTCCATAGTGACCTTGGTCTAAAGGTCAAGGTCATGAAACGAGAATTTTTTAAAGAAATTGGCACGCTGGGAATGAAATGAATGGAATTTTTTTTTTACATACTTCTAAAATTTCTTATCATTCATTCTAGCTGTTTGTTTATGTACAAGAATATCTCACCAATATAATTTACATGTATTATAAGCATTTACTTGTCAAATTAACCTTCGGTGCACTATTGACGCTAGGTGTATGTGTAAATGCTCTGCTATTATAATGGGCAGGGGGATAAGTAAATCATGCACAGATCTTGATAGGAGTGGTTAAATGTACAATGTGACCCCTCATTTTGTAGCCCGCACATTATTCCCTAAGATGGTATGAAATATGTTGTCCCTAGTGACCTTGGTCCAAAGGTCAAGGTCATGAAATCATATTTTTTAAAGAAAATCGGCATGCCTGGAATGAAATGAATGGATAACTTTTTAGGCACTCCTAAAGTTTCTGATTATTTATTCTAACTGTTTGTTTATGTACACTAATATCTTACAAATATAATTTACATTTATAATAATCATTTCTATGTCACATTAACCTTTGGTGCACTATCGACCCTCGTGTATGTCAAGAATAGCGACCTCAGTTCAATATTTGAAATGCTTTAGTCAATCCTGATGTATGTGTGTGATTATTTAATCTGTAGGTATGTCAGTTGGTGTAGATGATGTCTAATCAACAAAATCAGTGACCTTGAGCTAGATGGTGTATATGACCTTCAGTCAAAGGTCAAGGTCAACATAAAATAGTACTATTGAAATACATTACTCATTCATATATTAAGCTTGTGATGGCAATGTCTCCCCTGAGAATCATAAAGAAATTACTTTCCCCTGAGGCCTAAAGGGGGTGCAATCTATGTCCTTACATCTTGGATCCCCTTACAATCATGCTTTGTCCTTTAAACATTATGAAGGCTAGGGGAGAATGGGTTGGGATATGAACAGGTAAATTATTGATATTTTACTGATTACTATTGAAATACATTACCTGCTCATATCTTGAAGCAGTGTCCCCACGCAAACAAATGCTGCAGTGGCATGGACACGAATACCCATACTTGGATGCTCCACAGATAATTGTCATTTCACACTATCAATAGCTTCTTTGAGTCATCCCTTGGTTTTTGAGAGGATGAAATGTGATCGTTCCCTTAAAATGGCTTTGGTGCTTTCTAAATACCTTTTACAAAGCCCAAATTGGGCAGTGAACTTTGTCATATGGATAGTGATTGGAGAGATTTCCTAAAAATACTGACTAAAACTGGCAAGTAACAGAAGCCGCCATTTTCCTTCCATTAATGGCTGGGATCTATGGGACTAGCCTGTAACCAGCCACCTTTGTGGCCTGATGCCAGTTGTATAAGGAAGGCCATTTTGACTCATAGATCTTGCAGTGAGGCCCTGCCCATAAGCTCAAATGGGCCTTGGGCAATCTAGCACCTTAAGGAAGTCCCAAGTCAGTTTCAATTCTCAGCCCATGATTTTCCGTCATGAGTGTGTGCAGAACCTGATGGTTGGAGGACGAGGTGGGCCATTCCCAGAACCATTATGGACTGCACTAATAGAAGTGCAATATCCCATGACCGGATTACACATCTTGCCTTGGTTTGAAAGAAACTTTGCTATTTGGTACACAGGGGCAGAATAGGGGTCCAGACCTCTAGCCGCGTACCACCGCCAGAAGTGGGCAAGCCTGGCATTGTGAACTCTTTGGGCAGATTCCCTCCTACCTCTGGAGGCGATGTCAGCAACCACCCCAGGGTCTGGGGATGAGTCCCACCCTGCTGGATTATATAGGATACCATGGTTGAATTGTCTGATTAGACTTTGCCCAGCCCTGGACTTGTCCCACAAAGTGCTGGAGGGTCACCCGTGCTGCCTGGAGCTCCACCCAGTTAATGTGTTTTACCATCCATTTTTCGGGCCAGATGTCGGAAGCCATCTTTTCACCCAGGTGAGTACCCCACACGAAGGTCTGACCCAGAAGCCTTGTGCTTAGATCCCTTTCGCTTCTTGGGGATCCTGATCTGACTTCTGAACTGAACTTTTGCCTGCGTTTTAGTGAGATCCTGATAGTACACCAGGTAAGTAATGATGCAATGACGTCGGCCATAGCCTCTGCCTGGAAATCCCTCTTGAAGGCGCTAGTAAGGCACAACTGCCAGCAGCTCCTCCTCCATGTAGAAAGGCCTGTGTGATAAATGCCTGCCTCTTGAGCAGGAGGTTTGGCAAGTGGTTGATAGTGGCAAAATCCTCCCTATCCTTTGCCCCACCAGAAATTTCCATGTGAAGGCATACTCATCCAGTGAAGTACAGGTCCTCCTCCACATCACAATTTGTGAAGATTGACCGCCTCTAGTGTGGTCTGTCTGGCTGGGTTAACACACTGAAAGGGTCATGGGGAGGGGGGAAGTCCTAGAGCGTTCTCCAACATCCAAGTTTGCCTCCATATGTAGGTATCCCCGTCCAGGTCTTTGATATCCAGAATGGATACCAAGCCTGCCACCAAGTCCGGCCTCTTCACTCCCTAGACTGCCAAAGTGGGTGCCAACTCCTCTTTTCAAATATCAAAGTTGATGGAGCCGTTATCCTGGGCCTGAACCTTATTCTGAAGCACTTTCTTGTCCTCCTCATGCACTGGACAAGATGTCTGAATCTGTGAGACAGCAGGATGAAGCACCATGAGTAGACGAGTAACCTCAGGAGTTTAAGCCCACATGATCATCACTGGTCTCTCTTCCTCTTCTGATAGTCCCTCGGGCAGGGAGTCCACTGCTAGTGCTGATGCAGTCGCCATGGCAGGGGTGACCAAAATGATTAGCCTCGAGAGCACAGCCAGCCAATTTGGCTAAGGCCTGCGTGCTTACCCTATGCTTGGTCTTCTTAGATATTGATTTGGAGGTGGAACCCTAAGAGGATTCAACATCCAGGACCATTACCACAAGCTCTGCCGAAGCTTTAATGGGACACAGGTCGAGCCTAGACTTGCGAACCGCCCTTTGTTCCCTCACAGGACTGGCCTATGGGTGTGCAGGTGAGATGTATCTCACACAGGCCATGATGGGTCCATGGTTTGTTGTCTTTGGACCACAGAGCCCAGCAGGTACACTCCTCCCAGACACACTGGATCCCCACATATTCTATATATATATGGAATGGTGGCTTCAAGGGACGATCCAACATGCCTTCCACAGAGCAGTGTCAGGCCGGATGGTTCCCCTAGGAGTCTAGGGACTCATGTTTATAGAGTTGTGATCCATTATCTTGTTTTCTGAGATAATAAGATTCAACAAATAAAACAAACAATTATAGATCAAAATATATGAAATCAGCTAAACTCAAAGGGAGCCTTCAGATTCTTGTAATACTCACTTCCTAATTTGAGTTGACTTCTAAGGTGTATGTGTGCTAAAAACGTCGAAATTCGTGAAGAAGAACAGAGCTTGTCAAGCATGTGTCATCAAGGTAACACTGAAAGTTGCAAGAGGATCCAAGATGGTGGGGCACAGATGGCGCCAACCGATTGTCATCAGGGTAAAGTATTTCTATTCTATGATTGTCAGAGAAGTGATTGGCTTCACAAGCTTCAAGATTAATGACCAGTAATGTATTTCGATGGTGATATTTTCTGTTGACCTTGACCTGAAGGACAGATAAATTATCTAGGCCAAGGTCACCAGGTATGTTAATAAATAAACATTTTAAATTGACTGAAATACAGGTTAAATAATCATGCACATATAGCACAATTGACTGTGTAAAGCATTTCAAGTATTGGACTGGCTTCACCATTTTACCCATACACCGAGGGTCAATAATGCATCGAAGGTTAGTTTGACAAGTAAATGACTACTATACAGTCATGTAAATTCTATTGGTAATATATTTTTCTACATAGAAAAACAGCTAGAATGAATAATCAGTAACTTAAGGAGTGTCTAAAAAAGGTTCACCATTCATTTCATTCCAGACATGCCGATTTCTTGAAAAATTTTGATTTCATGACCTTGACCTTCAGACCAAGGTCACTAGGTACAACAAATTTCTCACCATCTTAGAAAAGAATGTGTGGCCTTCAAAATGATGGGTGACATTATACATTTAACCACTCCTATCAAGATCTATACATGATTTACTTATTCCCCTATTCATTATAATAGCTTAGCATCTATACATACACCTAGGGTCAATAGTGCACCAAAGGTTAATCTGACCATAAAATGGTTCATATACATATAAATTCTATTGGTAAGATATATTAGTACATACACAAACAGCTAGAATGAATAATAAGAAACTTTAGGAGTATCTAAAAAAAGTTCTCCATTCATTTCATTCTCAGCATTCCAATTTCTTAAAAATAAAATTGTTTCATGACCTTGACCTTAAGACAAAGGTCACTATGGACAACAAATCTCATACCATCTTAAAGAACAATGTCTCTGCTTCAAAATGAGGGGTCACATTATACATTTGACTACTCCTATCAAGATCTGTGCATGGTTTACCTTTCCCCCTGCTCACTATAATAGCTAAGCATTTAGCCAGAGAGTGGTCAGTTTGACGTCCAGCATCTCCTTACAGACCATGACGCAGGCCCGCGACAAAGTATTTTCATGAAGTACATATATGTACCTATCAGCCCACAGTGTCAAACTTTTACTTACAGGGGGGTGCAACAGAATCCAAATTTCAGGGTTTTGGCCGCTAGCCTATTAGGTTCAATTGAAATAAATAAGCTCCCCAGCTAATCACCTGACTAGATTAGATTTTAGATATATAGATCATCATAAGACTAATATGGATCTTGACCATCAGGGCATTAGGGTTTTAATATTAAATCAACATCAAAATTCTAAAAAACACCTGACTACCACAATAATTTGGTTAGGAATTCTAAAATTTGCTAAATTCAAGCAAATTAGTTTAAAGTTTAACCCTTCCAAGTCTGAAACTGGGACGCTAGGATTTTTGAAAGCCATCTAAAGCCTGTCATATTGGTATTCATTGGATAGCTCTCAGATGAGTACCTTTGTGCAGAGTTTCAGTCATTTTTTAGTTTTTTTGCACTGTTTTGTATTGGCCGCATTAGGCACCAGCATCAGAAGTATTAATTTTACTTTAAATCATCGGAAATACTTAAAAGATAACATATATTTATCTGAACACCTGAATAGGAATAGATTTGTATGAGGTTACTATTTGGATATATTGCTGTGTACATTAACCTAGAGCTGCACTCACGGAGGGAGATCAACTCATAATAAGCTCACCGCCATTTTGACTCATGAGCTCACGGATGCAGGTTTTTTTAAATAAATATTATTCAGCCTGGCAATTAAGAAGTAAATACTTACCAATAGAGATTTAATAGCATTTACATGTTTATTTGATTATGAAATAGTCTGGCAAATGGTTCATATTAACAACAGTTGATCAAGGTGTACGAAGGTCAGTATAACACTCAACACTGCTTGTATACATTAAGGATTGTAAACAAGACGACAGCTCTAAGCAGTGATAAGAAGGTGTTTTATGTCAAGTTTTTGTTCCCTACATAGACGAGTCCACGAGCTGACGACTCCATCTTGAACTCGGCTCGATTGGCTTCTGTAATCAAGCCACCTGAGTTTGTGAGCGTTGAGTGCAGCTCTACATTAACCCATTAAAGCTCACAGCGGCCAAAAGCAGCCTCACAATTTTAATATTTTGCAGGGAAAAGCAAAGTCAGGAAAATATTTGATGGAAAAATGTCAATCAGAACATTACCTACAACTCCCCTTCAAATATTTTGTAAAACCATTCTCAGTTTCAAAGTTATTGTCAATAGTTTTATGGATCCAGACGACAATTTCTGGAGGAACTCTTAAGTATTAATGGGTTAGCCAATTTAAACACAGAGTTCCACCAGAAAGTATTGTCTGCTCCTCTCATACTTTTAAAAATAACTTATAATGTATAAAATGAAAGTTCGCGAAAAATTTGTAGGAGATTTCTTGTTTGGCTGATGGTAACCATTTTCCCTTCAAACGTTTTTTCCAGGAAATGGCTTTTGTAAGTAAAAGATTTCCGAAATCATAAGGCCTGCTTTGGCCGCTCTGTGTGTGAATGGGTTAACCCTTTCAATGCTGAGGCTACTTTCATCAAAGCCACACTAACACAGAAATTTGGAAGAAAACACGTTTTTATCTGGTCATGTTGGTATTCATTGGAAAGCTCTTGCTGAGTTCTATCAAATGAGTACCCATTTACCAGGATTTCTGTCTTGTTTGAACTTTTTTCACATCATTTTCTATTGACTTAAATTAGCCTCCACCAGCACAAGGGTTAATGAATACCTCTTTTGGACACCAAGTTTCAAACAAATTCTAGAGGCACTGATCACAACGATAGATAAATGGAGACATTTTCAACTGTAATACAAATACATAATAACAATACGAATATAAAAGTTGGAAAGACTTTGTTTTATTGAATGTTGATCACCATCAAATATACAATGTTTTCCTCAAATAAAAACAATGACAAGCATTTATTTCATGTAAAAGCTCTTTGAATATTTAGAAAGTAAAATGGAAGATGACTAGTTATGATATTGGCAATATAAAGTATTCTCAAAACTTTCAAGATGGCCGCTATCATGAGAAAGCTTTTGGTCCAAATATGGAATGAAATCTTTTTTCATCAATAGAAATGCATGAATAGAATTGTGATCGTTAACTATGTCATAGAATAGTTATCCATGATTGAAATGTTATTTACTTTAAATCACAACTATTTATGTATATTTCAGTGGCCATACATGTAATTCATTACATCTCGGTAATATACATTTCATGAAGATGAGAACATATACAAGTCAATATGATTAATCCTGTAAATTTCCAAATCTATATAAAAATGGATAAATTCGAATTCTCTATACAAGGTAAATATTATAGAAATATTCTTTAATATAGACAATTTACTTTTTAAAAATCTTTGACACTAAAAATATGATTTTGAGATATTGGCGTTTTTAAAAAGAGTCCTAGGCATCTCTCTTGTAGACTCTTGTGGCTACCACGCCCTTGGCTTCGCAGGTCTGGAATAGAAAAGGAAAGAACTTTTATTTACTATATTAATCAATAATCAATCATTGTCATCAATTGTGGTTTAGTTTGTGAATTGGCCAATAGGTGGCATGTCTGTTTATGTGTATCACTACGACTACTGTTCTCAGGGAATCAGCATACTGTTGTTTGGGCCGACATGACAGTTACTGATCTGTTGATATTAAGAGTCGGTGAAAAATTTGAGTTTGGAGGAGTAGAAGTTTAGTTTGTGAATTGGCCAATAGGTGGTATGTCTATTTATGTGTATCACTTATGATAGTGAAAGTTGGTGAAACTTTTGAATTGGGAGAAGCTTAAGTCATTGAACCTGCATGATACTAGACTTGCTACAAGTCTGTGATATCTGGCTCTTTCACTGATCTGACCTGAGTTGATTTCACTCCAATATTAGTTCTGAATAAATCCTCAAGGGGGACACACTTGAGCTCTAGTCTGTATCATATGTGTTATCAACCCGCAACTCATGAAAACAGTGCTTCCATCTATAGTTTGAGAGAGACATCAAACCTACTTAGTATGTAGTGGTGGGGGCATTATACCTAACACAGCCTGAGAACCAGGCTAGCATGATACCTGCATAGATACCCCATGACACTGCATGGTTATTTGGGCTGTCTACGCTTCATTCCAGAGGAATAGGGTAGCTATTTTCATATCATTCATATCAATGTGCAAAAGTCCAAATGTCATCATAAAATGGAATACTGTAAAACCCTTTATTACCACGCACATTTATTTTCACGTAACTGCCGTCTGAATCGGATCGCGGCCATTTAATTACACGCATCAACTGTATTACTGCTAGATTGGGCATTGTTATGCTATTTTGAACGTATATCAGCGCCAGTAATATACGCGTTATCACCACCTAGCGCGAAATGCGTGAAATTAAAAGGAGCGCGATAATAATGGGTTTTACAGTATCTTACGAAATGCTATAAAATTGTTGTATTCTGCACCACAGAAAATGTTTTTAGTTTGTAATTTAACAAGGACCTTGGTCAAATACTTATTGCTAAACCTCTTTGATTCATTTATGTCTCTTGTGCTTGAAAACAAAGCTTTGTAACTTTGCTGCAATCCACGAAAGGCATCCTTTTTATTTGAATATCACACCATGTGCAGCAGCGATTAAGTTAATATACTTATATAATATACACCAATTTGGAATTTTGTTTTTCGTCAATATTTCTACCATATATATGGCATGAAACTTCTGAGGTCATTATACATGTTCCCAAAAACTGTACATCCTTACTGAGTTGCATGATATATTTCTAAAGTTGCACCATATTTTGAAAGTTGCACCATATATTTAACCAAGTTAAACAATATTTTGAAAGTTGCATGATATTTTGTGAGTTGAACTAATATCATTTTGCATGCTGTACATATGCACCAAATATATACAATATACATCAAGGACACCATCAAGTTAAAGGCATTTATTTTAGTTTTTAGAAACACCAATCTTCAAGGGTCCAGGGCGATAATTTTTCGTGTCAAACACCTCTTATTTTCCATCATTGACTTACCATGGTCATTGTGTTGGCGTCTGTGAGTGCCCTCGTCAAAACAGAGTCTGGGTCGCCTGACTGTGACTGAATGATCTTATTGTCTCCCTCAGCTGTTACTGTGGTCTGAAATAAAAAAAAAAGATCAAGAGAAATCTAAGACATTTTAGTATATTGCAGGGGTAAGGCCCCACCAAAGATCGCATAGCCCTAGCTTTGCTAAAGCCTGCAGTAGTAGTATACAGATCAATTTTCTGCTTGGAATTCTGAATTTCAATTATCGTCACTTTTTCTGCCATAGTAAATTGTCCAACCAGGAAATCTTCCAATCAACCCCATTTCATTATACACTTTTAAATGACAATATTAATAATGATTTAACCTTTCTGCTGCTGGTGGCTTATGTGGCCAATACAAAAAGCAAAAAGCTGAAAAATGACTGAAAATGACCCTGGCACATGGCTACTCAGTGAGAGCTATCCAATGAATACCAACATGACAGGGTTTAGATGGTTTTAAAAGATCTTTGCATCATTGTACTATGAATGAAAGTAGCCTCAGCATTGGAAGGGTGAAATGTGTCTAGCCAGTACTTAACCCATTAATGCTTCACAAATTCCTCCAGAAATAGTCGTCTGGATCTAGCAATCAATATTGACAATAACTTTGAAATTGAGAATACTCTCCAATTTATTTGAATAAGAGTTGTTGGTAATGTTCTAATTAACATTAAGATTCAGCTATGCTTTTTCTGCCATAGTTCAATCAGGAAATGGTCCAACCAACCCCATGTCATTATAAACTTTGAATGACAGTCCAAGTCAATATTTGAATATTTACAGAATTGCAGACGGATTTTTGGGCGAATTAACCAAAATTTAAATTGCGGAATTTCTTGAGTTTTTTTTTTAATTTTACGCTGACGTAATTCTGACAACACTTTATGAAAAAACCTACCTACTCATCTGCAAAAAAGCCTTGGTTTTTATGTGTTCAGGCCACAATATTTGAAGAACACATTCAAAATAAACTTAAATATGTGATCTCGGTCTATTGCATACATCGTCTAGACAGGCAACCATTTTGGCACCGTTCTTAGGTTTGCGACCCCATAATGTATTGTGCACGAAAATTGACATCCTGTTTCTTCTGATGTTAACACTGTCCTCCAGACTGAAAATTGTGAGGTGTTGTTTTTTTAAGTTTTTTTATGCCTGTAATGATTTTGGAACAAAAAAATCTGTAAATCAAAAATCAACTTGGACTGGCCTAATAAGGATAAAAAGTTATTATCACAAAAAGCGTACCTTCATTTTTCTTCCGTCAGCTGTGGTCTCATCGAAGGCCTCGCCCAGTTTGAATGAGATCTCTGTATTTTTGAAGGTTGAGGATGTCTTGATTGTTACGTTGTCGCCATCGACGATGATTTCTTGGCTGGGCTTGGCTTGGTTTCCCATCTTCCTCATCACCAGGCCAACACCTAATTAACATAAATTAAAATATAATTAAGGCCTAATTAACATAATATATGCAGACATATTAGATCAAATAAACAGTGATTTCTTGGCTGGGCTTGGCTTGGTTCCCCATCTGTCTCATCACCAGGCCAACACCTAATTAACATAAATAAGCATACGATCAAGGGCTAGTTAACATAATATATGCAGACATGTTAAATCAAACAAACAATGATTTCTTGGCTGGGCTTGGCTTGGTTCCTCATCTTCCTTGTCACCAGGCTAACACATAATAAACATGAATATGCATAACATTAAGGGCTAATTAACATAGTATATGCAGATATGTTAAATCAAACAAACGATGATTTCTTGGCGTGGCTTGGCTTGGTTCCCCATCTTCCTTATATCCCCAGGCCAACAGGGATCCGCCGTGGCCTAGTGGTTACGATGCCTGACTCCCAAGCGTGAGTTTGCAGGTTCGAGTCTTCGCTGGATACCAAAGCTGGTTGGCCTGGTCGCTATATAAATGTGCGGAGTTGTGGAGGACTGCCTATGGTCCTTCTGCAACAGAAAGACCCCTTGGAACTATTCGTGAAGAGTAGGGAATTCTTCCCGGTTCCGGGTTTCTACCTCGTCGGGATATGACCTAAGCTGTTGAAAGCGACGTAAAACCCAATTCCTTCCTTCCTAAATTCCAAGGCCAACACCTAATTAACATGTTGTCATGTTGGTATTCATTGGTATTCTGAGTACTCTCAGATGAGTACCCATGTTCCAGGGTTCCAGAGTATTTTTTCAAGTTTTTTGCTTGATTTTGTTTTTGCCAAATTAGCCACTTAAGTAGCATTATAAAGACTTATATTTATCAAAATCAGTTTCACCCGTTGTTGACATGGTGAACAGATTTTTTCTGGCATATAAGGGTTCAAGTGGGGGTTAAGTGGGGGTTCTCCACTGTAAGGAGGTAAAATTGACAGATGTGAAAAGTGGCTAATTAATTGATAAACTAATACAAGTACCTCTTCACCTAACAATTCATAGGGGTGGGTGCAGGGGGGGTTACTGAATTTCCTTGCCCCCCCCCCCCCTTGCCCCCCGCTCAATGTATAACTACTTAAAACATTTAATTAGAAAGGTCTGAAAACACTGCATTTGGACCTGCCGGTGTCTTTCCAGAATTACATCACATACAATATGGTGTACTTCTTATGAAAATGGTACAACATTCAATTAAGGATATATTTCAAGTATTTAGGGAAAGGGTTTGGGTAGAGCTGCACTCACCACTCACGAACTCGAGTGGCACGAGCCCTAGGGCAAACTCGCCGAGCTCGAGCTGAAATGTTCAAATTGTGAGCTCGTCTATGTTGGGAACACAAACGTAACACAGAGCACCTTACACACATTATTAACATATAACTGCTTATCGCTGTCATGTCTTCTTTACAATCTCCAATGTATACATTCAAGCGGTTTTGTGTGTTAAACTGACCTTTGTACCTCGTCAGCACGTTTTAAAATAAATAAACATGGCAATGTTAATAAATCTCCACCAATGAAATATTGGGTGGTGAGCTCATGAGTTGATCTCCCTCCGTGAGTGCAGCTTTAGGTTTGGGGTAGCCTAGTAAGGTTACACTCCAGGATCTAAATAAAGGGTTCGATCTCAGTGCAAGTCTCTGCTAAATCTCATCAGTGAGTTGGCAAGGTTGCTTAACAGATAAGCAGCATTTCGAATGGCTATCTATTGAAGTACCTTCACAACTACAAGGACCCTTTAGATGAGAATATTTAAGAAAAAAAATCATCTCCAGGTCTGGGATAAATGCATCCAGTTATAACAAAAGAAGTACACACTGAAACATTGGAAGACTCAATGCCTTGTAGGCCTTACCTTCGGTAACCACAAGAGACTAGCAAACTCATTGCACAGTACCTAGTATACCTACATTAGCTTGTGAAACCTAATCTCAACAGGTTAACTAACTGTAGTGCAGTGTAAAGCCTAGTCTTAGCCAGCAAGCCGGCTGCTGCGCAATATTTCAACCCTCAAAAATCACCCTTCAGGACACCCGAAAGACTTTGTGAGGAATTTCTTAAATTGTCAATTTCAAGCATATAGTTTTTTTTCTTACCCCAATATAATTCCTATGGTATTGCATGATGGACATTATGGTTTATCTCATCAAGTAAATACATGTTTACGGCTGCAATATGAGTATATTATGGACTCCTCTGAAAATAAAGATGCCCAAGGATTTTATTATTGCCAATTTTGGGCACCCAGTTTCTAAAACCTGACTAAGACCCTGGGACGTAACTAAACTGAGGCTTAACTTTCATCCAAAGCACAAGGATTTTCAAAAACTATTTAAACCCTGTAATGTTGGTATTCATTGGAAAGCTCTCACTGAGTATTCTCAGATGAGTACCCATGTGCCAGGTTTTCAGTAATTTCTTAGGTTTTCTGCATCATTTTGTACAAACCAAATTAGCCACCAGCAGCATATTAGGGTTAAAGTTAATGATTAACCGTGTTACTCTAGCTTTATCTGTTACTCTATCTTTATCTAATAACTGACGACCTCTAACCCCTCAGGTTATTATCAACCCTGGACTTCAAGAGTATGTGTCAATATCACACATAACATCTCGTTAATTTCGGGCAGACTGCCAAGACCTTGAAGTCACTTTTACCAAGCGTGCGGGTGTGAAATTGATAAATTGTACACACAAGTCAATAGAGCTGTCTAATCAATTTTTTCATAGTTTACTTACACTTACAGGAGAGTTATCTTGGAGAGTGGCAGATTTAAGTATTTTCATCCTTATCTATTAAAAGTGAAAGGTTGATCTGGTGTGATGTTATTTGACATTAGTGTCCTTTAACCCTTGTTCTTATACAACTCTTTCAATAAGCTGACTGTACAGAGATACACTGATAAAGAAAATGACTGTTTGGCTATTAATTCTGGCATCCTGCATAGACATTTTAACCCTTAATATTCTGTTTGTTGCTAATTTTTGGTAATAAAAAATTATGAAAAATGTCTCAAAAATGGCTGAAACCCTGGAACATGGGTACTCATCTGAGAGTACTCAGTGAGAGCTATCTAATGAATACCTACTTGACAGGGTTAAGATGGTTTTCAGAAAAATCTTTGCATGGCCTTGTGCTTTGGACAAGTAGCCTAAGCATTGGAAGGGTTAAAAGTGAAAGGTTGATCTGGTGTGATGTTATTAGACATAAGTGTCCTCTAACCCTTGGGACTTATACAACACTTTCTGTAAGATAGCTGTTCTGAGATATGCTGATAAAGAAAGTGACTGTTGAGCTATTCTGGCAACTACCCACTTAGGGGTCCACACCGGTACACCCGTACCATGAGGGTACCGATACTCCGCCTGAAAATACCGGTAAAAAAACGTATAATTAGTAACCGGTATTTTGGTACCGGTACTATGACAGAATAGAGTGCAGAGACGCGGGATCGGCGGGAAAATACATCGCGAATTCGAGATCGCGTCATCCGTCTTTCCCGCTCGATCTACTTACGATCACGTGATAGGGGGTGATATATGGGACCACATTCTAAGCTGCATTTTCGTAAAAGGTACTAGTAAAGAAAGTAACCGGTATCGGTACCGATAGAATACCGGAACCGTATAAAAAATACCAGAACCGTACCGTACCGTATAAGGTATGGACCCCTATACCCAATGAAAATACCCTGCATCCATATTTAACCCTTGTCCTGCTTGTTGCTAATTTTTGGTAATACAACATGTGGCAAAAAGTATCTTAAAAATTGCTGAAACCCTGGCTCATTTGAGAGTACTAAGCAAGAGCTATCTAATGAATACCTACTTGACAGGGTTTAGATGATTTTTCAAAAATCTTTGCATCCTTGTCATTTGGGCAAAAGTTAAGCCTCATCTTTATAATAAAAAAAAAAGTTGCGGTTGCATGGCAAAACATATGCTTGTTTATTTCCTAGAACAGTTAATGCAAATATATTTGTGGGTGCAGTGCAGTATTTCTTAGAATCTTTACAGTTTTTTGTGTTTTTGACATAATTTTGAAATGACTGTTAGCATCAAGGTCTTTAGCCCGGATTAGAAACTGGGCGCAAAAAATGGCAATTGTAAAATCTTTGGGCATCCTATTGTTCAAACAATATAATGAGATTACAGCCATAAATATGTATTAACTTAATAACTAATCTTAACTGAACCCAGGCAGATTCCAATAAACTTTGGTACAATCCCAAACAATTTTTGTTGCTATTTTAAACACAGACAATTAAGTGCTAGCCCATTTGCCGCGGCAAGTAAAAATGATTGTTAAGCAAATATAGACATTGCCCGTCATGGCAATTTGTAACTCTCTAACCTAAAATAAACCTTACACTGCTCGTGGCCAATTTGACAATTCTAGTGAATTCTTTCAAGCCAAGACATATTTTGCAAACATTTGAACGAAAAATGTCCATTACAGCATTAAACCAACAACTCTCCTTCAAATGTTTTGTAAAAATATTCTTATTTTCAAAGTTATTATCAAAATTATCAAAGATCCAGGCGACAAATTTTTACAGTTACTCTTATGCTTGGGTTAACCAGGAGACAACCAAGAACTTTCTCTCAAAGGTTCTATAAATTTGAAAATTTCATACCTCATTTTTCGTTGATATCTTAGGACCAAGCAAAACTTTTCATAGAGACTTAAACCTGCATGAATGGGTCTTAACCCTTATGCTGCTTAGTGGCTGATTAACCGATACAAAATGATGCAAAAAAATTGAAAAATGAACCCTGGCAAATGGTAGACCCTCTGTGCCGTAACGTTACAGGCCTATGCTATTGTTGCTCTGACGGGCCTCACCTATACGGCACTAGTCCTCCAATGCAAAAAAATGGAACCTGGGTCGGTGTAATGTGATGAAAACACTGCGTCACTAGTTTAATGGACAAATTTGTAGGAATTAAGGAAATAAAGGCTCATAAGGGCCAGATTTTTGGATAAAGTTCTTAAACTGCTATAAAAGTGTTTTTTCTGACCTGTTCCCTCGGTCACTGTTGTCTGCCACAGCGGTAGTAACGTAAGTTGGCCGCGCACATCGTAAGTTCAATTGTTGGGCGGCACGTGGACGCGTGTTGGTGCTTGGAGATAACGCAACAACTCGTCTGACAACGCGAGAATTAGCAGCCATTTTGCAGATTAGGAGGCCTTCTTCCATGTACCTCCATAAAAAGTTAAGATTTTTCCAAAAAGGAGGTGAGCAAAATAAAATATTGTCTTGAATGATAAATAAACACTGGTCTACAAATACAAGTAATTTTTATTTCATTCAAATGTGTCAGTGCAAAATCACGTATCAGGTTCCAAAAATTTCAACGTGGGGACCCTTGCCCCCACGGCAAACGGAACGGACAGCCTCAGGGGGCAAGTCTCCTGGTCTAGGCAAATGGGTACTCATCTGAAAGTACTATAGGTTCAGATGGTTTTCAAAAATCTTTGCATCCTTGTGCTTTGGACGTAAAGTAGCTTAAGAATTGGAAAGGTTAATTTTCTAACAAAAACAATCCACCTACCACAAGCTTTCATGAACTCCTCGAAGTTATCACTTGACGCGAGTGCCCAGTTTCCTGCAAGTTTTGCCATTGTGGTTTTGGTTTGGTGCTGTTTCCGAATTTAAAAAAAAGGTTGATCCTTTCGCTTTCCCGTCTGACTGTCAAAGTGACCCCTTCCCAGTTTCTCGGAAGCTTTAACCATTCGATGGTCAGCATCTGATCTTTAGACCCTCTTGTCATTATTTTAACCCATTCGTTCCCATAAGTGGTACGTTGAAAATTGAAACATTTCATACAGAAATTGTATATCTAAAAATACTCTGAATGGAACATAAATTATCACACTAACAAAAAAAAAGTTTCTTCAAATATTTTGTAAATTTCATACTTTCGTTTAAGAAATGAATTGATTTGTCCAATGAAGTGTGTGTATTGTGGGGATGAATAGGTTAAAGGAAATTTTCATTATGACCTGTTGCCAATGGTGAGGGAGGAATCTTCGAATGGAGGAGAGATAGGGGGGTGGGATATGTGATTGATTTAGCTTGGTTTCTCTAAGGACCTTGTACTGCTAACTAGTGCATTGGGTGCCACTAATGACAGGCCATCAGTCTACCAGAGATAAGCAATCTGGAACTCAGACATATACTACAAGGGCCTTTGCCCTGGGAATAATCTTCCAGTAAAGGAGGAAGGGCAGGAAATTTGGAATTTCGTTTTTCATCACTTTTTCTGCCATATTGCGATTTAAACTTAGGCCTAAAAAAAGAAATTGTTTGTTTCCTGTAACGGTCTGAAAAGAAATAGGGTAGGTAAGGTCGGTAACAATATTTTTTTTGGATTATTTTTTTGGTCAAAAATGTGTGTTTTATGCATGTTTTACGTTGATTAGGAGTTGTGAGGGCAGAAAAAACTTTAGGGTAGGGATTTTCTTGAATAAAAACTTGTTAGGCAGGGCTCAACGGTCCCCAGAAGGAGCAGGTAGGCTGGCGGGGCTACCTGAACCCAAGATCAGGTAGTCCCGCCAGCATTTTATATAGGTAGCCCCGCCATTTATTCCAAAACGGCAAAATAGTTCTTTTCCCCCCTTTTCATGTTAGTAATGGTACTTGTGCTTTTTTCTTCTATTTTGTAGGTTGCATGATTAAGGGATGCTATATTTTTCTTTTTTTCTGCTACCATTTTATAGCATTTTAGTGAGGAACTTCCCCAGGATTCAGGTAGTCCAGCAGGACTACCTGAATCCAACTTTAGGTAGCCCACAGGGCTTTTTTTGGAATTCAGATCTCCCGGGAGATGGGACTATGCTATATGTTGAGCCCTGTTAGGGTAGGGTTACAGGAAACAAACAACTTTTTTTTTAGGCCTTAAACTTATGACTAGCTAGTTGGAACTGGTGGCCGGGGAGAGTACCCCTTGAAAACCAGTGCCTAACCCCCAGTCACTGGCAACTTTCTCACAAGACGCAAAAGCATGAGGGCAGAAAATGACATAAATTATAATTTGTGAAGAGATCAGGCCTTACTCAGACATATATATATTACACTGGCCTTTGCCCTGGGAACATTTGCCTAGTATCGGAGGTAGGGCATGGAATGACATGAATTACAATCTGTGAAAAGATTAGGCCTTGCCCAATAGGGAAATGCTGACTATAGTTTTTAGTTGCCCCACTTAAATTTCAACTTTTCCTACGTAACATCTTAAAAAGAATTCTTTGGAAGGCTTGTTTTTTGTGCAACTTTCTATGTATATCTAATTATAGGTTTTCAAAAAGATGATTTGGACAGGAAGATATTATTGAAATCTCTCTTTCTCATATACATGTATATATATATATATATATATATATATATATATATATATATATATATATATATATATATATATATATATATACATATACATATATATATATATACATATATATATATATATACATATATATATATATATATATATATATATATATATATATGTATATATATATATATATATATATATATATATATATATATATATATATATATATATATATATATATATATATATATATATATATATATATATATATATATAGTTTTTAACTATGGTATGGGTCCTACATGCTGCAACTGGCTTTAGAATAAGTTACAGTTTAGCAGTAATATGACATATTCAAAGGTCTAAATTCTAAACTCAGTTTCCCCACATCATACTATGTACTTCTGCATATAATTTGACCAAGTGCTCTGATCTAGCTTTGTGACATCAAAAAGATCTGAAGAAAACTGTCATGTGATTGGCGTTAAGTGAAGTAGGTGACAATAAGATATGATTATTGATCTAGACCACTAGCTGTCCTGTACTGTAATAAACAATAGTACTAACATGTGTGGTGAGGTGATAGATATATGCCCCTGTCAGCCATGCCGGAGCCCCACTGTCGTACGATTCCGACATTGGCAGGTCGGACATGATAATTGTATTTATCATACCTGATTCAGGCATGGCTTGCGTGCAAAATTGGAACTGAATCCATCAGCAACAGTCAGTACTAGTTTGATAACTGCATCGCATATAGTACCAATTTTGAAATGTCACAAGTCAATTTCTAAACTTGTGATTATCGTATGACATTGGTACAACATTTGTTCAATTGTCAGACCTAGATATTGGATGCAAGCCAAATATTTAATATTCAGTTGTCTCATAAACATTGTATGATATTTGTGATAAAAATTGAACAAATGTTTTGCGATTATTGTGAGGTAATTTATAAACTAGCTTAACCCCATAATGCACCTTAAGCCCTATACACAAGAGTCCAGAAGTTATGCAATCCCTGCACAGACAAATTTTAAACCATACGCAAGTACGGTTGTAGATGCAAAGCATCAATAGTCAAAAAGCGGGGCCAAGTTATTAATGAACTTGTGAGGGAACCGGATGTATAAAGAACATTAACACTATAGAGGAAAATAATTAATAATGACTAGATTTGTATCATTTTTGTAGAAATGAAACAAATATCGGAATTCTAGGCGCAAGCTGGAGACTTCAAAATTTCTTGGGTGCGAAGCTACTTGGGTATGCATCAGTTTGGTTACGAACCAGTTTGGTTACGAACCAGTTTGGTTACGAAGTCTCCTGATTTCATTCTATACACATAGTAGACTAGTGCCAGTCCTATGAGCCGCTTCACGCCAACAATAGATGGTGGGCGATACCAGTCTCTAATCCGTGACGTGATTGTGAGACTGGCGCTAGTCTATACACAAAGTAATTTTTTTCTTAGTAGTTTTCCTTCCTATACTGAAAAATATACTTTATGTCCGCTTAAAATATTTTATATATTTGAAAACTTCATGCTAAATTAAAATAAGGAAGGCACAATTTTCCGCGGCAAAGGCAACATTTATATTATAACCAATCAAAATAGAGAATTATATTCAGTCCGGCCTCAGGATTTCCAGCACGGACGTCTGGCCCATGAACATTTCAAATCGGCTTCCCAGATAGGCGCGGCCTGAGGGCCCCGCCAATATTACTTACTAAATTATCATGTTACTTCTGGATTCATCACACCATCACTGCTCTCTGAGGCCTAAAAAAAGTTGTTTGTTTCCTGTAACCCTACCCTAACAAGTTTTTATTCAAAAAAATCCCTACCCTAAATTTTTAATCGCCCATCCAACTCCCAATCAACGTAAAACATGCATAAAACACTGTTACAGGAAACAAACAATTTTTTTTTAGGCCTGAGCATTGATGGAAAAACAGTATTTTCATTTCAACATATTTTAATAAGGTATTCTGACATCTAATTAAGCCTTAAAAAGGTTGGGTGTTTCCTAAAAGCTAAGTTTATATTTCATAAAATACAGCTTCTCCAATTTCTTTCCTCCCTCCCAACTCCCAATCAACAGAAGGCATTCATTTTTTGAAAAAAAACTTTTTTTAAATTAACCTACCTACCTATTTTATTCGAACCGTTACAGGAAACAAACATTTTTTAGGCCTCAGTACAAGACCAGACAGTTTAATGAGTTGACACATTTTCTCCATCAGATTTTTTGCATTTACTTTTTGTTTAAAAAGAAAATACATTACACCAGATAAGGACATAATTAGAGAGTATAAATAGTAGTAGATAGACGTTTGCCCTGATCTTATATACTGATAAAACTACACCATGTAAATGTCAAGGACAATGTGTGGTAAGCTGGGTTCAACCCTTTCATGCTCACAGCAGCTTAACCCTTTGAATTCTGAAAGCTTTTTGAAAGACATCTTAACCCTGTCATGTTGGTATTCATTAGATAGCTCTCATGGAGTACTCTCAGTTGAGTACCCATATGCCAGGGTTTCAGTGATTTTTCCAGATTTTTGCTTTATTTTGTATTGGCCAATTTAGCCACCAGCAGCATAAGGGTCAAAACAGCTTGATACTACATGTATTGGACATATTTTCCAGACAAAAATGCAGTTGGGAAAAAATTTGAACGATCATTACCAATAACTCCTCTTGAAATATTCTATAAAATATTTTTTTCTAAAAAAAAATTTGAGTTGTCATTTGATATTGCCATTTGATATTGCCATTTGATATTGCGCTCTTTCCATATAAATATGATCAAGGCAAGTTATTGTCAAAAGTATCATGGAAGCCTGACCCTTAATGAGTACACTTGGAAAATATAAAAATCTCCATTGTGTTCAGGAAATAGTTCCTAATTTTGCCCATAGAGGGCAGTAGAGGTCACACTAAATTCAACCGAGAAAAGGACTTCTTAATCTTGGGCTAAAGTTCGCAGGCTGACTTAGGTTTAATGTTATGCCAACACCACTACTAGGTAGATGTGATGTCTCTCTCAACCTATAGATGGCAGCACAGTTTTTTAGTAGCTGCAGTTTGGAAGTCTACAGCTCAAGTGTGTCCCCCTTGAGGATTTATTCGGAACTAAAACCTTGAGTGAAATCCACTCAGGTTAGATCAGTGAAAGAGCTAGACTAGGTTCCTAGTCCCTAAAAATTGACATCCCCTTCTGTGCTGACCAAGTAGTGTGATGTAGTACCAGGTATGGTAGATAGATGGCACCACCTGGTCCTCCTATCTCTAGGGATTTTAGGTCTTATTCAAACTAAATCCTGGTGAGATAAGTGTAAATTAAATTGACCACTATGGCCACCTAGAATATTTGGTGCTTGGTAACAGAAAACACATAACAGAAAAAAAGATATGACAGCCTAGAAATCTAGGCTATGAAAGAGCCAGGTAACAAAGACTTGTAGCAACTTAGCAAGTCTAGGGCCAGAGGTCTAACTGAGTATCATGTAGGTTTAGCAGCTTTTTGCTGTGTAACTTAGACTTGCTACAAGTCTGTGATATCTGGCTCTTTCACTGATCTGGCCTGAGTTGATTTCACTCCAGTATTAGTTCTGAATAAATCCTCAAGGGGGACACACTTGTGCTCTATAGTCTGTATCACCACAACTCATGAAAACAGTGCTTCCATCTATAGTTTGAGAGAGACATCAAACCTACTTAGTATGTATAGTGGTGGGGGCATTATACCTAACACAGCCTGAGAACCAGGCTACTGTGTAGCTCTACATGCTGTACTTACTCTTGATACAAAGTCAAGATAAGGCTTGTGATGTTTATTCAACTGATTACCATGCTAAGACCCTTACCACAAGCTGCTACACCTGATGGAGTCAAAAGTGACACCATAGTCTTAGCCAGCAAGGCCTCTGAGTAATCTTTTGGAGACCCAAACCCTAATAAAAACCACCCCTTAGGAGACCCAAAGACTGCATGAACAGAATGAAAACAACTAAGGAATGGTGATAATTTTGAATATAAAAAATTCTGCAAGAAAATCTCACGATTTATCAAAATCGTGACAAAACTTCTTTGTTTATGTACCTTAAAATGACTAAAGCAGCACGGAGTTCTGCACTGATTTTGGCTTAAAACAACAACTTATTCAAAGTCCTTTTCTGTCAATCATTGCATATGAAATGACATGATAGGGGCATTTTACCAGAGAGGTCTATTTATAAATAGATTGCCTCTGCTTATTACTTAATTATGCTGCTTCATCTAATTTATCTGACTGGGTTCATGCCGTATGATATGCAACTGCAGATGAATATATATATATATATATATATATATATATATATATATATATATATATATATATATATATATATATATATATATATATATATATATATATACATATATATATATATATATATATATATATATATATATATATATATATATATATATATATATATATATATATATATATATATATCAGCTAGAGGAGTGAATTATGAGGGTTTAGATTACAGCTAGCATGCTCATAGATAAGGCCACTAGTTCATGGAAAGATTGTTGAACATAATCTTTAGTTTAATGTAATATCATGTTGTGAACTTATAAACGTTACATGACTGAATACAGCCATGAGATTGTTAGAATGTTTGTGAACGTTAGCGTTTCTGAACACTACCAGAAACTGGTTTGACTGACCAGGTGTGGTCAAGCAGGTGTGGTCATTGAATGCTGAGTCACTGTATGGAGTAGTCCAGTTGGATGCAATAAAGCATAGTTTCTCAAGTACAGCTCAAGTCTTCCCTCGTCTTTAATGTCATAATGGCTTCAACAGGTTATGGGCCCAGTCGTGGGCGGCCTTACTTCGACGGGGACGAATCAAAGTATGAGTTGTGGGAGGTAAAGTTCCTTGGACATATGCGGCTCCAGAAACTCCATGAAACAGTTTTGCCGGTCAGTGAAGGAGGAAGAGAGATTCCAGAAGTGGACAAGAATGCAGAGGCATATGCAGAAATAGTACAGTGCCTAGATGACCGAAGCCTGGCTTTAGTGTTCAGGGATGCCAAGAATGATGGAAGAAAGGCATTGGAGATACTGAGAGGACATTATCTTTCTGCTGGTAAGCCACGCGTCATTGCATTATATACTGAACTCACAAGTTTAAAGAAATCAGCAGATGAGGCGCTAACAGACTACATGTTAAGGGCTGAGACCGCCTCAGCAATGTTGAAAAGCGCTGGAGAGAACATTAGTGATAGCCTGCTGATTGCAATGATATTGAAAGGTTTACCAGCACAGTACAAGCCATTTATCACTGTAACAACACAGAAAAAGGACCCTGAAGATTTTGTGGCATTCAAGTCTACTCTTCGCAGCTATGAAGAGACAATGAGGTGTTGTGGCGAAGAGACAAGTGATAATGTTATGACAATAAGCAAGGGCCGAAGGAAATACATCAAATGTTATGGATGTGGACAGCTTGGCCATATGAAATCTGAATGTAGAAACAAAGGAAATGGTGACTCGGAGAAGAGAGAATGGAAGAGACGGTGGTGTGATTATTGTCGCAGTGCAACGCATGACACAAGCTTCTGTCGCAGAAAGCCGAAGGATTCAGTCAAGAGCGTGACAAATGAAGACGAGCATACGTTTACATTCAAGGTGTCCGTTGATAATGTCAACCAGAGCAGCTGTCATCCAGCACCCGAAATAGAGGATGAACTGCTAGTGGATACAGGAGCAACGGCCCATATTCTGAATAAAAAGAAGTGCTTCTCGAATTTCGACAATGATTTTGATCCTGCAAGTCACTTCCTAGAGCTTGCAGATGGGAGAAGAGTGAGCAACATGGCAAAATGTCGTGGTCGTGCCCATGTTAAACTGATGGACAGTCAGGGTAACCCGAGAGATGTTGTGCTCGAAGATGCATTATATGTGCCGTCATTTAAACAGAACATATTCTCTGTTCAGTGCGCCACGAAGAAAGGATCTACGGTTGAATTCAAACAAGAGGTGGCGGAATTGAGAAGTAGAAATGGTACAGTGTTCAACATAGACAAAAGAGGCAAACTTTATTACTTAAACAGTGTTGTAACAACAAAGGAGGCCTCGCACAGTCTGCAGGAGTGGCACGAGATTATGGGACACTGTAATGCAAAAGATGTTCTAAATTTGGAGAAAGTTGTCAGTGGCATGAACATTACAGATAAGGATATGAAAGAGTGTGAAGTGTGCATACAAGGAAAAATGGTTGAGGAAAGGTGTCGTATTCCTGACAGCAGGGCAACTGAACCACTAGAGTTTGTGCACTGTGATCTGGCAGGACCAATAGAACCTGCTGCCAAGGAAGGGTTCAGATATGCTTTGGTGTTCGCTGATGACTTTTCCGGCGTGACAATGCTTTACTTTCTTAAGAACAAAAGTGATACCCTTCAGGCAACAAAGACTTTCCTAGCTGATATAGCACCTTACGGAAGAGTAAGACGGCTAAGGAGTGATGGAGGTGGAGAATTCACATCAAATGAGTTTAAGAAACTATTGGTAGATCACCAAATCAAGCACGAAACGTCTGCCCCGATGTCACCACATCAAAATGGAAGTGCCGAGAGACAGTGGAGAACTTTGTTTGAAATGGGGCGATGTATGCTTCTTGAAAATGACTTGCCTAAATTCTTGTGGGCATATGCAGTGATGGCAGCCTCGTACACCAGGAATCGGTGTTTCAACAAGAGATTGGGAAAGACACCAGTGGAGGCGCAAGTTTCAACAACTATTGAATTTACATAAGCAAAATTAAACTTAAGATTAAGGGGGAGTGTTGAACATAATCTTTAGTTTAATGTAATATCATGTTGTGAACTTATAAACGTTACATGACTGAATACAGCCATGAGATTGTTAGAATGTTTGTGAACGTTAGCGTTTCTGAACACTACCAGAAACTGGTTTGACTGACCAGGTGTGGTCAAGCAGGTGTGGTCATTGAATGCTGAGTCACTGTATGGAGTAGTCCAGTTGGATGCAATAAAGCATAGTTTCTCAAGTACAGCTCAAGTCTTCCCTCGTCTTTAATGTCATAATGGCTTCAACAAAGATAACATTTCATTCTGAGCTGTCACCCACCAGTGTGGTGTAGTACGAGAAATGGCAGATAGATGGCATCTCTGTTCACCTGGTGAGATAAATGTGAACTAATCTGGCCTCTGCTCAGTCCTCTGCCCTTGACCACCTGACCATCCTTGTAACAGAAAAACAATACAAATGACAGCTTACAATTTAGGCTAGCATCCTTAACTATATATATCTTAAACGTTTACCACTAACCATCACCCCATGGTAGGAAACTAACCCGCAAAACAGAAATCCTACATTTTGACCCTACATTCAAGTACATGCTTTTTGCATGACATAGCAATGTGTAGCCTGCCTCCCAGGCCATATTTAGATATCCTCCCATGTGGATAGATGGCACTGTGGTATACTAGGAGGTCAGTTCCCATTAAACCCCCCTCGTGTGGCAATTGTGTGAACTAAATGGCCAACAGTAGGCCACAAGTCCTTATGTAGTATAGGTGCAGGCCAGGGCTCAACATTAAGAAAAAACTTCATAAGCCCAGCAGAGCTAGTTACCGAAACTTTTACTAGCCCTGAAATATTTTTACTAGCCCTGATATTAATGACAACTCTTTTCAAATATTGACCTCTGTTGATATCATAGCCTCTGTTGATAAAATGAAAAGAATACAGTGTATTGTGGTAAATTGAGTTATATTATCATCCAGATATTCAGAGCCAAAGGAGGGCTTCATACTTTTTTATGCGCTGATATTCTAATTCTATCTAGCCCCTCAGGGCTACTCACAGGTAGAATGTACAAGCCCTGACTCTCAGTGACTAGCCCGTGGCTACAGGGCTAGCCTTAACGTCGAGCCCTGCAGGCATTTATATATATATAATAAAGTAAAAACAGAGTAGAGCCCTGTTGCTAGGCTTAGTAATATGTTGAAGTTTTGTTACATCTCCATATTTAAGTGTTTGTTTTGTAAATATATGTTTGTTTATTTTGTAACCTACTGTATATATTTGCATAGTGCATCAGACCAATAGTTATAGGGCAACTTCTAGCCTGGTTTGGGTAAGATGGCACCACCACTAACTAATTATGTTGGTAAGGGTGCTAAGCACTAGGTTTGATGTCTCTCTCAAACTGTAGATGGCAGCACAGTTTTCATGGGCTGTGGTTATCAAACACAGCTTAAGTGGGTCCCCCTTGAGGACTTGAGGATTAAAACTGAAGTGCATCCTCTGAATCTTGGGTTTGACAATAAGAGATTAGCAATGAGACCATTTTAAAGACTTTTGCTACTAAAATTGCTCTGGGCGTGGGATTCAAGATTTTAAATGTTGTAACATTAGGGCCCCAGTGATCACCAGAAGTTGCATTTAAGTTATATCAAGAATCATATTCTTGTGAGATTTTCATTCTGCTTAGACCATTCTGTTTAGAATAACCTGTTTAGACCATTCTGTATCTAGGATTGTCATACTGTACCAGGAATGTTTATTATTTATCTAATAGAAGTTCCTGACTGTGCGTACTTCAGCCTGACTTAGACTTTGCAATATTGTTATTATATTCATGTATTGTGAAGCCCTGTGTGAGGGATATTATGATTATACTGTTTGTACATTCCATGGCATGTGGATTTAATTAAGTGGCTGCCACCAACAGGTTAATTGAGTGTCAATCACCAATCTCATCACATATTATCATGGTAATCATAAATTCAGGATATGATTTCCTGACATCAATCCATCTCAGTTTACCCAGGAAATGGGTGATTAGTCTTAATGACAATTAGCATAATTGATTTCTACATCTGAAACTAATCATATAGACTAACTCAAACTGTTATTGAATAATAGAATGCTCTATTTCTAATCTTACATGTGATTTCGTCTAAGCTGCAATGTAAAACTTAAACTTATTTAGCCCTTATGCTGCTGCTGGTTGAATTTGGCCAATATGAAATGATGCAAAAAACCTGCAAAAAAACCAAATTCCTAGTACACATGTACTCATCTGAGAGTACTTATTGGGAGAAATCCAATGAATACCAACATAATAACAGGATAGGGTTTAGGTGTTTCTTTTAAAATCTTTGTGTCCTTGTGCTTAATTGGACGAAATTAGCCTTCAGAGCAGCATTGGAAGGGTTAAAAATTGTTTTACAACCCAAGTGCAAAAGAGATGTATGTCTATATGGCTGATCCATGCTGTACAAAAGAATGCAACATTCCCCTTTGAAATGAACATGCAATGAGGTGAACTACTTCAGTTGAACATGGTTGCAGGAATGTGGCCTCCAAAAAAGTTGACAGAATATGTACACAAAAATGTTCCCAGACTAGGCCAAGGTTACCGAAAAAGAGGCAAAGTTATTTAACCCTTGAAACTCCAAATTGTGTTTTTCCCCCAAATTTCTGATGCTACATTGTAATGGTGATAAAAAGCCAAAATCCAGTACCATGTTGTTCATGTTTGACAATCTTATAAAACTGTGGTCCACCATAATCATGTGGCAAATCACACTGAACCTTGAATCGAGCAGGATCCATTTCTGCTATAAGGCTAACCCCTTTTGCTGTGCAATAAAAAATAGAACAGGAATAGGTCACCACAGACCAAATACCATAGTACCTATCATAAATTAAGCCCTATCCACACCTAATCATGCCAAATCTATAGTCTCAGTGTTATGTCACAAGGGCCCTCGTGTTTGTTTACATTGTAGAGAAACTTGCTCATGCACACATGTGCAGAATGCAACTCTCTAGTGGTTCTTGTCAACAAGAGGGCTTTCAGAAGCTGTTGAACAAGATCTGCTGATTGCGTATCTGGTGATTAACATTTGTGATATGATGTTGTATCTTGCTCAATTTTAGGGTACATATTGTATCCTCCATGGACTAAATATTTTCTACTCACCTGGAAGTATACCTCAGATGAATAAAAGAATGTAAATGTAGTGAGTGACCAATTACTATATGCGCTATCTAGAGTGAAAACCTGTCTATCCCAAGGGTCTTGAATCTGGCCTCAGTGTGAAGTCACTAAGAGACAAAAAACAATGAGGGCTCTTGTATATTTTACATTACAGAGAAAGCTGCACACCATCATGCGCAGAACACAACTTTTGGGATATTTGCCACAGCCAGGTTGTTCAGGTTGACCAGCCTGTTTCATATCCACTTGTTTTATTTATCTGAGTATATTTGAGATTTATGGTTCAATCATACATGAGGGGCAAAGTTTATCACTGCTGTCACTGGTTAATCAGATATAAGAGTCAACAATCAAGATTAGGTTGCATGAAGTTGCCATAAATCAGAACATCAAATATCATATATATAGCCAGCAAAAACCATGACTATGACTATAAATCAAAACATCAAGTATTATCCCTTATGCGGCTGGTGGCTAATTTGGCGCACACAAAATGATGCAAAAAGTCTGAAAAATTATTGAAACCCAGGCACATGGGAACTCATCGGAGAGTACTCAGTGAGCTATACAATGAATACCAACATGACAGGGTTTAAATGGTTTTCAAAAATCTTTGCTTCCTTGTGCTTTTGACGAAAGTAGTCTCAGCATTGGAAGGGTTAAATATACAGCAGGGAAAAACCATGAATATAAATCACTCATTATTTCAAGGTAATTCATATTCCTCCAAATAGGTACAATGTGCACTTAATCCTTTCACACCATAAATAACAATGAGCACATTCATACCTTATGCGTAGGGCTTATAGAACTTTATGACCAGTGTCATCTGTACCTGTCATACTTTTGAAAATAAGTTTAGAATGGAGCATGAATTTGCAAAATATTTGAAGGAGAGTTGTAGACAGAATTCATTTGAACAATTCCCCTTCTAATATTTTCTAAATATTGTTTTTGTTAATGAGGCACGACCAAAATAGTCAAATGGTTTTGACAGCTACAGGGATGGGTGCATTAAGCAGTTAATGACACTCCAACTATAGTCACCTTTATATATGATTTTTTTTGTATGCCAAATGCTATGTAATACACATCATACTCGACCGAATAAAATAAAATAAAATAAAATCAGTTATTTTCGGAATAGAATAACTTTCATTTTTTTATTATCACTGCACCTGGTATTCATCCATTCATCACTTCAGTGAAAAAAATGCCTTTTTGAAAACATCTTGGGGAGTAATCTTTAAGAGAATCCAACTAAAAGTTCTCTGTTAAAAGAATTTGAACTCATGCTTTACTGTGAAATCTCTGGATCATTATATTCTGGTTTGCTTTCAAAATACCTCTCCCTCCTCCTCTTGCAAGTTCACTTATAAAGGGTTGACTTGACTATTTTGGTGATACATTTCTGAAAAAAATCTCTTAAAATATCATGATATTTGCTGCATTGCATGATGTAGGTACATAGCTTAGTATCTTAAATAATTTCAACTTATGCCATTTTAAAGCTCTCTGTCTTAAATTTATCTTATAGTGCTATCAATCTTCTACAATAACAAGTAAGAATTAGGATGATTAAGATAAATATTATATTATCAGCACTTCCTCCACTAACAAAAGCTAGTGTCATATGATAGCGTTATAATCCAGATGGCTTAGAAACACTTGCAGATAAGACCCTCCTTGATAGTGAACTAAGTCCCTGCTGACAATTTCTGATTTTCACACCTCTGAGTCTCTGACATATTTGCCCTTGAGACACTTTTCGTTGATAAGCATAATGGGCTGACAGTGATAACCTTGCCTTGTCACTGTTTTGGGTTAAGATTTCACCCTTTATCAGAGAGATGGATAAGGGAGTTGTACACCAAACTCACAAGAGAAAGAAGTTGACTGTAAGTTACTGAGCTAGAAGGATTTTAGTGTAATATTTAGAAGTTTTTAATCTCTCTCTCTCTCTCTCTCTATCTCTCTCTCTCTCTCTCTCTCTCTCTCTCTCTCTCTCTCTCTCTCTCTCTCTCTCTCTCTCTCTCTCTCTCTCTCTCTCTCTCTCTCTCTCTCTCTCTCTCTCTTTCTCTCAGCCTAGCTATGGTAGGCATTAGTATTTTACCACATTTTATATATATATATATATATATATATATATATATATATATATATATATATATATATATATATATATATATATATATATATATTTAGATATATATATATATATATGCTATATATACATATACATATACACATATAATATATATACATACATTTTAATCTCTTTTACAATAAGTGATATTTGATGCATGCAAAGAATTGGACCTTAAGGTCAAGCTCACTATATATATAGCACTTGCACACAGATATTAGAGATATCTGTGCTAATGAACAGTGCCATAAAACTCTTCTTGCTGATAAACTTGTTAAAGAGGTCAAGTACCTCCCTGCTGAGGCATTAACCCTTTCATGTCTGGATATCTCTTTGGCCAAAGTCGTCTGGACCTTAGATACTTTTGAAGATAACTTCCGAATTACTCATAAATTCACAAAATATTTGAAGGAGAGTTGTGGGTTTGACTTTGATCATTATTATTCCTTCAAATATTTTCAGAAAATTCCATTTGTTTGATAGATATCACCAAAATAGTCAGGCTGTTTTGAGAGGTGCAAGCATGAATGGGTTAACCACTTTCAGGAAATGAATAATGAGAGAGGTCAGCAGAGGCAGTTCCTAATGGTTTGAGGGAGGGGCATTTTCAACACACTGACTTGAGCAAAAACAGATATTGTGTGTGTTGCATCTCTATAATCATCCAGGAGAGCATAGCCAGAGTAGGACTTCTTAATATTTTACTCACTCATATACTATATATATATATATATATATATATATATATATATATATATATATATATATATATATGTATATATATATATATATATATATATATATATATATATATATATATATATATATATATATATATATATATATATATATATATATATACATATATTTATATATATATATATATATACATATATTTATATATATATATATATATATATATATATATATATATATATATATATATATATATATATATATATATATATATATATTCATCTATATGGCTACTTACTTAGAATTTACCAGAGCTGACCTTCAATAACTAGCCCCGGGCTATCAGACTAGTCTTTTTGTCGAGCCCTGACTGTATAATGTGCATAAAAACTGCCTATAATAAGTCCATGACCTCATTAATTAATTAATTACTCTAAAATAAATAAACTGCATATTGTGCACAAACACCACTTTCATCTGAAAAATCATTAACATAGAACTGTATTATTTTGTCACAAAATTCATGCTACCCTTAGGGCATTCTATTAATAACTGTTCCTTACAGGGTTCAAAATTAACCAAAGTTTTTATTAGCCAAGCAGGGCTAGATACCTCAATGTTTACTAGCCAAGAGATATTTTGGCTAGCCCTGATGGGCTGGTAATTATTTAATGACATGAAATGTACACAATGTGCCAACAGTTTTTATCCCCATATCAATTGACAAAATAACCTTACCCCTAGCCTCCATTGATAACATGAAAAAATAATGCACCATGCTGTGTTAATTTCATCTTTATTATCATCCAAGTGAGCAGAGCCATAGGAGGACTTCATACCTCTAAGTTACTGATATTTTAATTTCATCTAGCCCCCATGGCCTACTCACAAACAGAATTTACTAACCCTGCTATCAGAGAACTAGTCCTGGACTATCGAGCTTTAATGTCGAGCCCTGCCTTATCAATTTCATGCTTGTCTAGTGTTCTGCTCTAGTGACCTCTGCTGGCCACACCTAAACATTACATCACTGGCATCCCACATTGGAAAACAATTACCTAACTGTGCTTGGAAATCTCCTGGATATTGGTGTCATCTGGACCAATGATCAGGCACTGATATAAGAACTTACCTGCTTGCTTTCGGGCAAGTACATTTTAGCTTTTACTTGCCTAAATAGGCAAGGATTTACAAACTGGGTGGCCAAAACTAGCATTCCTTAAATTTTTGGGTGTCTTGATTTCAAGCAGAACCAAAATACACATAGATCACAACCTTTAACTTGTATCAACTAATTGAAATAAGGCATGATATCCCTATACAATGTCATGGCAGTTAGACTGAGGTGAAATAAATTCAATTATAAGTTTGTAAAAAATAAGATTTTTCATAACTACTATCCCCAAAATTTGGGTGTCCTGAAGGGGGATCTGTGAGGGTCTAGGTGTCCAAACGACGCCCTGCTGGCTAAGACAACCGTAAATTCTCGGAAATCTCGGCAGCCCTAGGAATCTTGGCCACTATAATTAATTTACAAAATTGTGTTCTTGCTTAGGAAGTTAGCGATTGATTTTCCATCTAACTTTCATTTAGATTGATAATTTTGGCCACCATCAGCCAGCGATAATCGTAATTTATAAAAAGTGACCGATATTTGTGAGAATTTACGGTATGTTCCAAACACACCCTGCGTGTAAGGACTGTTGTCATCAGCTGTCAGTATCTGTCAACAAAGGCTGTTAGTTTTGTCCTCTACTGACTCAGATGAAGCATGTGATCACACATCCCCTCAAGTCAACATGACACTGGCTACTAGCTTAGCCTGGTTCTCATGCTGAGTTAGGTATATGCCATGCCAACACCACTATATATATGTATATATATATATATATATATATATATATGTATATATATATATATATATATATATATATATATATATATATATATATATATATATATATATATATATATATATATATATATATATATATATATATATATATATATATATACATATATATATATATATATATATATATATATATATATGATATATATATATATATATATATATATATAATATATATATATATATATGTATATATGATGTCTCTCTCAACCTGGGTCTTGTCGCCAGGAATTCCAAAATACATGTCCAAAGCAGCATTTAATTCACAAAATTTCTGCCTGTCGAGATTTACCTACCAATTACTTTCAATAGCTTTTCTTATTGAAAAAAGGCAATTTACACTTTAGCCCTGTCTTAGAAGATGGATTGTAAAGAAAATATGATTATTAGTCCAAAAAAGTAAATATTGAAATTTCTCCTTCAAGGACATTTTTGGCTGTCTAAAAAAGCTTTTTTTTTTTTAGGAAACAGCTCATCCAAAAGACATGCTGGGCGGGTCCAGGCTAGGTCCTCGCTTTCAACCTATAGATGGCAGCACAGTTTTCAGTGATGGCAGTTTGAAACCCATCAAACAGAGCTCAAGTGGATCCCCCTTGAGGATTAATTCAGAACTATCCTGGAATGAAATCAGGCTAGATCAAATGGTCTAATGGATGCTTCCTAGGCAAATGGTCTCCACTATATCAGTCTCATAAGCTTATAAGAGATAACAACATAAAATTTGACTAATGTTTTAAATGTATCTTGCATATTTTTATTATTGCACCCTCCTTATATTATATTGGAATAAAAATGATTTTCAAAAACTCAGGGTAGATCAGTGAGACTAAGGAAAGACCCGCTTAACACAGACTTGCAGCAAGTCTACTGTACATACGACTACTAACTGTGTACAGAAGGTGCCACTCTCATTTGTTCTCAGGGACTTCAATACAATATAAGTCAGGCAGGCACGCACAGCTTGTACTGTAATCATATCATATCGGCCCTGAAGCTATACCATAAGGCATACACAATAATGTTTAGACTGGGAACTCTTGATCTGAGTCAGGGCATGCGTAGATTTCTGAGCTGGCATGTGTATTTTTAGTTTTTAAGAGCATGTTCTAGATAGCATATAGCACAAATGTTGATTACCAGATACGCAACCAGCAGATCTCGCTCAACAGCCTCAGCACGGCATTCTTAGTTTTTAAGAGCATGTTCTAGATAGCATATAGCAAAAATGTTGATAACCAGATACGCAACCAGCAGATCTCGCTCAACAGCCTCAGCACGGCATTTTTAGTTTTTAAGAGCATGTTCTAAATAGCATATAGCACAAATGTTGATAACCAGATACGCAACCAGCAGATCTTGCTCAACAGCCTCAGCAAGGAATGAATCATAGCCCAGTTGTTGGCAAGAACCACTCAAGAGGTGCGTGAGCAACTTCCTCTATGATGTAAACAAATACCCTTATTCCTCTGGCTCCTAGTGACGTCACACTGAGGCGAGATTAGGTGTGTCCAGGGCTTCACAATGGGCCCTATGGTGATTGGTCTGTGGTGACCAATCCATGGAGATCTTCATCTAAGCATAGAGGGAGCACTTCTAGAGGCCTCTAACTAGGCTAACTATCCTTGGAAGTATTGGGACCATATCACAGGCACTTCTAGACTTGCTACAAGTCTGTGAAATCTGGCTCTTTCACTTATCTAACCTGAGTTGATTTCACTCCAGGTTTATTTCTGAAAAAGTCCTCAAGGGGGACACGCTTGAGCTGTATGAAGGTCTGTATTATCAACTGAAACACATGAAAACAGTGCTGCCATCTATAGTTTGAGAGAGACACCAAACCTACTGAGTATATACAGTGGCGTGGGCATTGTACCTAATTAATACAGCCTGAGAACCAGGCTACTTATTTGGATGATATCAATTGCAGCTGTCTGGGAAATGGACAGCTAAATAAGTCTATATGGCTTGCAGGCTGAAGTCATGCCCTACTTCACTGAACTGTTCACACCATTCCGACACTTGCCATAAATCCATCATATGTAACTGTACATTATAAAGGCCACTTATAACCACTACCACACAGTCCAATATACCAATATTTTGCTAAATAAGACTACTGAATGTACAGATATAAAATTGATCCATCCCAGGGAACAGGGCAGGAAGATCTGCTTTTTACAGGGTCGACTTACCCAGAATGTAGAAACTGAGTGCTCAAAATTGACAATTGTACCATTTTGGGTATCCTATTTTCATGGGATGCTACAACTTACTCTGATTACAACCATATATATATATATGTATTTGCTTATTGAAGTAAGGTATAAAATCCTAATACTGTGTCATGAGAATTGTAATAAAATTCAACTATTTGTTTGAAATTTTATGGCATTTTAGAAAATTATTCACAAAAAAATGGGTGTCCTCTAGGGTGATTTTTGGATGTCCAAACAACTCCCCCTTGCACTGCCGGCCAAGACTATATGCCTACTAAGAATATCTAGGCTATAATATGTCAGTTACATCTGCAAGATTTTAGGACTGGTGTAACCTATTGCCCTTGGCCTGATTTCATATCAGCTTCAGGCCATGGAAAAGTCTGTTCAGCTCCACAGACGTATATTGAGTATCAAAACCTTTCCAACTGGTGAGTTGGATGAATACTTAACCCAATTCATGCCTTAATAGCAACCCATTTAGACTCAAATGTTAAGTAACATCTTTCTGATGAAAAGTTGTCTTAAGTTAATCTACTTGGTGATTTTCTAAAAAGGTCATGATCAAAAAAAATAATTATATAAAGTTTACTTCAACTGGATGCAATTTCATAAAAAAATTGAAAATCTTTGAAAAAAAAAGAAATCAATTAACAATTCACAAGAAAATATCAGAGGAATGTCAGGTTTGAGTTTCAATTATTAATTCTAAATAAAATGCTATTGAAAAAATGCTTTTGTCAAAGAGGTATCCACGCCTCAAGGGGCACACCCAGAATGGTTGGGCTAATGACCTAATATTAGGGGAAGATCTATGACCATACAAATGACCTACAGTGTTGTGCCATAGAGTGGGCGTATTCCCTACCCTCCCCACCGGGGTTTGCAGTCTCTGCTGGCTCCTCTAACAGGACAATCAGAATGTGTATATTTCAGCAGATTGGCAGGAAAAATGTGTCATTATATTGCATATTATGAACTAAAATCGGAAATTCTTTTTATTCTCTGAAAAAAAACAGAAATTCTAATCCCAGCCTCCAAACTTACAAGATCATTGCAAACCCAGATTGTGTGAGAGAAATAAGTGAGGGATGGCATCTCACTGAAAAGGACATGCATCCATGCCACCTTCAGTACATATTTCTCTTTATTTCATGATGTACATATTAATTGTACGATATAAAAAAATTAAGGTTTGTATTTAATGGCAGCGTGCCATTCAAGCTGTAGAATTTCTAGTTTTATCTTATCATACCAGGAAGGAAGATGTGCATCCTACTCCTACACACAAAAGAAATCCTTCGCTTGAATGGCCACATAGACATAGTTTACAAGATAGTTATCAGCCATCGGGATAAAAACTTAATCCCTAAAATAAATGTTTAATATAAAATAAATGAAATATTATGATTTATAATAATTGGTGTACACATTCTGGGGTTGAACTAGCATATCCCCGGTCCATGCATGTGACCTTCCTCCACTGGCAGTGGAATTCGCCTAGGTGTCAATACAATCCGTTCAATAAAAGATAGAACTACATAGTATTTTAATAGATGAATCTATGATAGAATAGCCTGAGCACCAATTCGATGGTCAACATTTTCATTTATTGATTCACTCAGTTTTCAGTGAAGAATTGAAGATGCTGCCGTTGCCGGCATATTATTGGCACAAGCAGAGTCGAGCTCAGTCTACAGATCCTTCAGTTAGCAGTCAAATGCTGACTGAGCTCTGAGTCTGAAACAAACAGTAAGTGAAATACAACTGTGACTGAACCCCGCCCCCTTCAAGCGAACTTACCGACGGCCTTCATGTATTCTTCGAAGTTGTCGCTCGACTCAATCTTCCATTTTCCTGCAAGTTGTGCCATTTTGGAATTTTTGGTGAAGACTAGAGAGGAGAACTGGTTCAGTTGGCTCTAGCTGCAGTCGATCTGTGTGTTGTCGGCAGACACAGAAGTACTTATCTGATAAGCGCTGAGTGCCTGTCAATGCAGTGGCGTGGGAGCACCATGTGTTCACCTTTGACCTCTGACCTCAACCACGCGCGACTTGACCCGGATGGAGATCATTGCAAGTCATGTGACACCTGAGACTTCAAAATGGTGGCGGTACATTCAGATGTGGATTTCACAGTGAAGATTTGATAGCCAAAAATTGATGTTGTTTTTTGATCAAATTTAAATCAAAATGAACCAAAGGTTTTACAAGCGTATGCCAAAATGAGATTTAGTGAAGATCTCCCCTAGGTTAATTGTATAGTCTAGATATGCTTTGTCAAAATGTTGAAATTAGGGAATGATTTATTTTAAAAAGCAAGTTCAAGTTGTTATCATTTGTACAGAATGGTTCATGAGATAGAGAACTTCTTTGGTTGCTACTTGCTGTACTGCTTGAATCCCCGGTACAAGGGCCGCACATATATAGGTTTCACTGTGGATCCAAACCGTAGAATCAACCAACACAACAAGGGGCGACAAGCTGGTGGAGCTTGCAGGACCAGTGGCAGGGGACCGTGGTAATAATACCTTAGATTAAGAGAACATGGAATCATGGATCGGTCGCAACAGACCAATTACCATATGGCCCATTGTTAAGCCCTTGACACACCAGCGAATGTCGATCACCAGATACAAAACCGGCTGTCCTTCCTTAACAGCCTGGCTCCATGGCCTGGATGTTTAGCCAGGATCGCATAAGTCTTAAGAGATGCATTCTGCGCATGTTGGTGTGCAACTTTTTCTATAATGTAAACGATACAAGAGCACTCATTGGTCTTTGTCTCACAGTGACGTCACACTGAGACTAGATTCAGCGAGATAAGGTGTAGCCAGGGTTCTGTAATGGGTCCTATGGCAATTGGGCTGTGGCGACGAACCATGTGTCTTTTCATCTCAGACACACCTAATCTTGGCCCAGTGTGATGTCACTAAGAGACAGACAGCACAGATAAGGGTTCTTGTATTTGTTGACATTATAGAGGAAGTTGCTCATGCGCATGCACAGAACATAACTCTTAAATTGTTCTTGTCAACACCTCAGCTAGGAGTTGAGGCTGTTAAGTGAAATCTGCTTGTTCTGTATTCGGTAATCAACATTCGTGATGATACTTAACATCCTAAGCCAGCAATTATCCTTGCCCTGTAGAAATAAGACTGTATGACTACTTTGACTAGTTTGCTAGGACCAGGCTAGCCATTCAGAATAATGTGTAGGCTGCACTAAGTCAAAAATAATGATAAACATCAGCAAAATGTAGAATTGGAGCACATACCGCAAAATTCAAAAGTCTTTTAATGTCAGTACAAAAAGTTCAAGATTTATCCATTTTAAAAGGTGCTTAAGAAGGCATTAAAATGAACATTTTCCAGTGTATTTTACAGTAAATATGAACAATCATTCATGTGCTATTGACTTAAATGTGGAAGTGAAACTGTTAAATACATATCAATCATGTTTTACAATCATGTTATAATCATGGTCTCCTTCATTTGACCCACTCTTAAAGTGTAACTCCACCTTCAAAATTAAAAAAGATATGTTGTAGAGCTCAATCTTACCTTTCATAGGATACCTTGATTACAATTGTACTCAGCAGATAAACTGAGATAATACCATTTAAAGGTAACTTTATGGGGGCTGCCATGTTTGCACAGAGGGAACCTAATCAGTGATGTTAATTAGATGCGTGTGATGTAATGCTGTGACTTCCTGTGGGAGTGAGGGAGCTTAGGGGCTAGCTCTAGTGGCCAGGGTCTGACACTAAGATTCCAGGCAAGGGGCCCAAAAATGACTTTTGACAAAAATTATTGCCCAATAATAGGATTTCTGGTTATCATACTACTATTTTGGGCCCCTAGTTTGAAAAATCTTGAAGCCCACAGTAAAATCTAGGGGCATATGCCCCTTGGATAGTTGAACCCTAAGACTGTGGAGAGCTCAAAACCTGAGCACAAAGATGGTGAATTATCAAGCTTTCAGTTTGGATGCAACAATGATTCTCCAAATAAGCGCATGTACCAGTGAAAACACGATCAATATACGGTCTGAACATGCAAAAATATGATCAATATATGGTCTGTGATAGACCCAGATTTAAAGGCAAGGAACATTTAGATTAAGTGGGGGGGGGGGGAGGGGGAGAAGTTCTGAATGCCAGAAATTGGCAGAAAATGATGTACACTGACTTCCCCTTCCAACTATTTTCAGAAAAAAGGGAGTGTATGAGTAATCAGAAGAATACACTAATAATTATTAGTTTTCTGTCATACAATAAAATTCAAAATGTGTTATATTTGCTGTACTTCTCAGTAAATTGTATGCAATAGTTTAGAAGTAATATATAGCATTTATGAATAAGAACTAAAACATCATCACAATATAATTGGAAGATGGTTTATTGACCATCTGGTTTCACAATTGTACTTCATATACTTGTGTCTTCCTAGCAGTAACTGGTCTGAATGCATTTTGAAATAATTGGGTCCAGAGGATGTGTATTGCAGTTAACCTCCTGTGTAAAGCATGGGATTAGAGCAGCCACAACTCCTTTGAGATTAATGTGTATTGCAGTCAATTCCTGAGCAGCTGACATACTGGCAATACACACACAGCTAACTAATTGTAAACTTCCTTTCATCACAAGATAACAGTGTCAGGACATTGAAAGGGTACTAAATGCCAGGCTATTTTGTAAATTGGTAGAATTTCTTGAGCCCTAAAGCTCATCCGTAACCCCTTTACTATAGGTCTCTCTTCCCTCACTGCTTTTGCCACACAGAACCTGGTATACCTCTAGCAAATGTAACTTACACCATATAGGTATACACTGAGACACAGTGTCTCTGTTTGCTGAGTCTGATACACCACTTTCCTCTTTGCAAGTCATTTACTAATGAGAGAATGTGTTAGTGTGTTCAGTTCTGAATGGCCCTCAGCCTGGCAGCTCAGCCTGCATGTAGCAGCGTGATGTCACTTCCTGTTTCTGATAAGCTCCAAGATGGTGCCTCCATGAACCAGCTGAGGCAGTAAATTTGCTGTATTTCTCAAGATACAAACTTAAATATCTCAGTCAATTTGCGGAGTACAATTGTAATCAAGGTGTCCTGAGAAAGGTGACACTGAGCTCTAAAACATATCTTTTTTTCATTTTGAAGGTGAACTTACACTTTAACCTTGAAATACTGTATAAAAGTCAAGCCATGCCATCCATTTCAGACACCTGAAAAAATATCATGTAAGGTTGAAATAGTGAACTACATATAATGTACATGATTCATGATCCTATTTTGCTTTTTTTGTTACATTTTCCAAAGCCTATCTATGGATTGAATGTGAGGAAAGTCCTTAATTTTATAGTTCTAAATAGATTTTTCAACATTATAAGTGGCAGCCATCTAATGATTCATTTTTATCTTTTAGGG
>OZ012691.1:38815736-38848236 GCA_963942565.1 Maea johnstoni
GGGGAAACATTCCGTCATGTTACCCACACTGGCATGGCATATTTGTATAATATATATATATTCATCTAGCCCCTATGGCTACTTACAAGTAGAATTTACCAGACCTGACCTATCAGGCTAGCCTTAATGTCAAGCCCTGACTGCATAATGTGCATAAACACTGCCTATAATAAGTCCATGACCTCATCAATTAATTAATTACTCTAAAATAAATCAATTGCATATTGTGCATAGACACTACTTTCATCTGAAAAATCATTAACACAGAACTGTATTATTTGGTCACAAAATTCATGCTCCCCTTAGGGCATTCTAATAATAACTGCTCCTTGCAGGGCTCAACATTAACAAAAAAAATCATTAGCAGAGCAGGCTTAGTTACCTCAATGTTTACTATCCCAGAGATATTTTTGCTAGCCATGAAAATTGATGACATAAAATGTGCACTATGTGCCAAAAAATGTTCCCCATATCAATTTAAAAAATTGTAAATCAGTGACCTACCCATAGCCTCCATTGATAACATGAAAACGAATGCACTATATTTTGCTGATTTCATCGTTTTTATCATCCAATTGAGCAGAGCCAGAGGAGGATTTCATACGTCTTTAGTCACTCATATGTTAATTTCATCTAGCCTCTTTGGGCTACTCACAAACATAATTTACTAACCCTGCTCTTTCAGAACTAGTCCTGGGCTATCGAACCCTGCCTTATCAATTTCATGCTTGTCTAGTGTTCTGCTCTAGTGACCTCTACTGCCCACACCTAAACATTACATCACTGGCATCCCACATTAGAAAGCAATTACCTAATTATGCTTGGAAATCTCCTGGATATTGGTGTCATCTGGACCAATGATATTTCACAGGCACGGACATAAGAACTTGCCCTGTCAAGTGCTTTCGGGCAAGTACATTTTAGCTTTTACTTGCCTAAATAGGCAAGGATTTACAAACAGGGTGCCCGAAATTCAAAGGCATTCCTTAAATTTTGGGCTGTCTTGATTTTCAAGCGGGACCAAAATATACATAGATCACAACCTTTAACTTGACTATTAACTTATTGAAATAAGGCATGATATCCCTATACAATGTCATGGCAGTTATACTGAGGTGAAATAAATTCAATTATAAGTTTGTAAAAAATGAGATTTTTCATAACTACTATCCATAAAATATGGGTGTCCTGAAGGGGGATCTGTGAGGGTATGGGTGCTCAAATGATGCCCAGACAACCTGCTGGCTAAGACTCTGTTCCAAACACACCCTGTGTGAGAGGATTGTTGTCATCAGCTGTCAGTATCTGTCAACAAAGGCTGTTAGTTTTGTCCTCTCCCGACTCAGATGAAGCATGTGATCACACATCCCCTCAAGTCAACATGACCCTGGCTACTAGCTAAATTAGCCTGGTTTTCAGGCCGATAATTTAGGTACAGGGACCTAGCCAGGACCCTCCCTGCCTGTCTTTTAGATGGGCAGTTTCCTGAAAACCTTCTTTTTTGGAAAGCTACATTTGCTATGAAGAATTTTCAATATTGACTTTTTTGGGTGAAAAACAAATATTTCCTAACATTTACAACAAGGCTGACGTGTACCTTTTCCTTTCTGACACATTAAGCTATAAAATGTTGTTTTAGACAGGCATTTTTCAAAACCTGGCTAAAACCATGGTTAGTTATAATGTCATGCCACCACCACTACTACATACTGGTTGCCAAATAGAGTTGATGTCTCTTTCAACCTATAGATGGCAGCATTCAGGGTTTTGCAGTTAGAAGATCAAACACAGCTCAAGTGGGTCCCCCTTGAGGATTTATATAGAACTAAACCTGGACTCAAATCAACTCGGGGGTAGGTCACAAATGGTCTAGTGGATGCTTCTTAGCCAAAGGGTCTCCACTATATGAAAATTTCAAAAACTTATAAGGCGACAGTTACTAGATTTACTTATTCCTGGATCCTTCCTAGACCAATTTTACGGGGTCAGGAAGGAGGTAATTAGAAATAAAGTTGACTTTTTATTCTTTTTATTAAAACACTGAAATCTAAGTAAGCAAACAGTCGGGAGGGAGGTAAAAAAATAAAGTGTTTTTTTGCCTAGTACTAATTATATACTTAAACTATATTTTTGAATATCAAACGACTGATTTTTTGATAATATGATACATTTAAACAACACTATATTGCATTGCTATTGTAATGTTGCATTGCTCTGGTATTGATATTCTTGTAATTCTGTAGTTTTTTTACCATCCATGGTAAATTTTTTGTAGGTTTGGTGTACCTTCTTACGGCACGGAGGCAGAGCACAAAATAAAGTGGGGGATTACATTTATTTTCCCATCGGCTCTAGTTCACTTAGATCGGTGGATCCGGGTACCAATGAATCAAATAACCGTGGACTAAGAGGTTACAATGTAAAATTGGCTTTAATGTATTTAACGTATCTTGCATATTTTTATTATTGCACCCTCCTTATATTATATTGGAATAAAAATTATTTTCAAAACCTCAGGGTAGATCAGTAAGACTAAGGAAAGACGCGCTTAACACAGACTTGCAGCAAGTCTACTGTACATCCTACTAGCTGTGTACAGAAGGTGCCACTCCCATTTGTTCTCAGGGACTTCAATACAATATAAGTCAGGCAGGCACGCACAGCTTGCACTGTAATCATATCATATCGGCCCTGAAGCTATACCATAAGGCATACACAACAATGTTTAGACTGGGAACTCTTGATCTGAGTCAGGGCATGCGTAGATTTCTAAGCTGGCATGTGTATTTTTAGTTTTTTAGAGCATGTTCTAGATAGCATATAGCACACATGTTGATAACCAGATACGCAACCAGCAGATCTCGCTCAACAGCCTCAGCACAACATGAATCCTAGCCCAGTTGTTGACGAGAACCACTCAAGAAGTGTGTTCTGCACATGTGCCTGAGCAACTTCTTTTATAATGTAGAAAAATATAAGAGCTCTCATTCGTATGTCACATAGTGATGTCACACTGATGCGAGATTAGGTATGCCAAGGGCTTTACAATTGGCAGTATGGAAATTGGATGGTGGTGACCAATCCATGCTCTCTTCATCTAGGCATAGAGGAAGCACTACTAGAGGCCTCTTTATACTTGGGAGATATTAGCCTGCCTCCCAGGCCATATGTAAATGTCATCCCTTGTCGATAGATTGCACTTGGTATACTAGGGAGGGTATATTTACTACCATTGGATTTGCAACCCCCTTGTGTGGCAAATGTATGAACTAAATGTCCAACAGTAGGCCACAAGTCCCTTTGTAGTATAGGTGTGGGCATACATTGATAAATAAAAAGGTAAAACATAATAAAGCCTAGTAGCTAGGCCAACTATCCTTGAAAGCATTGGGACAAGTCTACAAGTCTGAGATATCTGGCTTTCACTGATCTAACCTGAGTTGATTTCACTCCAGGTTTAATTCTGAATAAATCCTCAAGGGGGACACACTTGAGCTGTAAGGTCTCTATTATCAACTGCAATACGTGAAAACAGTGCTGCCATCTATAGTTTGAGAGAGACATCAAACCTACTTAGTATATATAGTGGTGTAGGCATTACACCTAATTAATCCAGCCTGAGAACCAGGCTACTTATTTGGGTGATATCAGTTACAGCTGTCTGGAAAATGGACAGCTAAAGGAGTCTATACGGCTTGCAGGCTGAAGTCGTGCCCTACTTTACTGAACTGTTCACACCAGTCCGACACTTGCCATAAATCCATCATATGTAACTGTACATCATAAAGGCCATCACAACTTATGTAGTCCAATATTCCAATATTTGGCTAAATATGACTACTGAATGTACAGATATAAAATTGATCTATCCCAGGGAACAGGGTAGGAAGATCTTACCCAGAATGTAGAAACTGAGTGCTCAAAATTGACAATTGTACCATTTTGGGGTATCCTATTTTCATGGGATGCTACAATTTACTCTGATTACAACCATAAATATATGTATTTGCTTATTATAATAAGGTATAAGATCCTAATACTGTGTCATACGAATTGTAATGTAATTCAATTCAACTATTTGATTGAAATTTTATGGCATTTTAGAAAATTATTCACAAACAAATTAAGTGTCCTCTGGGTGATTTATGGGTGTCCAAATGACGCCCCCTTACACTGTTGGCCAAGACTGTGCCTACTAAGAATATTATGCTATGATATGGCAGTTGTCATATGGGAGAAAAAAATTAGGACTGGTGTAACATTGTCCTTGGCCTGCTTTCATATCAGCTTTCAGGCCATGGAAAAAGGCTGTTCAGCCCCACAGAACTTCAACTATCAAAAGCTTTCTAACTGGTGAGTTGGATGAATACTTGACCCAATTCATGCCTTAATTGTGACCCATTTAGACTCAAATGTTCAGGAACATCTTTCTAATGAAAAGTAATCTCAAGTTTATCTACTTGGTGATTTTCTAAAAAGGTCTTGATCAAAAAAAAAATTATATAAAGGTAACTTCAACTGGATGCAATTTCATAAAAGAAATTGAAAAATTTTGAAAAAAAAAAGATCAATTTACAAATATTAGAGGTTTGAGTTTAAATTATCAATTCTCATTAAAATAACTTTGTGAAAGAGGTATCTCTCCAAGATAGCCAAGCCTTTTGGGGCACACCCAGAATGGTTGGGCTAATGACCTAAGATTAGAAGATCTATGACCATTCTGATGACCAACAGTGTTGTGCCATAGAGTGGGCGTATTCCCTACCCTACCCACAGGGGTTTGTAGTGTTTAAGCTGACTCTAATTTCAGGATAATCAGACTGTGTATATTACAGCAGATTGGCAGGGAAAATGTGACATTTAATTGCATATTATGAACTAAAATCGGAAATTCTTTTTTATTCTCTGAAAAAAACAAAAATTCTAATTTGTGAAAAAAACAGCCCTCAAGCTGATTGCAAACCCAGATATTGTGAGAGAAATAAATGAGGGATGGCATCTTACTGTAAATGAAATACATCAATGCTATGATGCTACCTTACAATAATTCTTAATTTCATATGTATTATTTTAAGGTGCTAATAAACTTTTAGGTGTGTATTTAATGGTAGCATGCCATTCAAGCTCTGGAACTTTCAGTTATCTTATGATTTTTATCACACCAGAAAGGAAGATAGGCATCCTGCTCCTAGACTAAAGACCCTTCGCTTGAATGCCACATAGTTATCAGCCATGCATCAGGATAAAAACTTAATCCCTAAAATAAATGTTTAATATAAAATAAATGAAATATTATGATTTATAATAATTGGTGTACACATTCTGGGGTTGAACTAGCATATCCCCGGCCCATGCATGTGACCTTCCTCCACTGGCAGTGGAATTCGCCTAGGTGTCAATATAATCCGTTCAATAAAAGATAGAACTACAAAGTATTTCAATAAGACAATAGATGAATCTACGATAGAATAGCCTGATCACCAATTCGATGGTCAACATTTTCATTCTTTGATTCACTCAGTTTTCAGTAGGGAACGTTGCAATGAAGAATTGAAGTTGCTGCCGTTGCCGGCACATTATTGACACAACCAGAGTTGAGCAAAGTCTACAGACTGATTCCGGGTTAGCAGTAAAATTCTGAGCTCGGAAACAAATACGAACTGAAATAGTGAACCCCGCCCCCTTCAAGCGAACTCACCGACGGCCTTCATGTATTCTTCGAAGTTGTCGCTCGACTCAATCTTCCATTTTCCTGCAAGTTGTGCCATTTTGGAATTTTTGGTGAAGACTAGAGAGGAGATCTGGTTCAGTTGGCTCTAGCTGCAGTCGATCTCTGCCCGCTGTTGTCGGCAGACACAGAAGTACTTATCTGATAAGCGCTGAGTGCCTGTCACTGCAGTGGCGTGGGAGCACCATGTGTTCACCTTTGACCTCTGACCTCAACCACGCGCAACCTGACCCGGATTTAGATCATTGCAAGTCATGTGACATCAGAGACTTCAAAATGGTGGCGGTACATTCATATGTGGATTTCACAGTGAAGATTTGATAGCCGAAAATTGATGTTCTTTGATCAAATTCAAATCAAAATGAACCAAAAGTTTTACAAGCGTATGCCAAAATGAGATTTAGTGAAGATCTCCCCTAGGTTAATTGTATAGCCTAGATATGCTTTGTCAAAATGTTGAAATTAGGGAATGATTTATTTTGAAAAGCAAGTTCAAGTTGTTATCATTTGTACAGAATGGTTCATGAAATAGTGAACTTCTTTGGTTGCTACTTGCTGTACTGCTTGAATCCCCGGTACAAGGGCCGCACATATATAGGTTTCACTGTGGATCCAAACCGTAGAATCAACCAACACAACAAGGGGCGACAAGCTGGTGGAGCCTGCAGGACCAGTGGCAGGGGACCGTGGTAATAATACGTTAGATGAAGAGAACATGGATCGGTCGCCACAGACCAATTACCATAGGGCCCATCGTAAAGCCCTTGACACACCCACAAATGTCGATCACCAGATACAAAACCGGCTGTCCTTCCTTAACAGCCTGGCTCCATGGCCTGGATGTTTAGCCAGGATCGCATAAGTCTTAAGAGATGCATTCTGCACATGTTGGTGTGCAATTTTCTCTATAATGTAAACGATACAAGAGCACTCATTGGTCTTTGTCTCACAGTGACGTCACACTGAGACTAGATTCGGCGATATTAGGTGTAGCCAGGGTTCTGTAATGGGTCCTTATATAATAAATGGCAATTGGCCTTTGGCTACGAATCCATCAACACACACACCTAATCTTGCCTCAGTGTGATGTCACTAAGAGACAGACAAGTACAAATAAGGGCTCTTGTATTTGTTTACATTATATAGGAAGTTCAGTTGCTCATGCACATGCGCAGAACATGCCTCTTAAATGGTTCTTGTCAACACCTGGGCTAGGAGTTGTGCCGAGGCTGTCGAGGGAGATCTGCTTGTTCAATGTTGCATATTCGGGAATCAACATTTGTGAGGGGCATGTGGAAACAAGTTTGAATGACTAGTCTGCTAGGACCGGGCTAGCCATTCAAAATAATGTTTAGGCTGGACTTAGTCCTTCAAAAATGAAGAGTTTTCCTTAATGTTGGTACAAAAAGTTAAAGGTTTATTCATTTTAAAAGGTGCATACAAAGGCATTAAAAATGAACATTCTCCAGTGTATTTTACTGTAAATATGAACAATTATTCATGTGCTATTGACTTTAATGTTCATTGGAAGTGAAACTGTTAAATGCATATCTATCACGATTTACAATCATGTTATAAGCATGATCTACTTCATTTGTACATATCACTCTACTACCTGAAATGCTGTATCATGGTCATAGCCAGCAGGGCGTCTGGGTGCTTTTTTGACACCCAAACCCTGAAAAAGAACCCCTCAGGACACCCAAATATTTTTGTGTGGAATTTCTAAAAATCTCAATCTCAAGCTTATAATTGCATTTTATCATAATAATATAATTCCCTTGACATTGTCTAATGATATCATGCCTTATTTTGATGAATTTATACATATTTATGTTTGAAATATGAGTATATTGTGATCCCCCTTAAAAATTTGGACACCCAAAAATATAACAACTGCCAATAATGAATTTTAGGCACCCAGATTCTAAATCCTGGCTAAGACACTGGATGGCATGGCTTATATATAGCAGCTGTATACAAGTTAAGCCATGCCATCCATTTATTTCAGACACCTGGAAAAATATCATGTAAGGTTGAAATAGTGAACTACATAATGTGATTCATGATCAAGTTCATCTTATTTTGCTTTTTTTGTTACATTTTCCAAAGCCTATCTATGGATTGAATGTTAGGAAAGTCCTTGATTTTATAGTTAATAGATTTTTCAGCATTATAAGTGGCAACCATCTAATCAGTCATTTTTATTTTTTAGGGAGATGATCCTGATTATCCATGGATTTCCTAATCAGATATCAGCACTAAGGGTATGTGTACCTAAAGTGCTAAAAACTACTAAAAAAAAGTCTTGGACAGCAGGGTGTCTGGGACTCTGGGTGTCGTTTGGACACCCAAAACCTTTAAAACCACCCTGCGGGACACCCAAAATCTTTTCAGAAGAATTTCTTAAAATGCCAATTTCAAGCATATAATATAACCTTTTTCACCTCAGTATAATTTCAGTTGTATTGATTATATGCACATTATGCTCCAAATAATTTAAAAGTGGATTCATGTTTATGGTTGGAATCTAAGTATATTGTGGTCTCCCTTGAAAAATAGGACTCACCAAAAGTTTACATTTGGCACTTATGGCCACCCAGTTTCTAAGTCCTGGCTAAGACACTGACCTAAAGAATTATAATGTGTAACTTGTTTTTCCATGAATCGCTTTTTAAGAACAATATAATGAATCAGCATTTACCTTAATTATGGAGCGTAATACAAATTTATACAAAGGATGCTGATATGATAATGAAAATTGTAATAAATCTTATGTACGTATATTAGTAATACTGATAAAATAAAGAAAATGATAGTATCTCAGCTTGATAAATGGCACCATTTCTCTCATCATTCAAGAAACTATACATAGAAGAACAATTTTAAACTGTGGCCTGAAGCACGAAAGGTATAATCCTCAAATCTGAGGGCCACAGCAAAAATCAAATCCTGTATTTGACTGTCTTACCTTCGTGAAATAAAGATTATAATTATTATTATTATTATTATTATTATTACTATTATTATTATTATTATTATTAATATTGCTATTATTATTATTTATATTATTATTGTTATTATTAGTATTATCATTATTATTATTATTATTGTTATTATTATTATCATTATTATTATTATTATTCTAACTATTATTATTTTTATAAATGTTATGTTTTCTTTAACAGTTTGAATGGGCATGGCAAAACCCCAAGACATCAAAGCGTCTCCGCCATGTTGTCGGAAAGAGGAAAAAAGAGCTACCGTACATGTATCGTGTCCGCGTTGCCACGGAGATGCTTCAGGTGGGTCCTTGGAACCGACTGCCGCTGACGTTTCGCTGGCTGAAACAAAATTACCTGGTTGATTTCGAACCCCACCTCCAACCTCCCTCCCACATGGCAATAGCGTATGGACCGGTGAAAAGTAAAAAAGTCGCAAGTCCGAAAAAGAAGAGCAAGGCCGATAAAGAGGGCACCAGCTCGACTGCGGAAGGGGAAGGCAGCGATTTGTTCGATTTGCCTCAACGGAAGCGAGTGCGATGTGCTGTTTGTCTGGATAGGTTGAAGGTAAGTATTGTAGAAGCAGATATCAGATTTTCAAAAGCTACCATATACATGCATGCACAGGGCTCAAAATAAGCTGAAGCCGGGAGCCCAGAGATCCCTTAAATGCACCTGCTTCTCCCGCAAAATTCTGCACAGAGGCTGCAGATGTTCTGGTTTCTTTACACAACAGGGTTAAGGCCTAAAAAAAAGTTGTTTGTTTCCTGTAACCCTACCCTAACAAGTTTTTATTCAAAAAAATCCCTACCCTTAAGCTTTTTTCGCCCTCCCAACTCCCAATCAATGAAAAACAAGCATAAAATACACATTTTTGACCAAAAAAATATGCAAAACAATTTTTTATTACCGACCTACCTACCCTATTTTTTTTCGGACCGTTACAGGAAACAAACAATTTCTTTATTTAGGACTAAGTAGCTTTTGAAGGTGCAAATGGGCTCCATGGAAAAAAGTTAATTTCTAGCCCTGATGTTGTTGCCTTAACAGTTTTCTTGCCCTGCTTAATCTGCTTCTTAAGTTGTCTTATTTCATTTAGAATTGGCCTTAAATGATTTTGTCACCTTGCGAGGAAGTTAAAAAAATTGTTTTTAATGTTATTTGTTTCTAAACCATTGGTAGAATGAAATTTCCATTCTTTTTTCCAGGATGAGGACAACACGATGAAATGTCTCTTTCCCGCATGCAACATGGAATCTCACACATTGTGTCTCTCAGCGAAGTTCCTATCGGGAAGCGATGAAGTTATTCCTGTTGAGGGGAAATGTCCAAAGTGTCTGCGCACAGTGCTTTGGGGAGATCTGCTCAGGTATAAGATGGGATGCTACAAGACCTTGGCACAGGTAGGCTATTCATAATGTCAGAATTAAAGTGACCTGGGTCTTAGCTAGGATTTTTAAAATGCCTGTCCGAAATAGTAATTCCAGCTACTTCAGATCCTTATACAAACTACAATTAATTATCTAGTGTGTCATAAAGGGCAATTTAAATTTCAGCTATGTCCTAGAAGATGGTTTGATAGAAAAGACTATTTAGTTTAGTTAACCCACAAAAGGCAAAATTGAAAATTCTTCTGTTCATAGAAGTTTTTGTCTGTCCAAAAAGGAGGTCTTTTAGGAAACTAACTGTCCAAAAGACAGGCTGGACGGGTCCTGGCTTAGTCCCAGGGCAGGGGTGTCCTAACTATGAAGTCCTTGGGCACAGACAGTCGGTCCTGGAGCACAGCATTTCTTGGTGGGTGCTGTCTAACAATCAATATTTCACCAAGTGACACTCGTAGATCAGCCATCATAGCAATGATAAAGACTTGCATGTAGATTGATATATATATATATATATATATATATATATATATATATATATATATATATCAATTAATGGAGATTTCTAAATACAATCTCAATTTAAATGGATTGCCTAATAGACTCATTTAGACATGTTTCCTGAAGATTTTCTGAGTTAAACTTTGGTTTTGTCTTGCCGCATGTTTTGGGGCTTGTGTCGCAAGCTGGTGCGACAACGCGACTGTTGGACACCCCTGCAGGGTTTAACCCATTGTGGTAGCAAAAACAACTATAGTTGTGTTCCACAAACAGTTGAACTGAAAGCAGCTTTATCAGGATGCACATGTTATGTCCTTGAGAAGGGAGTGGGTAACCCAGTTAGGGATTGGTGCCTCTTAAATTTTTGTTATAAAATATCAATGTTTTCTTAACAATGCATTCCTCAGTGATATCTTTAATGATAGTGCCTGCTTCCCAGGCATATATTCAAGCACTGTCACCTTTGGAAATTTTGCAATTAAATGGCGAACTCAGTGTCTTAGCCAGGATTTAGAAACTGGGTGCCTAAAATTGGCAGTTGTAAAATTTTTGGGCATCCAAATGTTTAAGGGGGATCACAATATACTCATATTTCAACCATAAACATGTATAAATTCATCAAAATGAGGCATGATATCATTAAACAATGTCATGGGAATTATAAGGAGATGAAAAAATTCAATTATAAGCTTGAGATAGAGATTTTTAGAAATTCCACATATAAAAAATTAGGTGTCCTGAGGGGTTCTTTTTAAGGGTTTGGGTGTCTAGTCCGGCACAGAAAGCTGGATTTTGGGCTATACCTTTTTTTTTCATATATAGTTTTTTTTTCAACTGATTCTAGTAGCCAAGGGTACCCACTTTAAGAATCTGCCGGGTGCCGGGCTGGCACCCTTGGGCAATTTGAGATCTTGACCCATCTTTGCCACCCCCCATGGTACACAAAATGGACAAATTGGTCTTTTTCCGGTTTTGGCTGCTCCAGATATTGAAATCTAAGAGACCTACAGACCCATAAAGTTACATAGGCTCAATTTAGATAGCAAATAGACATATGTTTGTATTTGAACATTCATAGGTACCCTTATTGCCGAGAACAGGGGTCAAAAAGTAGGTCATTTAGCTAAAATAAACAGGTATTCGCCTTTATTTTGCTAATATTTGAACAGCGTTAAATCACAATAAAAGAATCCATCACTATTCTAAGTCTGAATATGACTTATTCAGGTGGCAAATAAATTAAAATGTGTAGTTGGCCAAAGTTAGGTGACCGCTATGTTGAGAACAGGGGTCAAAAAGTAGGTCACTTAGCTAAAATGTGCGATTTTCTCCTGCATTCTGAACAGCATCATATCGCCTTATATGAAACTTTCAGTTCTAAATATGACTTATTCAGATAGCAAATAAATTGCAATTTGTATTTGGCCAACGTTAGGTGCCCGCTATGCTGAGAACAGGGGTCAAAAAGTAGGTCATAAATTGATTAATCGTAGTTGGACAACTGTAGGTAGCCGCATTGCTGAGAACAAAGGTCAGAAAGTAGGTCACTTAGCTAAAATGTACAATTTTCGCCTGCATTTTGCTTTTTCTTGAACATCAACTGATATAATACTTTCAATAATCTAGTTATAGATGTTGCTCATTTGGTAGCAAATAGATTGATAATTGGAGTCGTTCAACTGTAGGTACCTGCACTGATGGGACCAGGGGTCAGAAAAAAGGTCACTTAGCTAAAATGTACGATTTTAGACTTTTACTCTAATTTGAACAGCATTACATCAACATATGTAAGAGACCATCTAAAGTGCCAACATTTTATTCCTGCAATAAATGCGTGTGCAGACCAAGCATTATACTCGACCGCATGCCCGGTTACTACCCAATTTCATGGGCACGTACAGTACAGACATTTAATTCCTGCACTAGACAACCTGACGTCCGCCAATGCAGTACACCAATAACCAACATAGCTTGCGAAGCGAATCTACGTTCAGTAAGGAGTTCATCCATGCATCCATGCCCAGGAAACTTGATTGCATTTCTGAATCATGTGCTCGATATCGGTTTTAATAAATATTACCCTATCATGGTGAGATATCAACGCCTACACGATATTGGCCACATTTAGGTATGGTTTTGTATTTGAAATTTCTTTTACCGTCACTTTAGTTCTTTCAACGTAAGAATTCAGTGTGACTTGAGTCACTTGACAGTTGATGAAATTGGGGAAACGAGTACCCGGGGAACCCACGCAGCTTTGATTCGCAATCTACGTGGGTCATTAATGTAATTTGTTTATTTGGTATGGCATGTTATCCCTAGGTGTCTGTACAACCAGGCACTAGGAGACATCCGGTCGACTGCTGCAGGAATTCAATGTCTGTAATGTACATGTAGCTGTCCCTTTCGGCATATTTCACTTACATGTAGCTGTATAGCTTTCCCTATAGGCAAATATCAATCACACATGAAGGAGTCCACACAGGCTGAGGATTACTTTTCATGAACCCTATTTGGGCTTGTGAGAAAGTTACTACTGACTTGAGGTTATCTATTGTTCTCCATCATTTACGACAGACCAGTCACAGCGTTTCTTCTGTATGGTGGGAAAGATGACAAGAAACGTTACCCCTAATCCTGATCCCTGGTTCCTATAGTCAGAGTCTCATGATATATAAGGAACTGTCTATATCCATCCTAGTAAGGGGAATTCCTCATTTATGCATGCCATCGGCTTGGGTAGGGCTGATATGAAAATTTAATACGCTACGGCCTATGACAAGTAACATAGCGCCCTCTGCAATGGTCAAAGGGGCTTTATTATAGCATATTCCCATATTAATTTGACGACATTGTTTTCCCACACAATGCAACTAGCGCAAAGATGGAGTGAAATTTTATCTAAAAAAGAATAAAACGCAGTCAAAAATCATACGTTTTAGCTAAGTGACCTATTTTCTGACCCCTATTCCCAGCAGTGCAGGTACCTACAATTGTCTAACTACAATTATCAATTTATTTGCTACCCAAATAAGGGCATAGGTACATGTGTAGCACTAAATACGAGATTTCCATAGAACTTATTTGCTAGACACGGTACTATTGCAAATCGACCACATAGCATTGACCCTAACATTGCATCAAAAGCACATCGGATGCACAGTTTAGTTCAATATTGTTGAAATACGGAGAAGGTAGCAATTGGAACCTATGGGGTTAGTCGGTGGGTTCCCCAGGTACTCGTTTCCCTAATTTTATCAATTGTCAAGTCACTGAATTCTTTCGTTGAAAGAACTAAAGTGACGGTAAAAGAAATTTCAAATACAAAACCATACATGTACCTAAATGTGGCCAATATCGTGTAGGCGTTGATATCTCACCATGATAGGGTAATATCTATTAAAACCGATATCGAGCACATGATTCAGAAATGCAATCCAGTTTCCTGGGCATGGATGCATGGATGAACTCCTTACTGAACGTAGATTCGCTTCGGAAGCTACATGTATGTTGGTCATTGGTGTACTGCATTGGCGGACGTCCGGTTGTCTGGTGCAGGAATTAAATGTCTGTACTGTACGTGCCCATGAAATTGGGTAGTAACCGGGCGTGCGGTCGATTATTATGCTTGGTCTGCACACGCATTTATTGCAGGAATAAATTGTTGGCACTTTAGATGGTCTCTTATATGTTTGATGTAATGCTGTTCAAATTAGAGTAAAACTCTAAAATCGTACATTTTAGCTAAGTGACCTATTTTCTGACCCCTGGTCCCATCAGTGCAGGTACCCACAGTTGAGCAACTCCAATTATCAATCTATTTGCTACCAAATGAGCAATATTTATAACTAGATTATTGAAAGTATTATATAAGTTGATGTTCAAGAAAAAGCAAAATGCAGGCGAAAATTGTACATTTTAGCTAAGTGACCTACTTTCTGACCTTTGTTCTCAGCAATGCGGCTACCTACAGTTGTCCAACTACGATTATCAATTTATGTGCTACCTTAATAAGTCATATTTAGAAGAAGAATAGTGAAAGGTATATATGTTACAGTAAGAGTGTCAAACCAGGGATTTAGTCAAATCCCTAAAACTTTCAGGGAATCTGTCAAATTATTGTTTCACTCACGGATTTGGTCCCTAAATGTCTAGAGATTTGAATAAATCCTTGAAAATAGGGGGGTCAGAATGACGAAATTGATAAACGTTGACTGAGATACTAATTATCATCATCATCAAGCAATAATTTTTGGCTGAGCATTGATTATTCAGCATTACTTTGTACCTCATTACTTTGATAATCAGGAATCATAAGAAGCGTTCAACTAAGCATAAAACAAAGGTAATTGTCATTCAACAATCCCTCTGAAAGGTCTCCAGTAAACAAGTCAAAAATGACCCACCTATTTTTAGGGGTTTAGTCATATCCGTAGACATTTAGGGACCGAATCCTTGAGTGAAACAGGAATTTGACAGATTCCCTGAAAGTTTTAGGGATTTGACTAAATCCCTTGTTTGACACTCTTACTGTAACATATATAAGGCAATGTAACGCTGTTTGAAAAAGAGCAAAATGCATGCGAAAATCGTACATTTAAGCTAAGTGACCTACTTTTTGACCCCTGTTCTCAGCATAGCGGGCACCTAACGTTGGCCAACTACAAATTTTAATTTATTTGCTACCTGAATAAGTCATATTCAGACTTGGAATAGTGATGGACTCTTTTATTGTGATTTAACGCTGTTCAAATATTAGCAAAATAAAGGCGAAAACCTGTATATTTTAGCTAAATGACCTACTTTTTGACCCCTGTTCTCGGCAAAAAGGTACCTATGAATGTTCAAATACAAACATATGTCTATTTGTAATCTAAATTGAGCCTATGTAACTTTATGGGTCTGTAGGTCTCTTAGATTTCAATATCTGGAGCAGCCAAAACCGGAGAAAGACCAATTTGTCCATTTTGTGTACCATGGGGGGTGGCAAAGATGGGTCAAGATCTCAAATTGCCCAAGGGTGCTAGCCCGGCACCCGGCAGATTCTTAATGGGGGTACCCTTGGCTACTAGAATCTGTTGAAAAAAAAACTATATATGAAAAAAAAAGGTTCAGCCCAAAATCCAGCTTTCTGTGCCGGACTAGTCCAAAAAGGCACCCAGACGCCCTGCTGGCTAAGACCATGGGCGAACTGCCTTTGTAAGGAGACATTCCCATAACAATATTTAAAAATATTTTAAACCTTACCGATACGATACAATACTTAATTTTCTAAATTCATTACTTTTTCTATTTCGATACAAGTATTTGATATTGTATCGAGTTAGTACTTATACCTATCCCTAAATCCAGTATAATATGAGAGTATTGAGTTGTCTGATAAATATGCTTATTCACTACAACAAAATTTATAAGGTAACAATGCAATAAAGTACCCTTAACAGTAGTGATGGGACGATGATCGACTGTAGTCGAAAGTCGTCAGCAAGTTAACAGTAACCAATTAATCGGCTGGAGACTTTACACCTAATTGTTAGTCGGTATAATAGCCCATTAAGCCAGCCCACATCCTCTAAGGTCAAAGGGTTCCTTGCCAGATATCCCACAGAGAAAGTTGCTTGTCTCACGTACTGACCTACTGGCCTGTTTATACCTTCTAAGAGCCAGCACTGTAATAGGTCTAGTATGGGTCATGCTGATAAAAACTGGGGTACTGAGCAAACTAGATATTTCAGATTCCTTCTAAATGTAGAAATATGAGTTGGATGAAATGTGTTCTATGATGTGTCTTTCATTATTTTTCTAAAGACATCTTTTAATGCCTTCATACATATTGTAAAAAGTATTTTGATTTATTAGAATACTGGTAATTTGTCTCTAAGTTACTGAATTAAAATAAGAAAGAAAACATACAAGTATATCTAACCTGCACTGTTTACATGTATAATCCTTCATAGCATAAATCAAAAACACTTGAGAAAGTTTGATGCCAAGATAGAATAGATAATTTGAAATAGTACAATATTATAATAAGTGTTAACATGCTAAACTTAAGCTTTGACAAGCAAACATTCTCATGAAAGTGCGATGAGCCGATTAATCGGTGATAGTCGGTTGGCCTAGCTGACTGATGATCGGTTGGGAAAATTCAACTGACTCCCACCACTACTTAACAGTACCATTGAAATAATATACTGTTTCACTGGTACCCATACTGTACCGCATTGTTACATTCGTAGAGGTATCCATTCTTACTAGGGAAAAGTTAGAATTTTAAATGGGTAGCTGAAATCTGATTTTAACTTTGCTTACACAGGAAAGGAGGTTAGGTACATGATATCACATTACAATAAATATGTTTGTATATTTCAGGAAAGTGCTGCGGTCAGTGATGAGGAGAGTGGTGGACACTGGGCTGATGAACTACAGACTCAAGCATAGTCTTAGCTGGGTGTAGTAGACAGGGAGTGGGCACTGTGCATGCATCATCAAATTTCAAAATTCAAGTCATAGATAACCTGTGTACACCAGGATTGGCTGCCTGCTGGTTTCACAGGCCCTGGGTCAGACTGAAATTGCCGCGAAACCAATCACGTGACCAATACTTCCCCAGGCCACACCGTGTAACCCGAGGCGCACATACCCTAGGTAACTAGCATGCTGTGCCAATGGGGTTGCGGATCAAGGGGATGTATTTCTCTGGTCTTAGGCAGCAGGGCGCCTGGGTGTTATCACTAGACCCTCGAAAATCACCCCTCTGGACACCCAAATTATTCTGGGATAAATTTTTTAAATGTCAATTTCAAGCATGTAATTGAAAACATTCCTCCTCAGTACAATTCCTATGACATTGACTATTAAAACATTTAAAAATAGCAGAGAGAAAGATGCCAGGGAGATGCAGCTTGGGCCATTAACCATACAATCACATCAGACTCAGTGTGCAGTTGGTGCATATGGATGTTGCCCAGCGCAACCAACACATCTGCCGTGTAATAAGTGTAGCACTCAGGTCATTAAGGCCCGTCTCTCGGGCATGCCAATTGGCTGCAAGCAGAGTATATCAGTTGATCCCTTGCTGTGACCCATGACGTAGATCATGCAGCGAGATCTGCTGGCTACAAGTTTGTGGAATATTTCATCTCTAGAGTCAGTCAAGGAGGAATACAAATTACACACTACATGCAAATCAATAAAAAGAGGGTTGGTGTTTATTCCTTGTTTTGTATAGGGTATCTTCAACTCAGTTGCATAGCTGCCATTGAAATATGTGAAAAGGATGTCAACTACATAGAGTGAAATAAAATGTCCAATACATATGTATATATATATATATATATATATATATATATATATATATATATATATATATATATATATATATATATATATATATATATATGTGTGTGTGTGTGTCTGAGTTTACAGTACTGGATTAACTATCATGGCATTTGACCAATTGCACCATAACTTCCCCACAGCAATAAGAATAGTGCAGAATTATTCCTCTAGATGGCACTGAGTGACAGCTGGTGGTAATATTACTTGCTGATGACTATACTTGACAAACATCCACAAATACATGATCAGAGAATGAAAAGGGACTGATGAGGCAGAACCATGAGAGCCGAAGTCTACCTGGCTCCATCTGGTGACATTGGAGTAAACAAATCTCATTTTCCTGTTTCTGCCTGGTCGGATCGTAGTTAATATTGAAATTAGTGTAATAAATATATATGTTTATATATATATATATATATATATATATATATATATATATATATATATATATATATATATATATATATATATATATATAAGTATATATATATATATAAGTATATATATATATATAAATATATATAAATATATATATATATATATATATATATATAAATATATATATAAATATATATATATATAAATATATATATATATATGCATATATATATATATAATATGTATATAATATGTATATATTATATATATTTATATATTTGCACACATATTTACACACATATATATTTACACACACACACACACATATATATATATATATATATATATATATATATATATATATATATATATACACACACACACACACACACACACACACACACACACACACACACATATTACAGCCTTACTCGGGCTGATTTGTTATTTGTACATATTTTCTTACTTGTATTTATTTATTTGATAATAAATTGATATGGGAGAATGGTGGCGAGTTTTTTTGTGTTCTTACTATTTAGTCCAGGCAATCTGGCACACTTTTTGGCTAAACCCATCACTAATTGCAAAAGAAACGAAACCTTTTTTATTTGAAAGGAGTCTATATGAGGAATGACATATCAAGAATCCCACTCAATCAAAATATTGGAACATGTTGGAATTAAGACCAAAAGTTCCAGGAATTTTCGTAGGTTTGGGCAATGTAGACTGAAGTGCATATATAGCACACACTGAATGTTTGATTTGTTGTAAAAAATGGCCGCCAAATGGGTTTTAATTTATTTTCCTTAATAATGATCAGACATAAACTTAGATTTATTTAGTATTTTGTGGAGGGAAGGGGTGGGGGGGGGGGTGGGTGCGGTTCGGAGTGTACTCATATCTCATTTCAATCATTTTACTTCTGGACTGGGATTGATAGACTGATAGTGAAGACAGCACCTTAAATCTTAAATGTTTTCTAATATCAACAGTCAGTTTACTAAAATTGACATATTTGTTATGAATGATTACTCCCTTTAGCCAGTTGGTGGCAGCACTGTAGTATTTAACCCTGATCCTGCTGAGCCAAAAAATATCTGGGAGACACCAAATAACCTGATGTACATAGCCAGGAAATATCCGGATGCACTTGCTACTGACCATCTGTATGAGTAAGCCTACAGAGCCTGTGCATAACCCAAAGCAGCTCCTTCTTGAAGACCCTCACTAGACCTTCATTTTGACATATGGCAAGGTGGGGGTAACTCCTAAAAGTTCCAAATGGCGGTTACTGCTGGTCACAATACCGCTAGCAATTGTTTTAGGTGTTATAAATACTATTTGCGCAATAATGATCAGCCAACATGGTGTATATATGGAAGATAAGAACGAAGGAAGTAATTAAAATGGGTTTAGGTATGTAACTTGTGAATTCAGGTGAGAAATCTGCCTGATGATATATTTTCACTGGTTGTGAAGTGCAGCATGCAGATCTATGGTGATTCAGACATTGTTATTGTGTCAGTGGCCCTGAGGTTTGTTGAAACTTAAGAAACTATTGTTGTTGGAGGTGATACAGACTTGATGATACTTCTGTGTCATCATGCAAGCACTGTTCAGAATAGGCTTTCACCCAGGGGCAAAGAAAGGACGACAGCAGAGGTACTTGGATTATTCAGAGAGCTAAGGCCAAACTGAGAGAGCAGGTGTGTCAGCACTTGTTGTTTGTCCATACCATACTTGGATGTGACACAACCTCAGGGTTGTTTGGTTTTAGAAAAGCCATTCTGTTAAAACTCATACAAACAAGCCAGACATTCATTGAAAAAGGTTCTAATATTTAACCGAGAGGGGTAGTTATATCTCGCAAAAGGCAATTATGTGCATATACAAGACAAGTTTGTGCTGTGAATAATCTGAAGCACCAGAAGTTCAGTGATCTTATACAGACAAGCAGGAAGGCAATTCAGCCTAAACAGTTGCCACCCATGTGAGCTGCCACAAAGTTTAGCAGCTTCCATGTTTTTCACTAAATTTCAACATGGAAGAACAGAAAACCTGACCCTGAGAACTTGGGTTGCAAATTGTAGACGTAATTGTCCCATAACTTTCAGGCATCGTATTTTCAATGGTGATCACAAATATTCAGATAACAATCTTGAATATGTGTTTACTTGATCCATTAGCACTTAGGGTTCCTCTAGAAAGTATGTTTTGCCACTCTTGTAATCATGGAAATAACTTTGGAAGATAGAGAAAATTGACAAAAAACATGAAGGGGAGTTGTTGTATGCATTCTGATCAACAACTTTCCTTCAAATGTTTTCCAGAAAATGCTTTTGTAAGTAAAATATTTCCCAAATTGTCATGCCTGTTTTGGCTGCCCTGATTTCAAATGGGTTATTATGGGGAAATGGGTTTAATCAAAGTCATAGAAGTTACAGAGTAGTAAAAACTCTTAATTATATGTTTAAAAATGACATTCTTAGAAATTTCAGGCAATGAAATCTGGGTGTTCTGTCTGATTTTTGAGGGTTCAGGATTCCAAATGACCTTCAAGCACTGGCCTGGGGTATATTCAATATTATGATTCTAAACATTTTTTGAAACACAAGTCATTCTTTATTAGGTAACTGATTTCATAATTGTTCATTTCATCATTTTTTACCTTTTGTCCAGTAGATGGACATATATGGTGCAATAGACCATGATTGTTGGAGACCCACAAAAGGGGTATAGAATCGTGCAAAAACTTAAAGCTAAAATATAATTTAAGTTAATATTATCTCATATTTACCTACATCTTTGGTAAAAATGTCATAGAAGACAACTTATCTTTTGATTACTCAAAAAATGTAAGCATTTTTCATTGTTTTACTCTGTATCATGATTTCACAAATATGCTAATTTTTCAACTATTTTGATTGAAAAATACACATTGTTCCAATACTTTGATTGAGTGGGATTTTTGATATGTTATTATATATACACCAATGCTCTTAATACAGTAGGTTTCGTTTCTTTTGCAATTAGTGGTGGGTAAAACACTACTTTGCCTGGACTAATTGTAGGTTTCGAAAACCACATTTTCATTCTGATGTCTGCTATCTACGGCCTGCCAATACTCTACACCGGTGACACCTATTGAGTATTGGACAAACAAAAGTAATTTATTACAATTTTCTTCACACCATTGAAAAGAAAGAGTTACACATACAGATCGTTATCAAATATATACCATTATGACTTAATGTCTATTCTAAAGAGTATCCTGAGAGAAAGTTTTAACACTGAATATTTTGGCTAGAGTCATTATCATACTTTTTAAATATGATTTCATAAATTTGAGGTAAAGTATGTGACCATCCATTTATGTATTAAATGGGATTCCATTGCTAAACAATATCTTATAAAAAGGGCAAATAGGGTCACTTTTGTATCATATCTATGAAAATCTGCCAGAAAGTACTATTTCACTAACTTTTACCATCTGTGGTTTGAAAACTAACCTGACGACTTGTCATTTTCTTCATGTTGCCTTGTTAAGAGTGTTGTGCAGATAGTTTAGCCATAGTTTTGTGAAAATTAAACAGGAATTCTGACATACCGATTTTGGGTTAAAAACTTGTTTCTTGGATTGTGCCCCATACTACCTATATACCAGCAGTAAAATAATTTTGACATGGCTGAACAGTAATTCATGCATTGACAGTCTTTAGGGAAAATTAAGCAAAGAAAGAAACCAATTTTGCGGAAAGAAGTTTTGACATAAATTGCATCATTATTTCTTTTAAGGCTGTGAAAATATACTAAGTTGAGGAACCCATTGATTAAAGTTGTTTCGAAGTTCACTGTGCTTTGTTCTTTACTCATGCAGAGTTTCAGGAAAATGAAAGTGCTTTTCATAAAAGTGTCGTAAGACCTTGTGGAACGGGAGAGACGCTTGTAGCTACTTAATATTCACTTTCCCATGGTGCATTTGGTTTAGATGAATTTAGACCCAACGGCAAAGTTTTTTTTACCTGCTTTGCAGGCTGAGCAGTTATTAAGAATTCAAAAGAGAGAGAGAAAGATGACCTAAGCTGTTGAAAAGGTTTCTCGTAATAATTTCTAGTGTAATTTAAATGTAATGAAGTCCATTGTGGCATACCTTTTCTGTTATTCCGTATTACACAGTATTTGCGCTTGTGGCGGAACTACCTTCAGAGCAGTCACGTTTTGGGAATGAATGTGTCAATGAATAGTTTACGTTCAAAGGAATCCAATTCATTTAATTCCGTAATGCTGAATACGAGCTCTTGATTCAGTCTAGTAAGTCTACCTATGGAAGTCACCCATGTACCACGACTGCAACCAATTTTTGCATTAATTTAGAAAATATTCCACTTAAAAACGTTTGTCTTTTTGTAATTGAATTGTGAAAGTTTATCCTGAAAAGCATATTCTATATATAAAGTATTTTTGTATATATATATATATATATATATATATATATATATATATATATATATATATATATATATATATATATATATATATATATATTTATGGTTTTGAGCTGTAGATTGACATGTCAGTCGGATTAAACTGTCATACAAGTGAGTTGACATGAGCGTAAGCCACGCCCCTATTTTGTCCCATCTGATATCATCCCACACCGCCGCCTTGTGGTGTGTTGTTTGTCACGTATTTAGTTCCGTTTATCTCCAACAGGGACCTGACACTTCCGAGCGGAAACGCTCGAGGTGTACCGGTTCATGGCACTGCACAATATTATTACCCATATATGGTAAATCGGGTCAACAAACGGTAGTCATAATAGACCGGAGAAGGGCGTTTCGTATGTCCTCATCAGCTGTCATTCACTGATTGTGCACATACACACACAGTCAGACAGTAGCAGTCATGGTGTTTCCGAAGGACATCGATTTCGAGGGGTTCCCTTCGATGCCAAACTTTCGACCTGTTTATCCGTACACTGACAAGAAAAAGCCGAAGAATACGAAGTACGTAGTATTCCGTTCATCCCGTCCGGACTACCTGACCGAATCTGAAGTGAAACGTTTTGAAAGCTTCGGAATCAAATCTATCATTGACTTTCGTGCTGTGCATGAATACACGAAAGCCACAGGGAATAAACTCTTGGACTCCACTTATGCGGCTTACAAAGTGAAAATTCCCGATGACAACTACAAACCTGGTGACAAAGTGCAGTATAGCACATCATTTCAGTTAGGGACAAATTCTAACAAAGTTACCACAGGAAGCGAAGCACGTCGTCATTTTCTTGTTAACTTTTTTCGCATGAACTATGTAAGTACTGTCTACAAGAGGGGCTCGTGGTTTCTACGGATCTTCTCTCTGTTTTACCTATTGATGGACTTGGTCGCTATGATCTGGAACAAGGGAAAGACCAACTTTACCAATTTTGTGGGCATCTATGCCAAGCATGTCATAAACCCAGCTGGCCTTATTCAGCAGTACAAAGATATGGTGGATATGAGTCATGTCAGCATTTGTGCAGGTGAGTTGAATCGTAGATGAATAAAACAATGGAAAGGTACCGAGAGACTAATTACCATATATGCTATATTGAAGATTTGGCTATCCTAGGGGTCTCCGATCTTCGTCTCAGTGTGACGTCACTAGGAGACCAATTAAGATCAACCCTGGGCAGTGGTGAGAGACTGAGCAGTCAGTGGCAATTTAACACTCTAGACCACTCAGCCATCAGGGCAGGCCCTGTGCAGGTGAGTCACTCAGTCAGTGTATAATAGCTGAGACTGCCAAACGAGGGATCTGTCACAGGCAGATCTGACGATGTGGGCTGGAGCTCGGGTTGATATAGTTGATCAGTTAATAAGGATTTAATCAACATATATGCAGAGATCAGTTTATTCAGCCCTCAATATTTTATAGTCAATATTTCAACAGGAGAGTTTGTTAAACCCTTGTGTGATATGAGTAAAGTTAGCAAATGAGTATTACAATCTGGCCTAAAAAAAGTTGTTTGTTTCCTGTGACCCTATCGAACAAGATTTTATTCAAAAAAATCCCTAATTTTTTTTCAGCCCTCCCAGCTCCCAATCAACGTAAAACATGCATAACACACACATTTTTGACCAAAGAAATAATGCAAAGTATATATATTTATATATGTACCTACCCTAATTTTTTCAGACCGTTACAGGAAACAAACACTATTTTTTTCTTGGCCTCTAGTCAGCATCTGTGTTGGCAAATTTGTTGCAGCTCCTCTATTCATTGCAATGTTCAAGAATTAGAAATCAATATGATACATAGTTACACAGCATTTAGCAACATTGTAATATAATTTAGAAACTATTTTAAGATCATAAATCACAATGTATTATCAGCAGTAGCATCAGCATTTTATAAATTTGATACAATGTTAAAATCTCATTGATCACTCCGTATCAGTATAATTTATAAACTGTATCTTTCTGATTTGGTAAAATCACTGACTTCAGTTCAAAGGTTTAGTGAATAGGATTTTCAAACATTGACCAGGTATAAGTAAAGATTGATAAGTATGTATTAATGTTCTTAGAGATTGATGAGAATTCAAACACATGCTAGAAATGCTATACTTTGTCATATCCTGCATACCAGTCACAGAAAGGTACAGGGATGTTCTCAAAGAATACATAGGCAAATACTTTTCTAGCCCAACACAATTTTCTGTAGCCTCAGGCTATAGGGCTAGTGGTTAGTTGGACCCCTTTGCTACATGTATATAGTAAAGCTTATCATTGACAGACGTCTTAGAGTAAAACAACTGGGTCAGACTTCCTTTTAGGACAATGTGTGTCTAAATCCAGAGGCCACCAGCATTGTACTGTATGATTCACCCAAGTGGAAATTGATGGTGGTTAATTTAACCTTTTCATGCCCAGTAGTGCCAGGCTGATTTGATAATACCTTGTTTATTGCTAAGAAATGAATCTTTGGCGTATTCAAAGGAAAAATGTTTTGTTTTCAAACCCTACCGATAACCTTCCTTCAAATATTTGTTTTGCAAAGTCATGATTTATACTAAAGTTATTTGCTTTTGCTCACTCAAGTATTATCAGTATAAATGGGTTACCAGTTGAGTGGCCCTGAATGCACTGAATGACCTACCATTAACCTAGAAATACTGACTATAAAACTAGCTCCTAGTACAGGGCTCGAAATTAGGGGGTGCCCGGAGCCAAGGTCTCCCTTGAATCCCCCTGGGGCTCCCTCAAATTTCTGCAGGGACCCCATATACACAAAATCTCTAAGTAGCTTTAGAGGAAGCAATTGGGCTCCCTGGATAAAATCTTAATTTCGAGCCCTGTAGTATATAGAATGGTTTTAAATCTTTGTTTTCTGTTCTGATCTCTATCTTTTACTTTATTCTTAGCGTTAGCTTTTAGGAACAAGATAGATGGTCTCCCACTGTAACCCTGTAAGATTTGTGTCAGGGCCGGGCCTCATATCAGTATACCTAAACAGTATCAATATGGTCCACTTAGCAATCAGTATTTGGCATTCTATCAAGTAGCACTACCACCCATTGTGAGCCAAGGTTGGCTAACTACCAGTCTATGCTATAGTCAAGTTATGCTTTTCTATGGGGTACTGTTTGTTAAATCCTTACTTTTGTTGACAGATGCAACTTATGTCGAGACAGAATTAAGTCACTTTTTTTTACAAAAGCAACTTCCTCCACAGAAATTACTTTTGTCGGGCCAAATTAACTGTTGTTGACAAAAGTTAGGCAGAAGTTGCTTTTGTCAACAAATGTTACTTTTGTCAAGAAAAGTTACTTGCATTGACAAAAGCAACTTTTGTCTCAACAAAATCAACTTTTATTGACAAAAGTTACTTTTGTCAAGACAGAATTATTTTTGTCAAAAAAAGTTACAACAAAAGTTATAAAATTAACTTCTGTCAATAAAAGTTAATTTTGTTGAAATAAAAGTCGCTTTTGTCAACCAAACCTCTGTCATGCTTTTATCATCAACAGATAGTTTTGTCTGCCAAAAGTAACTTCTGTTGGACAGAATTCAAGTGGCTTTTGTCAACAAAAGTGCATCTGTCTAGAAAAATTTGCTCTTGTCAACAAAAGAGTGTTACAAGCGGCGCCCCATACTTGGCACACCCAGTATGAACAAACATTACCCTGAATATATATAGCCATGGTTCAGCCATGCAACTTATCTTGAATTAGCAGTGCCTTTAACCCATATGCTGCTGATGGCTAATTTGGTCAATACAAAATGAGGCAAAAAACCTGAAAAATGACTGAAACCCTTGCACACAGGTACTCATCTGAAAGTACTCAGCGAGAGCTTTCCAATGAATACCAATATGACAGGGTTTCAATGATTTTCAAAATTCTTTGCGTCCTCGTGCTTTAGACGAAAGCAGCCTCAGCATTGTAAGAGATAACTCATTTATGGCTAAAACCCCTTTCAAAAAGCAGGGTTTGAAATTATCTGGAGCCGGGAGCCCAGTGCTCCTCTGAATCCTCCTGTGGCTCCCTCAAATTTTTGCAGGTAGCCCAAAGACGTACTGGTTGCCATACAGAGCACCTTCATTAAAGAAGCCTTTGAAAATGCTATTGGACACCCTGGAAAAAACACTATATTTTGAGCCCTGAAAAGCCTTACAGCTGTAACATTTTAGCATTAAATTGCTAACCAAAACATCTTTTGGAAGATATATGCAGGAGAGTAGCCTGCCTCCCAGGCCATATTTAGATGTCATCCCTTGTGGAAGATGGCATGTTAGGGGAGTAGTTGGAAATATCTACTGTCAATATGACCCCCTTGTGTGGCATTTATGTGAACTATTATAAATGGGCAACCCTTATGTGCAGGCATAACTTTATATGTAATACAATAAAGCACAGTAGCGCCTAGTAGCTAGGCTAGCAGGAGAGATGTTACCAAAACCCAACCAACAATTCTTCGAATATTTAGTGTGTTCACGTTTTATTCAATTCAAAAAAGTCATGGATACAGAAAACACTTGTCAATGGGAGTTGCTTAACTAGATATGTCTGTTAACTCTGTTTCCACTTGTCTGCACTTCTCTATTAAACTATGTAAATAAACTACTTTTCCGTCTGGAGTAAAGAAAGAAGTCTTTACGCTTCATTAGTTTTGATCAAAATACTTTAGTCTAGTTTCAGTACAGCAGTACTGGTGAATGCCTTACATCTATTAACCAAATCATGGCTGAAGCGCCAACAAAAGCTTGTTTATTTTGGTGGTATGTTTTCAAGGAAAACATATTTTTGGAAAAAAATGAAGTAGAAGTGTTCAAAAGCATATAATCAGACTACTCTTCTTCTGAATGAACCAAGCATTCACAAAATATTAAAGTCATTTTTGAGTGTCATAGATACAGTAAGTATTTGTGAAGGAGAGCAGTAAAACCGGTTGGCTTGGAAATATTTGAGTACTTAAAATGAACTTAAAAATAACAATCTAAATATAGCGGTTATGCACAAATAATCATGGTTAATTGAAAACTTATGGTTTCTTTTTTAAAAATCAATGTGGGCTCTTAACCCTGCCTATGCTCAGGCTACTTTTGTCCTATGCACAAGGATGCAACGATTTTGAAAAAAACATCTAGCAATCAAAGTATGTTGGTTCAGCTTGGGTTTTCTGGTACTGATATGAAACCCTAAACCCATTAATCTATTCTCTGTCAACCCATTCACACTTAGGGCTAAGCTCAAATCTCAACTCTGGATCTCGGATGCATTTGAGAATAACTAAAAAATCAAACTTTGATCCACAAAATATTTAAAAAGGAGGTTTTAGGTAAGATATTGGCCACTATCTCTCTATCAAATATAAGGGGTTGTAAAAGTATGTAAACGTGTGGAAATTCTGCTCTTACCCTAAAGGGCATGCAGGTAGACTTCTAACCCATCAGTGCAGCCTGACAATATTAATAAAGTCTTACAGGCGAAAGCGGAGGTGAAAAAATATTTGAATGAGAAATGTTGGTCAGAACTTAGCCAACAATTCTCCTTCAAACATTTTGTAAAATCATTTTTGATAACAAAGTTACTATCAAAAGTATAGTAGATCCAGACGATAATTTTTAGAGGACCTCTCTAGGGCGGAAGGGTTAAGTAAATGTAGATTAAGGGGACTGCTATATAAACCTGTAATGCTACACTACAGGTCTCTGGAGCTTACGAGCAATCATGTACAAGTATCTAATTATAAGGTAACTGCAATATCACCACGTAATAGCCATGACCTTAACATACTTTATAGCACATATTTGATCTGTTCAAGGCCAATCAATGTGCAGGAATAAATTCAGTAAGTTATCACAGTCAATGAGGTCATGATTAACCCCTTCATTCCCATATGCATGGAACTTCGGGATTTGGAATTTGGAATTCGTGACTAGCCAGTTGCAAGTAGTGGAGGAAACTGGAGTACCCGGCAAACCACCTCCTAACCCCAAGTCACTGGTAACTTTCTCACATGTCCAGACCGGGATTCGAACCCAGGTAGTGGAGAGACAGCGTGCAGTCAGTGGCGGCACCTTAGACCACACAGCCATCCATGCAAGTGAATCCATTGATCCATAGCAAAAACAATGTAAATACTGATAGTTAGGGGAGGGGGGGGGGGGGGATGCAGATGAAAATTGTGCCGTATCAGGGGGATCTGGGTGTCATTTGCACACCCAAACCCTCAAAAATCACCCTCAGGACACCCTAATATTTTGTGAACTCATGATTTCTTAAAATGTAAATTTCAAGCATAAAATTGCTTTTTCCCACCTCAATATAATTCCCATGACATTGTATCAGGGTATTATGCCTTATTTCAATAAGTAAATACATATTCATGGTTGTAATCTGAGTATACTGTGGTCTTCCTTTAAAAAATGGATGCCCCAAAAATTCACAATTGCCTATTTTGAGGATCCAGTTTCTAAATCCTGGCTAAGACCCTGGTTTGTAATTAAATTACATGCAAGAGGATCTATGAATGTATGGTAAAAATAGTGTACATATCATTAGTTAGTGCATGGGGAGCAGGAAAATAAAAAGTGTGTAGTACTTAAGTTACATGCACGAGGATCCATGAATCTATGGTAAAAAAAATAGGAATATTGATATTTAGTGGGGAGCAGGAAGTTAATCCTTATGCTGCTGGTGGTTCATTTGGCCAATACAAAATGATGCCAAAATCCTGAAAAATGACTGAAACCCTGGCAAATGGGTACTCATCTGAGAGTACTCGGTGAGAGCTATACAATGAATACCAACAAGACAGGGTTTAGGTGGTTTTCAAAAATATTTGCGTCCTTGTGCTTTGGAAGAAGGTAGCTTTCGCATTGGAAGGGTTAAATAATGTCTAGTAATTAAGTTACATCCAAGAGGATGCATGGCATCCGTGTAAGATCTAAGATAGTACTCTGGTGATGTTGACATTTGACCCTTTTGCTCAATGTAGATATCCTGGATGGGAGATTGATAGGAAGTTTTCAAGGTAATAGATCAGATGACACATACCATATTCTTCCGATTAAGCGCACATGCCCAAATAAGCGCACAGGGCCTATTTTTCACGGTTAGAGAGTGAATGACAAGCGCAAATGTCACGAAAAACTCGTAAAACTTCCCCCCAGAAGAAGTAAGAAAAGCAAAATTACATACCTTTCCTCTTGCCGTGTCTGCAAACCAACGCTGAATTCCGCAATTTCAGCAGTTCCTTCGCGCTCTCACTGTTCATATTCGCCACATCGTCATAATATTGACCAATTAATGATCTCACATGTGCGATTGTAGCTGCAAATGTCTGAAGCTAACTGAACTGCTAAGCGAGAGCGCAAAGGTGCAATAACGACCAATGCTCTCCGATCGGCAATCATTGAGGTGTGAGGTTAAACGGAAGATCGTCAATACCCCTACTTCAGCAAAAATTCCCAACCTCTATTCGCACCGTGCGCTTAATCGGAAGAATACGGTATTTCAAGTGTACATTGATGACTCAGCTAGTAAGCCACCTACCTATGTGATAACTTCCGTATCAACTTTTTGCCCTTGATGTTTATGATAAAGTGCATTGAAAGATACAGTACATTCTCGGAAATTTAGACTACTCTAGAAATTTTTAATGGAAAATCTAGGCCACCCCTGATCTATCGCCAGTTGCCATTTCACAAAATATGGACCTAGCTCTAAATCTTGCTGATACAACAGGAATGTATTTTCAAAAAACATGGGCCACCCTGAACCCATAAAAATTGTAATTATTAGAAAGTGTCCTAAATTACTGAGAATTTACAGTAGTTCTAGATACTAAATGACAAAATTTTGAAAAAAGTTTATAAGTTTTGACTCATATTACGGTTGAGTTGAGACTAGCCAGTTGTAAACGCAGGAAAAAACCGTAGTACCCGGCGAAAACCACTGTTACTGTTTGATTCAGTGTTCTGCATATAGATATGTTCAATTCCTATAGGTTTTTTGAGTCCCCATCTGCAAATTAAGTTCGCTCTGATCTTTTCTTTTTCAATTTTAATTTCTCTTGGCTGTCTTAACCCTTATGCTGCTGGTGGCTAATTTGGCCAATGCAAAATGATGCAACAAAACCTAAATAATGACTGAAACCCTGGCAAATGGGTACTCATCTGAAAGTACTCACAAGAGCTTTCCAATGAATACCAACATGACAGGGTTTAGACGTTTTTCAAAAATCTTTACGTCATTGTGCTTTGGACGAAAGTAACCTCAGCATTAGAAGGTTTAAATCTCATTTGCTGACCTGCCAATGTAAATTAAAGGGATCAGAGGCAATGTTTTCCCCTAGATTTAGCTGTGGGTCCCTAGATTTTCAGACTAGGGGCCATAGATAGTATAATTATAACCAGGAATCTTGTTTTTGACCACTAATTTCTCTCAAAGGACCTTTGCCCTAGCCTGAATTCCAAGTGTCAGACCCCGTTACTAACCCTCTCAATGCTGAGAATACTTTCGTCCAAAGCACAAGAATGCAAAAATTTTTGAAAAACAACCAAACCCTGTCATGTTGGTACTCATTGGATAGCTCTCGTTGAGTACTTTCAGATGAGTACCCATATGCCAGGGTTTCAGTCATTTTTCAGGTTCATTTGGCATAATTTTGGATTGGCCAAATTAGCCACCAGCAGCATAAGGGCTAATAAAGCAGTACTGGAAGCTAGTTTAATGTGGACTAATTTGAATGAATTAAAGCATTGAGATGGTGCTTCGAAATTTTTTAATCCGCTCAACTTTGAATGGCAGGTCTACTTTGAATAAAGGATATTCTATATTTCAAGTCAACAGGTTTTATCATTTTCTTTCTTTTTCCAGTGCTGAAGTTGATGACAGAGCCAGAGAACCTTCCCTGCATGATCAACTGTTCTCACGGCAAGGACCGAGCAGGAATCATCACCGCACTTGTGCTCAGTATCATGGGGCGGGACAGAGAATACATTCTCTGGGACTACGAGTTATCAGCTGTAAGTCTGCAATTTAGATTTGGAATTTTGGTTTTTCGTCACTTTTTCTGCCATATTGCGGCTCAGTCGTGACTAGCCAGTTGTAACTGGTGGAGGAAACCGGAGTACTCGGTGAAAACCACTGCCTAACCCCAAGTCACTGGTAACTTTCTCACATGCCCCAGCAGGTATGTAAGTGTGCAAACTTTATACAATCCTAACCTGGTCTTGACTGTAATTTAAACACTTGATGCCTGAAATTAAATTGGCAATATTTATGGAATAATCTATTATGGAAATCTCACTTTTGCTCATCAAGCTTTGATATCTTATTCATGCTTGTACAAGAAAGAAAATACATTATATGGAACTACAAATTATGCGGAACTCTAAATATGTTAACCCTTATGCTGCTGCTGGCTAATTTGGTCAATACAAAATGATGCAAAGAAACTAAAAAAATGACTGAAACCTTGGCACATGGGTACTCATCCAAGAATACTCAGCGAGGGCTATCCAATGAATACCAACATGACAGGGTTTAGATGGTTTTCAAAAATATTTGCCTCCTTGTGCTTTGGATGAAAGTAGCCTTAGCATTGGAAGGGTTTTAATACCTGAGATAGAGATTGGCACCTCAAAACTATACAATGTTGATATTTCCTTAGCGA
>OZ012691.1:38853236-38870832 GCA_963942565.1 Maea johnstoni
TCTTGTTATGCAGCAACAGATACATTGTAGTTCAATTTCCAATTCACCAATACAATGTAATATGAGACCAAATATATTGGTTGCATACTTATTGCTACAATACCTGATCACATTTTATTGCAGTATCGAATAGATGTATAGCAGGATCTAACGCAGGGTGTTGCTGTATGACATACACTTTGATTCAAGATTAAATGTACAATTATGCTTTATCAAATGTATTGTTTCAATGTCCAACATATCTTGTATTAGACTAAGCTCCTAGTCCCTTAAATGTTCACATTCCCTTCTTTGTTGACCAAGCAGTGTGGTGTAGTACCAGGTATGGTATATAGATGGCACCACTTGATCCTCCTATCTCGATAGGTTTTATTTATCAGTCTTATTCAAACTGAATCCGGGTGAGATAAGTGTAAACTAAAATTGGCCACTATGGCCACCTAGACTATTTGGTGCCTGGTAACAGAAATACACAACAGGAAAAATACATATGACAGCCTAGAAATCTAGGCTAATTTTGTAGCAGTGTGGTAAGGAGATGGTAACTTGATTTATTGGCTCCCGGATCCGCCGATCTAAGTGGAATAGACCCGACGGGAAAATAAATGTAATCCCCCCACTTTATTTTGTGCTCTGCAGCCGAGCCGTAAGAAGGTACACCAAACCTACAATAAATATACCATGGATGGTAATAAAACTACAAAATTACAAGAATATTAATACCTGAGCAATAAAACATTACAATAGCAATGCAATACAGTGCTGTTAAAATGCATCATCTTATCAAAAAATCATACTTTTGATACCTCCCTCCCGACTGTTTGTTTATTTAGATTTCCGTGTGTTAAAAAAAAAGAAATAAAAATCAACTTTATTTTTAATTACCTCCCTACCGACCCTGTAAAATATTGGTCTGGGAAGGATCCGGGAACCAATTAATCAAGTAACCGTCACCTGATAATTGTATTGCACGACCGAAGGTATTTAGATGCAATACCATATCAAACTATGATGATGCCATACAGAATTTATTGCTTCAGTGCTGAGTACATTGAATTACAAGATAAATGAGTTATGTAGGATTATTCTTTTTTATTTATTATACATCTGAATTGTAAATGAAATATGGTACTTTGTATATAAACTCTTGCTTTTTAGTAGATTTCTGTAACTGTCCATTTATTTATCTGTTAAGATTTTCAATATAATTTTTGATAAATAAGTTGTCATCAAAGTAAATTTTTGACACATATCGATTCATTGTTATTAATGTTAGATGTATTTGCTGAAGGTTTATGCCAAGAAAGGTCTGGGCTAAATTATAACATTCTGTACAACTCTTCTATGTGTATTGTTGACCTATTTATGCCTATTGCATTCTAATGGTGAGACAAACATCTAAACTATTTTGACATTTTTTAAGAATAACAAAAAAGTTCACTTAAATTATTGATAAACTGTTTAAGTTCCAAAATATTCATGAATATGCACCACTGGGAGTTATCTCATGAAATAATTGAAGATTTAACTATATATATATATATATATATATATATATATATATATATATATATATATATATATATATATATATATATATATATATATATATACATGTCATGTGTATATATAATAAGTATACAACTAATCTCACAAAAATAGTGAGGTAAATATGGTTTAGAGAATACTTGAACATAGTAAAGCAGATTTAAGTTTTCAGAATTCTGTAATCATATTATATTAGGATGAGCTAATTCTTACTAAGGGGTTTAATAAAGACATTCCAGAATGATGAGTTTAATATACATTTCTTTTCTTATTATACACATTGTTGATACACTTAAAATATTCCCGAGATAATGGCAGCTTCTTTTTCTGACTGAAAAGACCTCTTACCTACTCATGCATTTTGGATTTCTTAATTACTGTAAAAGTGTAGGTATACACATTTCAACTGATTTATAATTATTTGTGTGTATATATTGATGATGACAATTGGAGAGGTTGACAGGACCATAGCCAGGCTATGAATATGAAATTGTCAATGTTGTATTAGGTTAAAGCTAGAACAAGTTCTTGAAGGACTGGAGGGGGATAGCTGATTCTCAACTTGTTAGACAGTAACCAGTTTTTAACCCAAACTACATGTATACACAATATTATAAAATTTGAACAGCAGTCAGTATTTAAAGCTGACATGCCACTGAAATTCAGATCTAAAGATTACCGAGCTATTGTCCTAAACTTGGAATTTGGAATTTCGATTGTTGTCACTTTTTCTGCCATGTTGAGACTTAGTCTAATCCGTTGTAAGTGGTGGAGGAAACTGTAAAATTTAGCGGAATCCACCGCCTAACCCCAAGTCGCTGGTAACTTTCTCACATGCCCATAGTGAGTGGCAGGTAGCAGCCAGTGACAATGCCTTAGATCACACGACCATCAGGGCAGGTCTGTAGGTAAAAGGTAAAGCACTGTATTGAGATATTAACCCTTATGCTGCTGGTGGCTAATTTGGTCATTTCAAAATGATGCAAAAAGCTGAAAAATGACTTAAACCCGAGCACATGGGTTCTCATCTAAGAGTACGCATTGAGAGCTATCCAATGAATACCAACATGACAGGGTGCCTGCCATTTGCAGGTTATCTCAGAACGAGTGCCTCTGCAATTAGGACAAGATTTAACCCTTCCAATGCTGAGGTTTCTTTCGTCCAATGCACTAAAAAGCAGAAAATCATGAAAATCATCTTAACCCTGTCATGTTGGTATTCATATGAAAGCTCTTGCTGAGTACTCTCAGATGAGTACCCACATGCCAGGGTTTCAGTCACTTTTGAGTTCTTTTGTGTTAGCCAAATTAGCCACCAGGCGCATAAGGGTTAAGACTATGTCTATCCCCCAATCTATGGCACATTGGGTAGCTTTGAAATCTTGAAATGTTGTGATTGACAAATTGTAGTCTTTCTTGTGATATACCAATAAAAAATTGACTGTTTTACATGAGGACTGTTTTGTATTTCTTTATCCCAGGACACTATGGACAATGTATTAGTCTATATGTGTGTTTATTGTCTTAGACAAAATGTATGGAGGACTGGATGATGCCAAATCTTGTACATGAACCTGGATGTGGGTCCTAGCAGGGGATCAACTGATATACCCTGCTTGCAGCCAATAGGCATGAGTGCAGAACTTATTACACCAAGACTTTCATTCATACAATTACCCACTTTACCTTCTCTCTCTCTCAATATATATATATATATATATATATATATATATATATATATATATATGCATATATATATATATATATATATATAAACTGATTGTCTGTACTGTGCTCCAAGACTTTCATTCATACAATTACCCACTTTACATATTATTAATGAGATCGAGATTCTTTCAAACCCACATTAACCTATATATATTTCAGATCACCACCAAGCAATGAGTAAAACATGTGCCACAAACTGAAGAACATTTGGCTTGATTAAGGTACCATTTCATAACTAACAAATTAAGAAAACTCTTAAAGTGATGTAATCGGTATAAATTACCCTCTATATTTAATAAAAACACATTTTCAGGAGAAACCAGTGGTTCCCTGCTGACTCTTCTCCAGTCATTTTAGTTCTGGCCTTGAAATGAGATGGAGAACCAGCTCTTAACATTTCCCAACAAAAGTATTACATTAGAACAGTTATCAACAATTTAATAGATAGATAAAAATAGTATACGACTACTTAACTTCAAATGTGTTTTTATATCATGGCATACGCAAAGTGAATAATTTTCGAAAACGTCATCCATTCAAATAACTTGCAAAAGTTAAAAATTGTTAAAATTTGGTCATCTTCTCTAAGCACATTACTGTACTCCAATCTACTTATAAAGAGAATCATTGGCTAAAATAAGGCAAGCACAAACTCTAATTGTTGCCATAGACTGTCAGCTGTCTCTCACCACTGCCTGGGTTTGAATCCCTGCTGGGGCATGAGAGAATGATGCCATTATACTTGGGATTAAGTGGTCAATTTCTCCGGTTTTCTCTACCGGCCGCACCTGCCTATATGCGCCCTAGCCGCAAATTGGCAGAAAAACTGACAAAAAATGAAAATTCCAAACTGTGGTCTCAACATGTTCCTGAGCGGCAGCGCAGGTAGGGTCTACCAACTGCAAGATCGCAGTTTGTGTAGAATGTGACTACCCTGACCACGAGAATACTCGTAGCATTAAGAAATTACGAGCAGATATGTAAATTTAACTGAATGACCAAAGTTTGTGGAGAATAACTAGGACGAGTGCAAATGACATGCCCTTCAGCCGGTTTAACATCTTATTTATCAATTTCATATCAGTTAGCCGAGCTTTCTGAACTATTGATACATATGTTAGGTAGCCCTAAGTGTGTGGTTGCAGGGATATCTGATAATAATAATAATAATATTGTCATTTGATATTGCGCCCTTTCCATATAAACATGCTCAAAGGCGCATTACATTCATTGTCAGAGGATAGATGTTGATATCCACATAGTTATTTGATAAATACATCTTTGAACAGATGTGTTTTCAATTGTCGTTTGAAGATTGCCACACTCCCAGCTGCCCGAATATTATTTGGGAGCTGATTCCATAGTTTTGGGGCACAGGCACTAAATGATCTGTCACCGTAGGTTTTCATGTTGGTTCTCGGCTCGCAGAGTAAGTTCTTGGATGTTGATCTCAGTGTCCGTGGTGGGACATACTCTTTCAGCATTTCCCTCAGGTAAGAGGGTGCAGTTCCATGCAAACACTTGTACGCCAGGAGAAGAATCTTGAATTCAATTCTCTTCCTGAATGGTAACCAGTGAAGTTCCTTTAGTACTGGAGTGATATGGTCATACTTCTTTGTGAGTGTGATCACCCTGGCGGCATTATTTTGTACTCTCTGGAGCTTACATATTAGCTCTTCAGGTATTCCACAGAGAAGTCCATTGCAGTAGTCGAATCTTGAGGTTACCAGGGGTATGACAGCACCTTTAGTTGATTCTGCAGTCAAGTATTTTCTGATCCTTCCAATGTTTCGAAGGTGATAGTTTGCAGATTTGACTGCCTTTGACACATGTGCGGCCATATTCATGCTTGGATCAAAAACAGAGCCCAGATTGCCGATAGGTATATTGAGAATCTTAACAATCTCACCATTTACGGAGATGCTAGGCACAGATATTTTGGCTCGCTGCTTAGGGGTACCTAGCACTAGGACTTCCGTTTTGTCTGCATTCAGTTTTAGCTTGTTCTGTGACATCCATGTATATATGTCAGTGAGGCAGCCCTCCAGCCTAGCAACTCCTATGTCCACAGCTTGTTGAGTGATAGGTTTTATTGCCAGATAGAGCTGTGTGTCGTCTCCATATATGTGAAGCTCTAAACCATGCTTTCTGATGAGTTTTCCAAGGGGTAGGAGGTAGATCAGGAACAACAATGGTCCTAACACTGATCCCTGTGGTACGGACCACAGAATGTCCTGTAACTCAGAGAATGACTTGTCAATCTTGATGCGGAGTGTGCGTCCTGACAGGTAAGACTTAAACCAAGCAAGTGCTTGACCCGTAATACCTAATGTATTTTCCATTCTGCTGAATAGAATATCATGGTCGATGGTGTCGAACGCCGCACTCAGATCTAACATGACCAGTATAACTACTCCATGCTGGTCAATGCTGGTTAGTATGTCATTCTGTACTTTCACTAGTGCAGTCTCAGTGCTGTGACCAGGCTTGTAAGCGATATCTGAGTGCTCTAAATATCTTTTTTTTTCATTAAAAGAATTGCCAAATGAAAAATAAGGATTTCTCCGATTCCTCCACCTGTTACAATTGCTTTAACACGCCCTAGCCGCAATTTGGCAGAAAAACTGACAAAAAGTGAAAATTCCAAATTCTGGTCTCAACATGTTCCTGAGCGGCAGCGCAGGTAGGGTCTACCAACTGCAAGATCGCAGTTTGTGTAGAATGTGACTACCCTGACCACGAGAATACTCGTAGCATTAAGAAATTACAAGCAGATATGTAAATTTAACGGAATGACCAAAGTTTGTGGAGAATAACAAGGACGAATGCAAATGACATGCCCTTCAGCCGGTTTAACATTTTATTTATCAATTTCATATCAGTTAGTCGAGCTTTCTGAACTATGGATACATAGGTTAGGTAGACCAAAGTGTGTGGTTGCAGGGATATCTGTGTGCTTTAATATCTTTTTTTTTCATTAAAAGAATTGCCAAACGAAAAATAAGGATTTCTCCGATTCCTCCACCTGTTACAATTGCCTTAACACGCCCTAGCCGCAATTTGGCAGAAAAACTGACTAAAAGTGAAAATTCCAAATTCTGGTCTCAACCTGTTCCTGAGCGTCAGCGCAGGCAGGGTCTACCAACTGCAGGATCACAGTTCGCATAGAATGCGATACCTTCACTACCCTACCCTCGAGAATACTCGTAGCATTAAGAAATTATGAACAAATATGCAAATTTAATGGAATGACCAAAGTTTGTCGAGAAAATGACATGCGCTTCATCCGGTTTAACATCTTATTTATCAATTTCATATCAGTTAGCCGAGCTTTCTGAACTATTGATACATAGGTTAGGTAGCCCTAAGTGTGTGATCGCAGAGATATCTGTGTGCTCGGATATTTTTTTCCATTAAAAGAATTGCCAAATGAAAAGTAAGGGTTCAGAAGATAGAACTAGAATAAATCATGAGTGATATCGCAATCTGATCTATTTTGCTAATTTAAAAAAATGTCTTGGTTACTGTTTGCATGGCTGGTACTTTCTAGCTAAGTATAAATTAATAGATCAATAGTTGTTGTTTTTGTTCACCTTTTCATTTCCACCATTTGAAATTAGTCCAAAGTATGTCTATATTAGACAGATATTACATGTACCTGCATGGCAAGGCCTTTTTGTGACTCTTGTGAAAGCTTTAACATATCATGGTTGAGTGTTAACCCACATATACCAATGAATAAAGATTATTGGTTTCGCATGGTTTTTCTAGGGCTGTCCTGCCACTGAAGAATCAGTGATATTAATATTTCATATTTTCCATTCAATATAACTCTATTCTCGGAGTGCAATTTAACTGCCAGCAGACTCCCCGCAGGGTTAGTGCTATATGTAAATTAATGCTACTAAATGGCACAGGAAAATAAATACCTCGTTGTACCTCCCTTAAATTATGTACGAGATAGATGTTTGTTTGAATTCATGTCAACATGTCCATCTAGGACGATTGCGCATATTGATATCTATCATCATAGTATATGTATTATTGGATGATATAGTTGCTTAGTTACCTTACAGCTTACGTGGCGAATTGACACTCGAGCAAGTGTAATTGATGAAGAAGGGCAGACTGCGCACTGCAGTCCTTACTGACAAAAGGATCATTTGGTTAATTTTCTTGTGGCTTAACAAGTTTTCAGTTTACAGCCTAATCCACGATTTTTGAAACAGACATTGTATTAGAGCTGCACTCACGGAGGGATATCAACTCATGAGCCCTGGCCCACCACCCGTTTGACTCGTGAGTGAGCTTATGAGCTCACAGACGCCGCGCAGATTTGGATGCTCGTGATTTATGCCTGCTTTCGTTTGCAGTATATGATATACACGTATCTTAGATAAATAAAAACATCTTCATCTAAGGATATATGCATACTTATGACAGTACTAAAGACCTAACTTCATACAAGGAGAGTTTGACTTTCGGTGGGGTGAAAGTTTCCGTGCATTACCTGAACAGTTTGAAATCGACAGGTAATTGCGGAATTCCACTTTCGAAGGGGTGGGAGTTTCCGTGAGATACCTGAACAGATTGAAATCGACAGGTTACTGTGGAATTCCACTTTCGAAGGGGTGGGAGTTTCCGTGAGATACCTGAACAGTTTGAAATCGACAGGTAACTGTGGAATTCCACTTTCGAAGGGGTGGAAGTTTCCGTGAGATACCTGAACATTTTGAAATTGACTGGTACCGTGGAATTCCATATTGAAGGAATGTGATGACGTAACCCAATCAAAGACTTGCAAACAATGTGGATGATTCATTTCATTTAAAATTGGTTTATCTAAACAAAAACAAGCGAACACCAATACTACCAACCAAAACTCATTAGGAATATGATGACGTAACCCAATTAAAGACTGGAAAACAATGCGGATGATTCATTTCATTTACATTTGGTTAAGCTAAATCAGAAACAAGCGAACGGCAATACTGCCAACCGAAACCAATCAGTTTGAACTTGTACTGACACCTTTGAACATATCCTGTGCGAAATCTAATAATTTGAAAAAAGAACAGTAATTTTCAAAGAGAAAAATACCGAATATCCATAATAAATTGGATGGTAGGAGATCAAAGAAAATAAAAAAAACAAGCGAACAGCAATACTACCAACCAAAACCAATCAGTTTGAACTTGTACTGGCACCTTTGAACATATCCTGCGCGAAATATACTAATCTGAAAAAAGAACAGTAATTTTCAAAGAGAAAAATACCGAATATCCATAATAAGTTGGATGGTAGGAGATCAAAGAAAATAAAAAACAAGCGAACGGCAATACTACCAACCAAAACCAATCAGTTTGAACTTGTACTGACACCTTTGAACATATCCTGTGCGAAATCTACTTACCTAAAACAAGAACAGTAATTTTCAAAGAGAAAAATACCGAATATCCATAATAAATTGGATGGTAGGAGATCAAAGAAAATAGAAAACAAGTGAACGGCAATACTACCAACCAAAACTCACCAGTTTGAACCTGTACACCTGTGAACATATCCTGTGCGAAATCTACTAATATAAAACAAGAACAGTAATTTTCAAAGAGAAAAATACCGAATATCCATAATAAATTGGATGGTAGGAGATCAAAGAAAATAAAAAACAAGCGAACGGCAATACTACCAACCAAAACTCACCAGTTAAAACTTGTACACTTGTGTACATATCCTGTGCAAAGTCTACTAATCTGAAACAAGAACAGTAATTTTCAAAGAGAAAAATACCGAATATCCAAAATGAATCGGATGGTAGGAGATCAAAGAAAATAGAAAACAAGCGAACGGTAATACTGTCAACGAAAACTCATCAGTTTGAACTTGTACACTTGTGAACATATCCTGTGCGAAATCTACTGATCTGAAACAAGAATATTAATTTTCAAAGAGAAAAATACCGACTATCCATAATGGATGGTACTAGTAGGAGATCAAAGAATCCTGGGATGGCGATCCTGAACTTACAGGTTATCATATGTTCTCTTCTCATATCCGGTAAGTTAACCCTTATGCTGCTGGTTGATAATTTTAAAATACAAAATAATGCAAAAAAACTGAAAATGACTGGAACCCTGGCGAATGGGTACTCATAAAAAAGTACTCAGTGAGAGTTATCTAATGAATCCCAAAATATCTGGGTACCAACATGACAGGGTTTCGATGGTTGTCGAATATCTTTGCATTCTTGCGCATGGGACGAAAGAAGCCTCAGAATTGGAAGGTTTTTATTTTATCATGTTTTATCTTATTTTTTTGGAAAGGGTTAATACGATATTACATGTCAGCACCGCTCAAAATGCTGGATGAATTATTTTGTGTTCTTCCTTCAAATATTTAGCTGAATGGCTGATAACACTCACACGTGTGTAGGCGAAACCTACTAGTACAGGCCATCAGTCCCCAGGGAATTGTCAATGATATTTGCACAGTATGCATCTCTGAACGAAAACTATATTCAATTGAATAAGTTTTAGAATACGTACGAGTATACCTTTAAAACCCGTATGCTGCTGGTGGCTAATTTGCCAGTGGCCAATAGAAAATTATACAAAACACCTTAAAGACTAAAACCCTGGCACGCGGTACTCATCTGATAGTGCTTAGCGAGAGCTTTCCAGTGAATACCAACATGCCAGGGTTTAAAGGGGTTTGCGTCCTTGTGCTTTGGACAAAAGTAGCTTCATGAATGGAGGGGTCACCTCTTTTCTCTCAGGCTGTTTCCCGGGGGGGGGGGGGGGGGGGGGGAGGGGCTCTTTGGTATTAAGGGGGTGCACACGCTCGTTATCAAAATTTAAAAAATCCCTAAAGCACTGATTTCAGGCAAAAAAGCACCCTTATTTTCAAAATACGCTGGCTATTTCCAGTACAAAAACTCCCATTCTTTTATCATAACACTTACATTGGATGAACGGGAAGACGTATTTTAACTTTAGATTTTATAATCCTCTGCCTCTTTAGCGGCAGCAAGTGGCGGCGGCAAACTCGGAAGCCCAGTCACTTCGGGAGTCTCTCGGCGTCAGAGCCGTGGATATTTCGTGGATTGTAAGGGGATGTTCATCCCCCATACTTCGAACCTGGATACAAAAATTACCCTTATTTTACAAATCGTGGACATGCGGCCGGAGGTCTTAAAAAAGACCCATTCTGCCGAGAAATACGTAACGTGCGGCCCCCCCGTTTCGCCTGTCACATTTTTAATCATTCGTATTTGAAGTTATTGTGTCATTATACAGTTGTAGATAAGAGTTCTGCTTATACGCCTAGTTTGGATTTAAGTATTGCCTTCATAAACAATATAAATGAAAAGATCTATCGTTTTAAACTATCGTTTTAAACTTTAATTACATACGCTGAACAATTCAATTTTGTAATTTTTCTTTCACGCTTTCTCTGTTCATCAATGTGCCTCATTTGGTGTTCTCTCCGTAATGATATATTCGTTGGTTATTCATTCTTTTACAATCAATTGTCTATTCACCTATCTATGTACTATGTTATCGTATGATCATGTAATGATATTACAGTGAGCAAATGCATTTACTACTACCCTTCATGTGTTGCATATGTATGCATAAGTCCCAAATACAATTGAAATTCTTCTAATAATTGAAAATAATTGAAATACGTTTACTACTGTCCTTCATGTGTTGCATATGTATGCATAAGTTCCAAATACAATTGAAACACTTCTCAGATGTGTAAAGGGTTTGTTCTGTTGTCGAGACACAACGAGCAACAGTAGGTTATCGAATTTGCCGCCAATGTTTGAAATATAAATTAACGTGGTTGATCAATAATTCTTTAAAGGGCAAACGCACCATCATGATGATTTAAGTTCAAAATGTGCCTATACGTGTCACCTTTCAAATAAGACCACCCGGAAGTCTGTTGTCCTCAGCACTCCTCAGATATGGCTTATGAAAGTTAGTAAAAAAAAGACTGGCCTGAGTCTGGGCATAGAGGCTAACATTACAGGGCAGGGAACACATTTAAGCCCAATTTTGATTGGTCGAGAGATACCCAAATCATCATGATGGTGCATTTGCCCTTTAACTATTCTTTTTCTTAACAGGACATTGCATTCAACCGGTTTATGTACATTTATGATTGTTTGATACAAATCGGAGTTGTGTGTTCCTATGTTCCTTGTCTAAAACATTTAATTTTGCCTTTAGAAGTCATAACCAACGACCACACACCAACATAACAGAAAATGAAACAATCATCAGGTCAATCTGTCTGTAGAAACAACCGACCTGGTAGTTCGTATATTATTAAGAGTGGAACCATAGTTGGGACCAAACCTGTGTAGGGGCGGATCCAGCTTCCGAATTTGACCGATGCACCATCAGATTATTGAAAGATCACCATATATTTTCTTCATCTAAATGCACAGGGGAGGGGGGGGGGGGGGGTCTTTCTTACATTTCATGAATTTATTCTTACTTCTCCTCTCGTTGGTATTCTACGTTATTTAATCATTAAATAGTGCATAGGATTCGTTTGTAAGTTTGCATGCTGTAAAGCAAAACGATAACATGTATGTTTAGAAACGGAAACTAATTAATTCTTCAAGGAATCCTAAAGGACAATGGCACACATTCCCTTCTGACAGGACTATTTATTCCACTTTTCAAAATGGTTCCGTCAATAATACATATGTTATACATATTCTAAAAATTAAAAGAAAACTCCCTACGCCATCCTTTGAGTTAAACAACGCCATCTTCAGGGTGTTTTGGTAAATTAAGGTTTACACATTATTTAAAATAGCCACTGGCATGCTAATCTTGATCTTTAGATACTTAAATGTACGAATTTGTTAGCTGTTTATTTCTATTAGGGGAATTAATTCAAAACTGGTCATGAGGGTATTAAGATAGCATATGGGGTTAATTTCTTTAACTTAGTTGTTCCTCTATCCCGCCTTTATTTGACACTTTAACCTATACAAAGGATGTCTGAAAGACCTTCTGATGTTGAATACATTAAGCGAAAGTACCCTTTCAGCAGGGTGTGGAATTTTGGAGGTTAAACACTGAAAAAAATGCTTAGTGCCACTACTGCAAACTATGAATCAGGGACCTTAACATTTCACAGATGTGGAGGGAAGGTTTTACTCCATTCAAATTTATTTTGGAATTGCCGTTGAAAATGAGAAAAAATCAATATTCACCTTTCCAATTCCATACCTTTTCAACGAAGTCAAAATTAGAAAAAAACGTGAAACCCTTTTCATTACATATGTCAAATTTAAAGCAAATTAGTGAAATTTGATATTCAACATGCATGTTAATTTGAAGCGATTGCGTTTTGAATGAAATTCTACAATAAGAAAGGGCCAAAGACCTTTCCTGATTGTGTGCAAACCTGTAGGTGTCTATGATTATGTGGAAAAGTGTGTCGGCTTTAACTGATGTAAAAATCTTGAAGGACCCTATGTTCACAAAGATACCCCATAAGCACCCTTAAACGAAATTTGAATTATTTCATAGTTCATAAAAACAAGATATTTTTCATTTATTCATTACAATTAATGTTATAGAAAAGTTCTGAGACTACTAAGTTTCTCTATGTAATGCTCATCAAAAGCTAATAAGAAACAGGGCTCCCTATGTTCGTTGTCCTGCAAAGGCTTGATTATGAGAAAAAAGAAACACAATCATCCAACCCCATTTAACCATTCATATTTGGCATAACACATATTATCAGATGATATTTAGTCACCCATCAAGATTGCCATTCAGCATAGACTGGCACTGTCCCTGGTGGTCCCTTGATGAGTAGCACTCAACTAAGCATAAAACAAAGGTAATTTCCATTCAACGATCCCTCCGAAATGCGTCCAGTAAAAAAATCAAAAATGTTTTATATTATGAAAAATACACCTTCCAGAAGCAAATCCCTAAAATCTAACGTTTTTGCCATTTTTTATGTAAAATGCCCCACAACTTAGCATTTCATAAAGAATATGACTGTGTCCCCATATCCTTACCCTCTTGTGTAAGTTAGCTAAATAAAAGTATGTAGATGAGAGATTCACAGTATGGCAATCAAATTGTGGGAAATTACAAAAATCACTCGATTTTATGTTTTTGCCCCAAAAATACTCATAGCAGGACACAGACACATCTTACAATAACATAACACATTGTCAAACCTTGGGGATCCTCGGGAGCTTATTTGTGGCAAGTTGTGAGTTCCTATTACGAATATTACACTTTCCACAAGCAAATCCATAAAATCCCCTGTTTTAAGCCATTTTATCTGTAAAATGCCCCAAAACCCCCCCTATTACAAAATCAAGGTTGAAATCGTCTACAGTATAACATTCATATTGTAAAAAATTACAAAATCACTCATTTTTGTTGATTTTTTCCCCCAAATCACTCACAGCGGGGTGTACTTTCAAGACACCCTAATGCAACATGTTCTAAGATCAAAAGCATCCTCTTGAACACATTTGTAGCAATCAGACGGGTCATCCATCCGTACACTAAAGCCCACCCTATGAAGAGATGAATATAAGCATGGATTACGACTTGTAACAAAAAACACCATCAAAAGTATAATGCTGACATTTGGCCATCCGCCTATTTATCAAACAGAATATTCAACAATATGTGACATCAAAACGTCGCCTCATTACCTTTTGTACATGGGTAATGAGGGAACGTTTTTATGTCACACATTGTTGAATATTCTGTTTTATAAATAGTACCTATTGTAGACTTGCATGCATGTGTGAAGTGAGCGGGGATGCAGCCATCAATAAAATATAATCCCGTTTCCCACTAACTTTAATGATATTTGCATGATCGTATAATAGCGTAAACACTGTGTTTGGAATATGTAATACATTTTCACCAAACTGATATATACTGTTGATGCCTTTATTAAATATAACCCATTGATACTTAAAAAGTATAGTCTGGATCTACATCATCACATCATCAAGGAGTAAATAAAATATGATGGGACTTTTTAAAATGATCGGTAGACAGTTGTGTCATGGAGATGATTCGGAATGCCATCAACGACAAGTGACAGGGCCACCTCTTCTGCGCATGAGTGGATAGACAAAATGGGGAGTTGGACATCGTTTCATTCTCTCTCTCAAATAAATTCGTTTATTTGTACTCTTTGCCTGTAAAGAGACTTAGTTCAGAACCAAAACCCTAGCACCCTTTTTATTGATTTCTGATATTGCCTACTGGGGCTACATGTGCAACACCGAACATCCGCAATAAAATATTGTTGCATATAGTAAGGTTCTGTGTTGACCAAGCAGTGTAGTGTATTGCCAGGTTTGGTAGATAGATGGCACCACCTGATCCTATTTGGTGCTTGGTAACAGAAAAAACATAACAGAAAAATACATATGACAGCCTAGAGATCTAGGCTAGGATTGACCTTAATGGTCGTTTAGGGGCATTTTCCCCTAGAGTATGTGATTCTACGATAAGATGGCCAAGAGCCAAGTTTGCGAATGGACACAACCATTATTAGCCCGCATCCCAGACCACATTTAAATGTCATCCCTTGTGGATAGATTACACTGTGGTATACTAGCAGGGTAGTTGGTACTGCCAGGAACTTATGCTCGTTGTCTTGCAGGGGCTTGACTATGGCGAAAAGGTTTTGGGGCTAAGCAAAAGGTTTCAGAATAAGTGCCAGATTTCGTAGAAAATACAATCATCCAACCCCTTTTAATTATTCAAAGTTGGCATAACAAGGATTATTAAATGACGTTTATTCAGTGATCAAAATTGCCAATTAGCTTAGATATAGATTAGTTTCCATCCCCCCCCCCCCCATCCCGTTGCACCTGGCAGACGAAGGCGATTGTATACCTTTAAGCCCGACTCCATTGAGAGTATGAGTAGGCCTGAAGCCTTAGATTACATATACACATTTACTTCCTGCACGACAGAGATAGACACGGCGTTGCGTAAAAATATAACCTCCCAAGGTTAGATCGCCACGGCTTCCAAAACAAATACAAACAAAATGGTGAGTTTTGAGTAAAGAAGTTGACCGATGCACTTTGACATGAATCGATGCACCTCCGTGATTGATCGATGCACATGCATCGATGCAAACCGGTGTGGATCCGCGCACAGTGTGTGATATTCCAAAAGTTACCCAACCCATTGGACTAGGGTTGGCAGCCTGTCCTTGGTGGTGGGACACCAAAATCATGTCATGAACTGATTTACAGCTTCATAAAAAGATATAGAAATTATGTGCCCAGAGAAAATAACCAGTTGAACACATTTCATACAATGAGTATAGATTTTACACAGCGGATCCACTGCAAGGTTTCGTATTGATCTGAGCTCCCTTTGGCAAATATGGGTATGGTGTTTGTTTTATTTGTTTATTGACTGTCGCGCATTCAGTGGAAATCATATATAATGTACAAGCTATGAGTAAAAACAAAAGAATGAATAAACATGATTACTGACATGGTGTTTACCCAGAAAGCGGTGAAATCAGGTGTGCAGTAAAAATCATACATAATGAAGAAACTGTGATTAAAAACGGAAAGCTGTGTATACAGAGACAGTAAGGTAACTATTCAACTATTCATCCAGAAAATTCTTAGAATACAAGAAAATCATACATAATGTAAAGCTATGATTTAAAGCATAACAAATTATGTAATGGTCCAGTGGATAAGAGATAAGATCATACATAATGCACAAACTATAATTAAAAACGGAAAGCTGTGTATACAGTTAAAGTGAGGTCTCTTTTCGTGGGCAGGCCTGACAACATTTTTCATCGCTCTTTTTGCAAAATAAGGCTTAATTGCAACTATTTATACATTGTAGGCGCATGTGCTACCCTCCCCGTCTACAAAGTAAGCATGCAGTTTATGCGGACCAATTCGAAGACATCTACTCCAAATATTAGAGTGAATATTGCTCTTGAGAATGCACATGGGCGTCGTATCGAGAAAGTATTTAGTTGTCGGACGTATTGGCATTGGCCCTGGTAAGGATACTACTTGATATATTTTTGTTCTTGTCCGACGGTTCCTGTTTTTAAACGACCCTATTTCAGGTGCCAGGAAATATGGTAAATATGTGGAAATAGTGGCTTTGAAATATATAGCCTACTGTTCAGATGCAGTGTCAATTTGTGTAAGAGAGGGGAACAGAGAGAAAATTCCATTTTTGTGTCCCAGTTGTTGTCCAGGCATTTATAGGACAATACACCATGAATGATGAGTGCTCCCTTGTAAGTGGAGAAGGGGGACAGATAACCAGCTTGCACGAAATGGCAGACAAAATATATTTTAAAAAGAAATTCTGTCACTTTTCCAAAAAACAGTGTAAAAGAAATACTGCTGTTTTTGGAAAATGGTGGAATTCTTTAGAAAAATATGTTGTTTTCCAGAAAAACAGCGGAATTTATTTTCGGCCGTTCACACCTGCCCAATCGTAGTCTGGCCCTGTAAGAATATCTTGAAGCAAACTTATCCTATATCAAATGTAAAGTGTATTTTTATCTCTCTCCCTTTCTAAGCCATGTTTTTGTGCCCTCTCTAAGCTAAAATTGTCTTTTTCCAACAACTTGATGTAACAGATCTAACCCTTTGTGTACTATTGCAGGCACTTTCTTTTCTCTTTTGTCGATCATGGCTGTGTGTGGATGACTTCACAACTAAACGTAGCCTTGATTCGCAAGCTGCGTGGGCCATTGATGCGTTTGACTTATTCATTGACAAGTAAAACCATATGAGCTTGTACAAACAGGCACTGGCAGACGTCCGGTCGACTGGTGCAGAGATTAAATGTCTGTACACTAGCATTTAAAGAAATATATTGTCATCCAAGTGTCAGAAGTACAGTGTGTAGTACAGAAGTACAGGGTGCAGGCAACGAGGTAATTGTGTGCCCTAATGACGTCATCACGTGGCTGTCAGATGGAGTGTCGTAGTGCATTGTGGGAAAGAATGGCCCCAATGGGCTTCAGCTGGGATGGCTTGTTGGGGTTGCCAATTAAGTACAATCTTACAGGTATGGGAGTATTCTGTACACAAATCGAAGTAATTATGTTCGTAGCATTTAAGAACCTGTCATTGAAGGTCACGAAAAAAGTGTTTTATTTTGTCATTCATACTTGCACCATCATAAATGTGAGTATGTAAAATAATTGAAGGTGATTTTGTTTCAGGCGTGAGTTAACATGCTATTTAGGTGGCAACATTGGTAAAATACAGAACATAACAGTTTCCCCCAGGACTTAT
>OZ012691.1:38871032-38876032 GCA_963942565.1 Maea johnstoni
TGTAGTAACAGGTTTGACCACTAATACACCCATCATTTGACCACTAATACACCCATCACCACTACTGCGCCAATAGCCACAACTCAGCAAACTTTGGCAATTCCAATTCAAACCAAGTTGATGATGACCCTGGCAAGAATATGTACCCAAAACCAGCGTAAAAGACTCTGACGAAGCCACTACTCAGCAAACGTTGGCAAATCCTAATTCGAGCCAGGTTGGTGGTGACCCTGTCAAGAATATAAGCCCAACATATAGCGTAAAAGATTACGATGAAGCCACAACTCAGCAAACTTTGGCAAATTCCAATTCGAACCAAGTTGATGGTGACCCTGGCATGAATATAAAGCCCAACACCTAGCGTAAAAGATTCAGACGAAACCACAACTCAGCAAACTTTGGCAAATTCTAATTCGAACCAAGTTGATGGTGACCCTGGCATGAATATAAGCCAACACCTAGCATAAAAGATTTGTACGAAGCTACAACTCAGCAAACTTTGGCAAATTCCAATTCGAACCAAGTTGATGGTGACCCTGGCATGAATATAAGCCCAACACCTAGCATAAAAGATTCGTTCGAAGCTACAACTCAGCAAACTTTGGCAAATTCCAATTCGAGCCAAGTTGGTGGTGACCCTGGCATGAATATAAGCCCAACACCTAGCGTAAAAGATTCCGACAAACCCTCCTCGCCAGGAACCATTCCAGATAGCTCTAACAGTGAAGAGGATGACATGGGTGAGTCCACAGCCTTGCATACCGTATAACTGGTATTTTTACATGCATTTAATTTTCGCGCTCCTTATAATAGCGCCAAAAATAACACCCTTCAAATAAATATCTACATAATAATAAATATATAGTTTGATTGCTTGAATGCACGAATTTAAAGTTGTACAAATACTCTTCAGCAGGGCTGTAAAGCGAAATTTTAGCACTCCAAATTAAAGCAGTATACAGTACTCAAACGGTATCTTCTTTTCCAGGCTCTTCATTAGTGTTTCCATTGGATGCCTCTCCAACGTCCTCTGAACAGCATGTCAGGTCTGACCATATATCCTCAGCAGCACCAACTGGTACTTTCACAACTGCTCCAACAGCCACAACTCAGCAAACTTGGAAAATTCCAATTCGAGCCAGGTTGATGGTAACCCAGCATCTATTGATATTTCCACACCTGCGCCAACAGCCACAACTGAGCAAACTTTGGTAAATTCCAATTCGAGCCAGGTTGATGGTAACCCAACATCTACTGATATTTCCACAAATGCGCCAACAGCCACAACTCAGCAAACCTTGGAAAATTCCAATTCGAGCCAAGTTGATGGTGACCCAGCATCTACTGGTATTTCCACACCTGAATCGACTGACTACACAGCCGCCAGCACCACTCCCAGCATAGCTTTAAACACAAGCACGTTATCCAACGAGATAGGTTCTCCTAACAAGACCCAAGCAAATAACAGCAAACTGATTGAAGAGGACATTGGGAAGGCCATCACTGACTCCATTGAAGAGTGGAAAAAGCGGAAAGCAATGAGATCAGAATCACAGAAGTTGATTATGATCCAGTGTCGATCTCTATTGGCGTACTTGCAATCGTTTTGATGACCGCTTTCCCCGGTTTGCTGCTGGTCATGGATGGGCGAGACTTCTACAAACAGTTCCGTAGGGCAAAAACAGATATCGATAGTCGGTTTAAAAATGTCCCGATAAAACAGAAAAGAAGTAGTAAAATACATCCACTAAGATAAGCTAAATGCCAAACTATATATATATGTATATATATATATATATATGTATATATATATATATGTATATATATACATATATATATATATATATATATAATATATATATATATATACATATATAAGTATATATATATATATAAGTAAATATATATATGTATATATATATATATATGTATATATATATATATATATATATTTATATATATATATATATATTTATATATTCATATATAGTCAAACCTGCCCGAGCGACCACCCCTATAAAAAGACCACATTTTCATTTCCCTGGTCTAACATAAGTTTAAATGACCCTCCATTAAGAGACCACCTGTCTTAAGAGACCATATATTGGCCTTCCCATATTTTGGCAGTTATCTCTGAACCAGTGCCTCTTGCAAAAAGAACAAAATTTAAGACTATGTCTATCCCCCAATCTAATGCACATTGAGTAGCTTTGAAATTTTGAAATATTATGATTGATGAATTGTAGTCTTTCTTGTGATGGAGCAATAAACATTTGACCATTTTACATGAAGACTGTTTTGTACTCTTTTATGCCAGAAACTGCATTACCATATTCCTCCGTTTAGCCGCACAGACCACAAATAAGCACAGCCCCCTTTTTCTGAAAAAGCCAGCTAACATTATTTTATGGTCTTCTGAACCTCCCCCCGCAAACGTAAATGTTTCCTTACCTCTACAAGTGGGACCATTACGAACCATATATTGGTTGTATTTTCACCGCTGTGGACCATATATTGATCATCTTTCAAGTGCTTGAACATTTCGCGCTATCAGTCCTAGGCATGCAATCGCTCAAGCATCTTATCAGGCATGGCGTAACAAAAGACATTATAGAGTGCGTTCAAGCTTACAGTGTGCAAGCGTTCCTAGCGGAGGAATATGGTAGTCTATTTGATTTGTGTGTATGGCGTCTTCAATAAAATATATGGAGGACTGAAAGAGGGAATTCGAAGATATCCCACATGAGGAACACTCTATATAAATGGTATTCAACCTCAGAAATTACTCAAAATGAGACAAACAGATGGGAGTTGTTATTTCTATGATTTCCTGATAACCCAAAAGAATAAGAGAGACCACATTGTTAGAAGAATTTTAAATAGATGAATATAGATATGATATTGTTTAAGGCTGGGATGCTGGTGACACACTCCAAAAGAGACATATCCTAGTTTAGCACTCTCGTCCCCGGCCCCTTTCTAACAATGGTTATCTAATCCCTGAGGTCTTGGTGTTTCAACTTTAATTTTTCTTTAACTTAGCTGCTTGAGCTGACCTAGATATGGCCACAATTTCTATTTTACAGTGTTTTACCTCAAATGACGTTTTCTTGATCAATAGAGGGTACTTTAATTTGTAAACACCATTGAGTGTCTGCTATTTATGCTAGGCTAGGGCAACTTGATGGGAAACGTAGAGTTCCTTTATGATAGTACCTTACTATTGTTAGAAAGGGGACAAGAGCGCTGAACTATAGGAGATGTCTTATTCTGAGTGTGTCACCTGTACCACAGGGTAAGTGATTGCCCTGAACTGTGGGCCCTGAATACCCTGTGTGTGTGTGTGTGTGTGAAATAAGTCCGCTGAGGACACACTGCTGACCAAAACCAGGAGGGGTTAAGTGCCCTTGTTCTTCTCCTGGGAACCAACTCCGAAAAATTGTAAAGCTTAGGGAGCACTAGGATCAAAAAAAAGTCAGCATACAGTAACTCTGATGTATAAGGGACCCTCAACTACCCAGAACCCAATTAAGATACTAATATAACAAAATAGAAGTTGCAGAACCTTAGATGACCAAACTTTTCTTTATCTAAGATGGGCACGTACTTTCAAAACAAGGATGAGGAAATATAAAAAGTAGTACTGAGAACCCACTACAACAGTCCATCCCTGCGGGAGCCAAGTTTGCGACTCATCGTGTTGGTGATATCTTACTTATATATAGTTTCCAACCAACAAACAATAAAACTGCGACACATCCAAAAACTGCTAGAGAGTTAACCTCAAGAAAAACACAACAGACAAATACACAAAAAGAAAACGAAAACAAGAATAAGGAAATATAGAAGATAATACTGAGAACCCACTATAACCAGTCCATCCATGGAGGAGACAAAATTTGCTACTTGCAATGTTGGTGAAATCTTTCTAATTTATAATTTCCAACCAACAAACACAACAGAAAAATACCCATGAACAAAAAAAAGAAAAAAACTACAAAAGATTAAAGACGAAAGAGAGAAAAACACAACAGAAAAATACCCATTAACAAAAAAGACGAAATGAAAAAAATACAAAAGATTAAAGGACTTGCCACAATGAATAAAACATTGGCCCAAAGAGTTTCTTAAGAGTATTTCCTACTTGAAACAAGAACCCCATCACTGCCATCCTTCTAACGAGAAGCATATTGCTGTTTGAATTAAACACATCCTAACACAAGGAATAGGGTAAATGGAAGCGGCCATTCTAGTCTATTAATAGCTTATCTGAAGCTGCTTGGTACACACTTGTCATTACCAGCTACTTTCAGATGAATTAGCAGCTACCCTCAGACACAGGCATTTGTAACAGAAAATATACATCTTTAGTGTAGTAAAAAGAAGATAAAACGAGTTTCAAGTGGTCTGTTATGCTTATTTACAGTACAGATATTTAATTCCTGAACCAAACGACCAGACGTCTGTCTATGTCTGATCGTACAAACACCATGGATAACATGTCAAAAAAGGCCAAGCACATCAACGACCAACGTAGGTTGCAAATCAAGGCTACGTTCAGTTGTAAGATCATCCATGCATCCATGCTACAGAAACTGGGTGGCAATCGGGCGTGCGGTCGTGTATTATGCCTGGTCTGCCCACGCATTTAGTACAGGAATTGAATGTCGCCACTGCTGTAGGTCTATATTTTCGGTACAGATGCTTGTGACTCAGATGACAAGTGACTGTGTGTACCAAGATAGAAAACCAAGGCAAGAAACCACACACCCCCCTCGACATGCTGTCGCCATTGACGTCCCTCATGTTCCTTTCACGTCTCACTAGTCGAAATTAAACCCTAGACAAAGTGTATAGTCATGATACGCAGTGGGCGGTCAGTGCAATGCATCTTGACTGCATCTTGACTGCGCAAGCATGAAGGCTGACACACATGTTCATTATCAGGCCAAACACGCATAGTTTAACCCTTCCAAGGCTGAAGTTACATTTGTCTAATG
>OZ012691.1:38881032-38905336 GCA_963942565.1 Maea johnstoni
CTCTACCACTGAGGGGCCTGCCCTGATGGCTGAGTGGTCGCAGGTGTTGCCTCTGACTGCTAGCTGTCTCACATTACCGAGGGGCCTGCCTTGATGGCTGAGTGGTCTAAGGTATTGACACTGACTTCTAAAAGTCTCTACCACTGAGGGGCCTGCCCTGATGGCTGAGTGGTCGCAGGTGTTGCCTCTGACTGCTAGCTGTCTCACATTACCGAGGGGCCTGCCTTGATGGCTGAGTGGTCTAAGGTATTGACACTGACTTCTAAATGTCTCTACCACTGAGGGGCCTGCCCTGATGGCTGAGTGGTCGCAGGGGTTGCCTCTGACTGCTAGCTGTCTCTCACCACTGTAGCGTCTGCCCTGATAGCTGAGTGGTCGAAGGCGTTGCCACTGACTGCTAGCTGTCTCTCACCACTATAGGGGCATTCCCTGATTGCAGAGTGGTTTATAGGCGTTGGCACTGACTGCTAGCTGTTTCTCACCACTGCAGGGTCAGCCCTGATAGCTGAGTGGTCTAAGGCGTTGCCACTGACTGCTAGCTGTCTCTCACCACTGTAGGGTCTGCCCTGATAGCTGAGTCGTCTAAGGCGTTGCCACTGACTGCTAGCTGTCTCACCTCTTCCAACTTTCGAGTCTCAGCTAGGCATGTGAGAAAATTGCCAGTGACTTTGGATTAAGCAGGGATTTTTTTGCCAAGTACATCCGTTTTCTTAAACTGCACTTCGCTAATTACGACTTTGCCACAATGTCAGAAAGTGACGAAAATCTTAAATCCAAATTCCTGCCATATGGACATGCATTGTAAGAGAAAACTAAAAACCAAAGGCAGAAAAAGGCTAAATGCTTCCATTATTTAAAAAAGAAGAAAACCAACAATAATGAATGGATGAGTGCAGAAATATTATTTTCAGCTTAAGCGGTTAAGGATTAAAATTCTGGACATGATTTTCGGCCCTTCAGAACAAGCCTCTGCATGTTCCAAAGGTTGGAAATGATGCAGCTCTTGGGAGGAAATTTTGTTCTATGCTTGTTATGGAACCTATTGTTTCCTTACTGCTACTGGGGATAGGTACCAGTTCTCGATAAAATACCAAATATTTATATCTAATGGGAAAAAAGAACCTGTGTGTACCATAAAAGTTAAATAATGTGTTGTTCAAGGTTTGGAATATATATAAAAGTCACAGATCCAATACCTGCCCCCACCCCTCAAATAAAAAAGAAAAAAAATCTACGAAGCTGAAAGTGCTAAATTTAACAAAATCAGGTAGTATCGTTAAAAATATCGTTAAGCTGTTATGTTGTAAGGAAATATTGATATTGTATCGCATTGTGAAAATTCTGAGGTTGCCAATTTTACATTTCAGGTCCACCTACTTATGACACTCATGGCTTCAGGGGAGCGCAAGTTGGACTACCGACTCACCGGAGATGAGGCATCGTGCAGAGAACAGAGCTCCACCTGGAGTCAACAGGGAGAACCGGAGTGTGGCCACCTGGTGGCTGAAAATGGAATTAGTGTGATAGACATCCTTAACGGGAGAGTCGACCTCCAGAACCTTCCCAGAATGCCCTGCTTTGTTATCAGACTCTTTCTCAGCTCAACATTCACAGGTGCGATCCATATTCTTGTAATTTTTTTTATTGTCACTTTTCTAACAGGTGATGAATTTGTTTCACACTGTTTGTAAGTGTGGTCCCACATGATATCCACCCTCAGTTATCCGTATTGCACTCGACCCTGCTTTGTGGAATATGGATGACTTTGGGTGGACATCTGGCCAGATGGCACTTTCAAACAGGGCGAAACTAATACTATTTCATAATATGGGTAATACAATTATAAATCAGTTTTTGAAATTCACATGATAGAATGGATGGATGTATATTTCAACCCTTGCATGTTTTTTTTCTGAACATGACATGTTTGGCATATCATTTGAAGAAGGAAAAAAATAATCAGATATGTTATTTTCACAAGAAATCTATCAGATTTTGCTTTTAAGGATGACATGAATTATATATTTTTACAAGAAGTTGCCAGTGGATACACTTCTGCAGAATAATCTTGAATTAATAAGCAGGTGTGTATTCTTTTGCCTATAGACATGACAGTGGAAAGGAATACATTGATGGAGAGAGTTTATATCCCAAGTTAAAGGAGCTGCTCATGTCTAAATATGGACTGGAGTTTCAGGTAGGTCAACATACTGCTCCACCCTAATCTACATTGGGCTCATTCAATGTGTTTATTATCATTATCATTGTCATTGTTATAATTATCATTTTTACAATTATTATTATTATTATTATTTTTATTATTATTATTATATTATTATTATTATTATTATTATTACTATTATTACTATTATTATTATTATTATTATTATTATTATTATTATTATTATTATTATTATTATTATTATTATTATTTTTACCAATAGTAGTAGTAGTAGTAGTAGTAGCAGTTATTATTATTAGTTATTATTACTATTACTATTATTCTTATTTTTGTTTTATTATCATCATTATTGCTAGTAGTGTTAGTAGTAGTAGTAGTAGTAGTAGTAGTAGTAGTAGTAGTAGTAGTAGTAGTAGTAGTAGTAGTAGTAGTAGTAGTAGTAGTAGTAGTAGCAGCAGCAGCAGCAGCAGCAGCACTAGTAGCTGCAGTAGTAGGTGTAGTAGAAGAAATATATTTTATTATTGTTATAAGTATTATAATTGCCATCATTATTTGTTATTCGTTATTGTAAATATTTACAATTGTTTTATATATGAGAGTACAGTTGATATCATTAATCATATCATTATACACACATATTGTTATACTGTTCTTCTAAATATCCATCTTCCATTATTACTACCATCATTATTGATATCAATATTGTATCCTTTATTTTTATTATTATAACCATTTCAGGCTGTGGACCTTAATTGGGGTATACCTTCCAATACAGATGATGATCATACCACTACTGAACTTCACCTACACGAAGCCAAAAAGTCCACCCAGACAATTGGTCCAAATTTTGCAGTAGGTAGAATTACGGTATATCATTTTTAAATTGTTAAATGTGGCCATGTAAAAGTATGTACAGAAAAGATTACTAATTAGGTCAAGTATAATACACTGTATGTTAGAAATCTAATCTCTAGACCTTATGAATTGGGGAAACTTAATTTCTGCCATTTAGATAAAAGCAATATTGAAAAACAAGATGCCACAACAAGTACCTGGTCCATTGCCTGGATATCATTAGTAAAACAACAATTGCGTGTGCCTGACAATTTGTGTGTGGCAGGTGTTACAGTGCCAGCATCTAATTCCTGCAATAAATGCGGGGGCAGCGCTGATATGATACAAGACGGCACGTCCGATTGCCACCCGGTTACCTGGGCAGAGATGCGACCATAGGTCCCTGCATGACCTCACAAGTGAATGTAGCTTTGATATGCAAGCTACATGTACATGGGTGCTTGGCTTATTTTTTTTGACATGTTATCAATGGATGTTTATCCAACCAGGCACTACCAGACATCCGGTCGACTGGTGCATAAATCAAATGTCTGTACTGTAGTTTTATTGTTGGGTTGTTCAAATATGGTCATTTTACCCATATAGAATGGAACAAAAGACCATTCTCAATGCCCATTTGGAGTGACCATTGAGAATCGTTTTTTTCAATGGATATTTCTCCCACATGAATTTATATATATATATATATATATATATATATATATATATATATATATATATATATATATATATATATATATATATATATATATATATATATATATATATATATATATATTATATATATATATATATATATATATATATATATATATATATATATATATATATATATATATATATATATATATATACACATATATATACATATAAATATATATATGGTAGCATGATTCATTCCTGATACTGTTTTTTAACCCCCTAGGCTTTGATTGGCCAGAAGTATGGTTGCAAGCATCTCCCATCGAAAGTTTTATGCAACGAGCTGGAGCCCATTCTTGATAGCCTCGCAAAAACTGGGGATGAAGGCGTGGCACTGTTACGAACATGGTACACAAGGGACGAAAACGCCATCCCTAATACATACATCCTCCAACCAAAGAGTGTGATCCTAGGTAAGTTTACACTTTCCATGTTACTTCAATTTGTCTAAAAAATATAGACAACTTCTATTTTCAGCCAATCCCTATGACTTTACCTTATGGTCTTAGCCAGCAGGGCGTCTGGGTGTCTTTTTGGACACCCAAACCCTTAAAAAGCACCCCTCAGGACACCCAAAAGATTTTGTGAAGAATTTCTTAAGATATCAATCTCAAGCATATAATTCGATTTTTTTATCTCCATTTAATTCCATGACATTGTATTAGGATATTATGCCTTATTTGGATAAATTAATACATGTTAATATATGAAAATCTGCGTATACTGTGGTCCCCCTTAAAAATTTGGCCAATTTTGGGCACCCAGTTTCTATATCCTTGCTAAGACCCTGCTTTACCTGACCTGACCTGTTGCATTGCATTATTGTACCAAACAATGCCAAAAACTATTCATGCCTGTAGCAGCCAAAACCTCCTGACAATTTAGGTGATATCTCTCTAACAAAAGCAATACTTAGAAATATTTGAAGGAGAATTGTTCATCAGAACTCTATCTACAACTCTCCTTCAAATATTTTGCAAATTCATGCTTCATTCCATAGTTATTTGCAAAACTTTGAAAGGTCCTGATGACACTGATCAAGTAGATCTCCAGGCATGAATGGGTTAGAGTGGGTTAACCGCATGATGCAAAAACCTGAAAAGTGACTGAAACCCTGGCACATGGGTACTCATCTGATAGTACTCAGTGAGAGCTATCCAATGAATACCAAGATGACAGGATTTAGATGATTTTCATAAATCTTTGCATCATTGTGCTTTAAACGAAAGTAGCCTCAGCATTGGAAGGGTTAAAAAGTGTTGCAAATTACTGATAATTTATGGTACTCCTAATTTCCTACCTTTCCAGGTAAAGCCACCAATGAGCCACCCTCAACCCATGAAAAATAGCCATTGTTTAAAAAGTGTCCCAATTTACAGGGTCTTAGCCAGGATTTGGAAACTGGGTGCCCATAATTGGCAATTGCAAAATTGTTGGACGTCTTATTTTTCAAGGGTGACCATAAACATGTATTCAATTAATGAAATAAGGCATAATATTCTTAGACAATATCATAGGCATTGTATTGAGGTGGAAAAGCTTCAATTATATGCTTGAAATATAGACATTTTAAGAAATGACTCACAGAAATATTTGGGTATCCTGAGGGATGATTTTTGAGGGTTTGGCTGTCCAAGAGACACCCAGACGCCCCGCTGGCTAAGACTATGGTCCCAAATTACTGAGAATTTACGGTACTGATAATTTTCTGCCTTTCCAGGTAAAGCGACCAATGAATGGTCAGGTATTGAGCGTCAACTGATGAAGCTGCTTATAAAGGGTGCAGAACTGGCCGTCAAATCCTCCACGCTCGACAAGTCCTTCATGTTCAAGCTGACTGCTTCAAGTAAGAAACCTTTTGTGCTTGATAATAATAATAATTTCAATAACAAAAAAAATTAATAATAATATTAATAATGATGATAATAATAATAATACTATAATAATACTATAATAATACTATAATAATAATATAATAATAATATAATAATAATAATAATAATAATAATAATAATAATAATAATAATATAATAATAATATAATAATAATATAATAATAATAATATAATAATAATAATAATAATAATGATGATAATAATAATAATATAATAACAATATAATAATAATATAATAATAATATAATAATAATAATAATAATAATAATAATAATAATAATAATAATAATGATAGTAATAATAATAATAATAATAATAATAATAATAATTTATTTTAATGTCACTTCGTCAGCTAGGTGAATTTATTCAATTACTCTTGGGGATTTTGCCCCAGCTTAGTCATTCGGTTTTACCTTAAATATTAAAGACTGGCTAGTGACTTTTCAGCATTTCTGTATTCATACAAATAAGCCTAGGTGCAGGTTAGGGAAATATATGCCAGAAGAGGTGCTGGTGAAATACTGTTTAACCCCTGCAATTACCGTATTTGCCCGATTAAGCGCATGGTCCTGAATAAGCGCACCCCCCCCCCCTATTTTTCACGGTTATAGGGGTAATGGCTAGCGCAATTGTCATAAAAAACGCAAAGTCGAAACGCAAAGTCACATACCTTTCCTCTTGCCGAGTGTGCAAACCAGCACTGAATTCCGCCATTTCAGCAGTTCCTTCGCGCTCTTACTGTTCATATTCGCCGCGTGATCGTACTTTTGACCAATTAACAATCTTTTGACAAGCTGCGAACGTCTAAGCAAATTGAACAGCGAGAGCACAAAGGTGCAATAATGGCCATTACGCTCCGACCGGCTATCAGTGAGGGGTGCGGTAAAACAGAAGATCGCCAACATCCCTACTTCAGAAAAAATTCCCAACTTGCACCCACACCGTGCGCTTAATCAGGCAAATACGATAATTGTATGGCTAGGAAAGGGGTTTATGTGCAGTGGAAAAACATGTCCGGTGACTTGGCCCTTGCAACATTTTTCAGAAAATAGGGGGGGGGAGCTGTTAATGTTAATGCTTTTACTTATGCATACAAATACAGTTATTTGACACAAAAAATAATATCGATAAAAAAAATTATTGCTACTCCCCACTAAAATGTTCAACAGAATGTAGATGACCTGCCTCATTTGACATTTATTTGACATCATCTTTTTCATTTTTACAGGGCTGGAGAAAGAGATCTCATTTGGTATACCTGAACATGCAACGAGGCAGTACAATTCCTTTAGCCTGACCAGAATTATCACCAACATGACAGAGAATGCGTCAAAAGCAAGATCGTCCCGCTTTATAGACCTAGATCCACACTCGAGGACAGTTTCGGGCGAATCTCAAGCGGCCATTGCTTTCTTGAGGGATTCGAAAATTCCAAAACGACTCGACACTTCAGCTCGAACAATCCACAAAGTTGATTGGTCTGAACCCAATGGAATTGATCAAAAAAATCACGAGAAGTATTTGATCGATATCTGTGATGATTTCTTCTACAAGGTCTGTTTCTCTGTCGAGGCCTCCATGAATGATCGGCGTCCATTTGGCGATTGGCTCTCCCGAGAGGTCCTGCAGCATTGGCATCTTGCCAAAACATTTTCGGAGAATTTCATTGGTCGAGAGGAGGAAATCAGAAGAATTGCGGAATACGTCATAAATCCATCTTCTCAAGCATTAATCCTCGAAGGGAAATCTGGAATCGGAAAAACGGCACTTCTTGCGAAGATCGCCAGTGAGATCGCAAATTACGTCAGCTGCTTCGGTGTGGACGTGAAAACGACAACGGTCGTCCGATTTATCGGCGAGAGCTTGGAATCGTCTACGATACGAGAGCTCATGAGTAGTGTGTGTGGACAGGTTGCGAAAGCCACGGGAAAATCATGCTATAACATCCCACAGGATTACAAGGCTCTCAAGGAGTACTTCCTCGAACTTCTTGGCCATGGCGACTTCAGTGGACTTTTAATCATCATTCTTGATGGCTTGGAGCATTTAAGTTCAGAAGACGACCCCTATCAATTTGATTGGTTGCCGTCAAAACTAGCGAGCAATGTCCGACTGATCGTATCTATCGGTACAGCAGAGAGGGGTCTACAGCATCGGCTAGAAAAGTACATTGAAAGTGGTGCACTGAGTCTATCAGTGCCATCCCTCAGCCATCAGGATTGTATGGAGATTATTAAACTGAGCCTCGGTGCTCAAGCAAGGCAGCTGAACAACAAACAATGGCATCTTGTTTCATGTGCCTTCAACGCATGCAAGCAACCTTTGTTTGTGAAAATGACCCTTGAAGAGGTACGCCGATGGAGATCCTACGAAGACGTCAGTTTGGGTGAACTGGTTTGCACACTGCATGGTGCTATCGACAAATTCTTCGAACGACTAGAAAGAAAGCATGGGCGAACTCTCGTTTCACATGTTCTGGCGTATTTTTGTGTCGTGCGTTGTGGCTTGAGCGAAGTTGAGATGGAAGATGTCCTGTCATTGGACGATGAGGTTCTCAATAGTATTTTCGTATTCTGGGAGGCACCGACACGCCGGATACCACCCGTTGTGTGGTGTAAGTTGCGAAACGATATCCGCGGTTTTCTGGTCGGCAAGAATTCCGATGAGACCACAGTGCTTTCATTGCAACATGAGGAGTTCAGAGCTGTGATTCGCGAAAGATATTTTACGGACACCAACTTGGAGAAAATCGTGCACGAAAATCTTGGTCACTTTTGGCTGGGCACATGGGGAGGCTATCACGCGAAAGCATTCAAGTACGAAAAATTCCACGTTGGACGGCTGAAGCTGAAATCGCCAGATAGTTCTGCATGTCGGCATCTGCCTCAGCAACCAATCATACTCAACCGCCATGGTGAAATTCGGTATAATCTCCGTAAACTGAACCAGATGCCGTACCATCTCGCAAAGGCGGGCATGCTAGAGAAACTAATGGACCATGTCTTCTTCCATTACGATTGGCTGCATGGAAAGCTCTGCGCGCGGGGAATCCACACGGTTTTGGCCGATTTTAAACTCGTCAAGGGAAAGGACGCGGAGGTCGTGTGTGCGGCATTGCGGATGTGTCAGGACGCCATAACAAGCAATCCGGATGTTTTGTGCCTCGAGCTGTCCGGTAGACTCCTGCCCTATTATCATACATACAGTACGGTCAGGAAACTCCTCAGAGAGTGCGATACGGCCGCCCAGGCACACTGCCCGATAGTGCCCCATCATCAGGTCTATACGACTCCCGGCGGCCCTCTCGAGTACGTCCTCGAAGTGGATCAGGACGTTCTTGGAAAACTCGAGGTGGACATTATCCAGACTCATCACACTGTCCTCTTGACGGTAAAACCGGAAAAAAGTACCATCCTCCGAGTCTGGGACGTCCAGGGAGGGGACCGCAGGGCGGACATGGAGGTACTTCCCGGTAAAATAGTTCCATCGAGAAACGGAAAATTCCTTCATGTGTTCTATGGCGGAACATCCCTGAAAACTTATGAAACTGACTCGGCGGAGGAATATGGAGAGGTCACTCACGGAACTTTTTTACCATCTTCTGTGGCTGTGGGGGATCGGTACGTGGCATTTGTGAATAGTCGCCAAAATGGACCAGTTGTCGTTGACGTCATGGCTGGTCGATTACTCCACCACATGTCGTACTCTACGCAAACCGTCGCCATCAGTAACGATGATCGATTCTTAATCTGCGCAGTTGGGGAGAAGATGTACATTCATCAGTTCCCTGTGATGGAGCTACGGCTTATGATAAAAACCGACAGCTCGATTGAAAGGATTCTATTCACGGTTTTGCCGTCAGAATTCTTGGTGCTATCGAGGGAGAAAGGTCTGTGTAAGTACGTCATGGACCTGAAACTCAAGAGGTCCAGCAAGCATTCTATATACAAAGATATTCAGATCCAGGACTTTCTGTTGTCTCCGACCGGTTCCAAGGTCTTGGTCAGATCCTCAAGACGTCTTTCAGTCTTCAGCACCTCAACTACGAAGCTATGTTTCAGCATCGAGAGATTCCAAAATGAGGCGTACATTGAGGAGCTCTCCACATTTAGCGGTGCTGGCTTTTCGCCGAAAGATCGTCTATTGCTGGCTACGAGACATACGTATCTCGGCGTATGGAACGGGAAAACCGGAGAACCCTTGCGTCTCCTACAGACATCTGTTTCGCCAACAACTAAGCTCTTCACGTCACCGGTAATAAATAAAGCGATTACCCTACTGGAGGATAACTCTGTCCAGGTCTGGGATTTGGACAATCTCGATACCGATGTTCTTTACTCAAATGCAGTTATGGAAGCATCTGTACAAGGAATAAGTGTTTCGACAGAGGCAGGGCGAGCGGCCATATTTGGCGATGATGTCGCAGAGGTCAAGGTCATCGATATGACCTCTGGGTCATGCGTGCGTACGATCCCACATAGCACGGTTGAGGGAGATCGCATAAAGGAGGTCGTTATTTCGCCGAAAGGGAACTACGTCGTTACCAGAGGGGCGAATAGCATTCTGAACGATCCAGCAAGTTCTTGGGAGAAACTCAGAGAAGATAAAATATGGAATATCAACAAGGGAAAACTAATCCATCGTTCCTTCAACAACCGCTTCGCGCTATTCGCTGAAAATGAAGATGAGGTCATTCTCATAACAGTAAAACATTTCAATGAAAATGACTGGGCTGACACTTGTTACCGCCTGGACATCGTTCCCTTGCGGCAAGGCTACGATCTCGAAACAAAAGATATGTTTCCGGCAGATATTGTGAGCGAACCTTTTCTTGTTGGATGCCCTACGCATGTAGCGTGCCTCATGCAAAAATGTCACAAAATGGTGGAGCTCAAGCGAGAGAAAGCCCGGGAATTGGATCGCCGATACGAAGTTGTGCTCTGTCTACAACAGGTCCGGTATAACAGTTACAAGAACGCGAAGATCTTCAGTCTGAAGGAGGTGTGGAAAGATGCCCCCGTGAATAGCAACTTTCTCGATGTGGGCCCCGCTCCGGACAAGAAAGTCTTCCTCATCTTTGGTTACGGATCAGGCAACTTCGAATATGCCGAAGACGGAACGGCAGTTAGGAGCTTTCTTGGCCAAAAGGGGGCACTAATCTTCGATCCAATGACGTGTCAGCCTTTAAAGATTCTCCATCAGCACTTGAAGCCATCTTCGGACGTGGATAATTGTACAATCTCGCAGGGAGGTTGCATCATCATGGATGATGCCAGAAATACATTCAATGTTGTCACGGGGAAATTCATGACTCAACTCCCCAACTCCTTTGAAGTCGCAGATTCAAGGTTCGCGCTTGATGGAAAATTTCTGATAGCAATCTCGCGAGATAGACGGGAAATTCTTGTCTTTCGCTGCTGTGATGGAGTGCAAAAAGCACGCTTCTTCGTTCATGGTATCGCTACATGTCTAGAAGTTGGGACGAACGGACGGACATTCGTCATTGGCACCCAAGATGGCCGAATCATGACCTTTTCTCTGATTCTCGATTTCGCCGATCCGACGCGAGAGTGGATACACAGAACACGTATGCAACTTCCTCGACCAATAGGAAAAGAAGAAATCCTGAAGAAGGACACCGAGTTGGCCTCGAGTAAAGAGTATGATCAGCGCCGCCTATCAGCAAGAATACAAACTGCAAAGGAAGTCACCAGGAGAAAAGTGTCGGGTTACAAGACTGTCACAACCGCTATGGAACTGGCACATCTGGCGAATCATGCAAGCAATTCTCGGGCATGCAGCATACAGTGAAATATTGCCTCAAATGTAAAGAGTTTTCATTTAAAAGTAACACCTGTATCTAAGATACTATTGAAAATTAATTGTTTATGTGTGTGCGTGCAAGTGGATGAGAGAGAGAGAGAGAGAGAGAGAGAGAGAGAGAGAGAGAGAGAGAGAGAGAGAGAGAGAGAGAGAGAGAGAGAGAGAGAGAGAGAGAGAGAGAGAGAGAGAGAGAGAGAGAGGGAGGGAGGGAGGGAGGGAGGGAGGGAGGGAGGGAGGGATGGAGAGAGAGAGGGAGGAAGAGAGAGAGAGAGAGAGGAGGGAGGACCAGAGAGAGAGAAACAATACAATACAATACTTTTCCCATTTGATATTGATATTTTGTATTGTATCCAGTGCCAGTACCTATCCCTACATAGGGCTCATTGAAACTGTCAGCTGGACTGACTTCTTTTGCACTAATGAAATGTAACTTTTGTGCTGCTGTTGGCTAATTTGGTCAATACAAAATAATGCAGAAAACCTTAAAAATAACTGATAACCCTAGCATATGGGTACTCATCTGAGAGTAATCAGTGAAAGCTTTCAAATGAGTACCAACAATGCAGGGTTTAGATGGTTTTCAAAAATCTTTGCGTCCTTATAGTTTGGGCAAAGGTAGCCTTAGCATAGGAAGGGTTAGGTTTCTTTGTACTACTAGTTTGTAAATTTATCATCAGTGGGAGAGAGAATGGTAGAGTGAAACTGCTTTATTCTCATTTTGCTGTTTGATATAAATTATCATTATAGTAAGAATATATACTTTCCTTGGATTATGTTTGTAATAAAAGTTTAAAAATGTTTGATTTTTTGTGGTTATTCTTTGTATGTGAATGAACCCCGGCTAAAATTTCCCGATCAAATATTTTGTGAACTCAAATTTTATTGCTGGGCCCTTTAGCTTCTCTTAAATGTCTTGTCTATAATATTACCTCCATATAACACCATCTCCTTTGGAAAGCAATCAATTAGATATACTGGACCTAAAGTATGGAACTCCCTACCTAACAACTTGAGACAAACAACATCACTAAAAGAGTTCAAAAACCTAATCTCAACCTGGTCTGGAACTAACTGTACCTGCTATCTCTGCTGCTTTAAGTAATACTAGTAAACGAGCAGAAGTATCTGCTATTTTACCCCAAAATCCTAAACGTATGTCCTGAAAGACTAAGGATATTACTCATTGTCAATTAATGTGTGCCAACTTACTTCCCCTCTACTTATCATTTATATTGCAGCAATGCTCTTACACCATGTATGTTATAGTTTGAATTGTTATTTTTGTAGTCGGCCAAGAGCCCTGGCAGCTCGTGTTTACTATGTAAAATTATAACCGTCTTGAAATAAAGATTATCTATCTATCTATAGATCCAGTAATACTTTCTAATAAAACTTCATACTGTAGATGGATTGAGGAAAACATGGTACATCTCCATATTTCTAGCTGAGGGAAAAATTGTAGTTTTCATTAAATAACTGCTTTTCTCAAATAACAAAACGTATCAAGTAAGTAATAACTTGAAAATATTTTATTTGCTTTTGGAGCAATACAAATCTTAAATACAACATGTCTGGAAGAACAAATACCAACAATAACTTTTGAGTCATTGATCCAACACCGAAAACGTATAAATGGTTTGATATGTTTGACAATATCATGATAACAAAGAATTATTCTGAGATACATTTGACTGTAAGTCATTCTAGTTTGATTAAACAAACATCCTTGAAATATTTTTCAAACATTATGCTATTTGATGAGTGATGCTCTTCAGTAGGGATCGGTATCTTTAAAGTTTTCACCAAACGATACAATATCGATATTTCCTTGGTGATGCGATACATAGATTCGCCGATAAATAGCGAAATACCTTTGTGCAGTGAGGTCTAGGTAGCAATTAAGTCAGTTTTCTACATATTTCAAACCTTAACCCTTCCAATGCTGAGGCTACTTTCGCCCTAATCACAAGAACGCAAAGATCTTTGAAAAACAACTAAACCCTGTCATGTTCGTATTCATTGGAAAGCTCTCACCGAGTACTTTCAGATGAGTACCCATTTGCCATGGTTTCAGTCATTTTAAGTTTTTTTGCATCATTTTGAATTTGCCAAATTAGCCACCAGCAGCACAAGGGTTAACATTACAATACAATACTTAACTATTTCGATACAATATTTTTTTCCCATTCAATATAAATATTGGTCTAGTGTCAAGTATCAGTAACAGTCCCTACTCTTCAGTTATGAGACTCTGGGTGCAAAGGAGTTAATACCTTTTTGGTAAAATACACTCAAAATGTTTTTATTTGTTCATCCTACCCAATCACTGTCAAATTACAGACAAATATGAATGAGGTTTTACCTGGCAAGACTATGTACCTGTCCATGGAGAAAGGTACCAAATAACTTAAATAATAACAAGAAAAAAATAATTTAGTTTTTTGAAGACATCCTGTCTTCAATGACCACTAATAATAATGAGTCCTCTTGATGGACAGTTTTAACAGTGCTTTCATAAATCCATATCTAACAGGCAAGAATACACACAAGCACAAATTAAATGGTAAAGCCTGTTGCCATATTAACCCATACAGTACCAGAGCATCCAAATTGTCCGAGCTCGATAAAAAGATTAAAAAATAATTTTAGGAGTGTTCAAGCACTCTGATGCCAAATTATAGTGGGGATTATTGGTCCATATCCAGTACCAGATTGTTCATGTTTGAGAATCTTATAAAACTTTTGTCCACCAATATGTTTATGTTTGATGACTTCATAAAATTTTGGTCACTTGACATATCAAAATAAATCTTGAACTGATCAGTGATCACAACATGCTGACAGACAATTACCTAATTTTCGAGCTACGTAGCGGGCCGTTAAGATTGGCGAGCTAGGCTCTTCTTCAAATAATCTTGATAATCTTGCATGCATATATGGGTGCATGGTTTTTCAAGGGTTTGTAACCACAAACACAAATATGTGTGCGTGGCATTGAAAGGGTTAATTAAGGCATCTTATAAAATAGGCTTTGGTCAGAAAGATGTCATCAAATCTGTCAGGCCATAATTTGATGCTCCAGGAATGATTGGGTTAAATGACCATAACTTCCAAAAAAAAAGTCTCAGAAAAAATTACAATACAATTACACAATCAACCATTATAAACAGGGCTTCTTACCATAAATTCTCACAAATCTCGACATGCATATTTGCTTTGCATGGCATGTACTATAAGTAATTTGTTACAGAGTGAAGAGGGACAGTACCTGGGTACCTGCTTGACAATGAATAATGGGTCTATGAAGTTTTAATTTCATCTTTGTAAGTCACCCTTTTTTCATCAAAATGATGGTATATTATTTTATATATAAAGTTCTCATAATACTTTGAACATAAATTTGGGTCCGTACCTTTTGGTGGATCCGGGGAAAAAATCAACGACAGTAGCTTAAGGTGGCATGACTTATATACAACAGCATAACTGTAAATGAACACCTCATGAATAATATCTATTTTTCAAGCAATATCTTATCTTTTATAAATGCATCCATGGCACATTGTACCTTACTGGTACATCAGTTTTGACTAGTAAAGTTTTGAATAAGGCTTGCTGATTCTGGGTACCACTAGCCCTACCAGACAGCAAGTACCAAAATCGTAGGGTGGTCTAAATTTCCATGAATTTACGGTAAACAAGTTTGTTATAGTTGGACCAATTTACCTTTTGAAGTATCTGAATAAACCATTTACTGGAACATGAACAGCTATTTCAATTTCACTTCCGGGAAAAATTTTGTAACTATAATATCACTCTCACCAAATTGTCAAGGACCAATAAGCGGAGCTTTTGCAGTTATGAAAATTCCATTTCACTCTTCAAAAAATCCAAGTTTTCATTCATATAATCTTGATCACCATGGCAACAGTCTGACCAATCATCTTCATCCGTGAAGTCTTCGTCACCCGCGTAGCCTGCTGGGAGGCCGATCGGTTTTGCAGCAGCATTGGCACCACTGCCACCTTCTGGAATAAACAAAAACTAAAGATTGATGCATTATTTCAAAATAATTTTCCAATTATTTTCAAAATTATTTTCTTAAGTTTGACAGATTCTGGAAGAAACGGAAACTAAAGATTGAAGCGTTATTTCAAAATAATTTTCCAAATTTTGACAGATCCAGGCAAGAGCAATTGATAGACAGCAAGTATTACTAAATGGGGTTCACTGTTTTTCAAATAAAATTTGTATCAAAAATAATTCAAGTGAAATATCTGATAGGCTCAATTCAATTAGTCATTGAGCTCAGTAGGCTTGATGTTTTGCAAAAGAATTCCCAGGCTGAATAGTTCTTTCAATTAATTCCTTGGTTTGAATACTCAGATGAGATTAACTCCAATAATAAAAGGAGGACATTACCACCAGCATTGTCTTCTTCAGCATTATTCTCTTGCTCAGGGCCACCGTTCTGGACCTCCTCATTCCCCTCCTCCTCCTCCTCTCTCTCTTCCTCCTCTCTCTCCTCCTCTGGCTGCTGTGCCGGAGGATGATGACCCCAGTTGTCATCATCTTCATCATCATCATCTTCACTGTCAGAAAAATCTAAACAAAAAATCACCAGAAAAATGAGCTCAGTGTACTCATCATCATCATCATCATCATTACTGTCAGAAAATTCTAAAAAATCATGGAAAAAGAGCTCAGTGTACTGTTAAAAGGGATGGCATATGATACAATTTGGAAATTGTTTATCTTCAGTTTTTAACCAGTCATCATCAACATCATGTTCATCACCACTGTCATTCTAAACAAAAAATCACCAGAAATGGGCTCAAAGGGATCCTCATCTGACTTTCTGATTATCTTGACTGCATACGCATATGATAAAATTTCCAAATTTGTTTATTGTCACTTTTTCTACCATATCAGATGAGGCTTGATCATAACAAGTCATTTGTTAGAGGTGAAATAAACCTGGATACCTGGTAGTGATAATCCGATGATCGATCATCAGATCGAAAGGGTTTCGATTCCGATTAATCGATCCCAAATTCAGCATCGATTATGATCGAAATAAACAGCAAAAAGGATGTGTTTTGACACGTCTTCCTGGACGAAGTTTTTCGCCAGAAAATGTCCGAAATATTACTTACTTAGCGACGGAAATAGCTCATAAGTGCTGCTGGGATGAAAGTGCGCGCAACCGATTATGATCGATCATCAATCCGTTGTACCCAACCGATGATTGATCAAGAAAATCCGAGCCGATTCCTATCACTAATACCTGGGGTCTAAAGGAGCGCCTTTGAAAATTCAAAATCATTGTCTTTTTGAAAAATAATAATAATCGGTCTGGAAGAGCCTAGTCTAGATTTCTAGGCTGTCATATTATTTTTCTGTCATGTTTTTTCTATTATCAGGCACCAAGTAGTCCAGGTGGACCTAGTGGTCAACCTAGTTCACACTTATCTCACCAGGGGAATAGACCAGGGGAATAGAGGATTCAGTTTGAGTATGACACAACTTAAACTTTTAAGAGATATGAGGACCAAGTGGTGTCATCTATCTACGATGTTTGATACTACACCACAGTGATGTGTTTTGTGCTTGGCTAATACAGAAGGGAATGTCAACTTTTTGGGGACTAGGAGCCTAAGGGCATTTTAGCAGAGTTAGCCGTCATATAACCGTTGCATTACCACAGATAGGAGAATATAATATGTTCACACTTACCCATTGGCGCGTTTCCATAAGCCAGTGCGAAACGAAAGGCGCTTGTGGGACGTATTGATAAATCCACCTTGAATATCTCCACACGCGCAGCTCTCAGTTGTTCCTCGGTATAGGTTTCACCTGAAGATGTGCCTTAACAATAAAAATAAAAGAATCCAAGATTTCAGGCAGGGAATTAACTAGACTTAAGGATGTGGATCATTATCGATACATATCAAATAAAGCAATGTAAATATCATTTCTTATCATGAAATATATTGAGTAAGGCCAGAAAAAAAACAAAAGGTTTTTCTACAAAATGGGCTCTCTTGAAAGATGTACTTGTATAATCAGCGTCAAAAGATCTAAAGAACACTGTCTAATTTGTATGTTTGTTATCATTTTAAGTGGGTATTGCTGGAGCTATAATAATAATGAAGATGATGATAATAATAATAATAATAATAATAATAATAATAATAATAATAATAATAATAATAATAATAATAACAATAATGATAATAATAATAATGATAATAATATAATATATATGAAATAGGTTACAATGATAATGATAAGTATATTAATTATAATAATGATAATAATGATGACGATGATGATGATGATAATAATAATAATAATAATAACAATAATAACAATGATAATAATATAATAATAACAATACTACTACTACTACTAATAATAATAATAATATAATATATATGGAATGGGTTAAGCTGAAAAAAATGTTGAAAGTGATGAAAAAGCAAATTATAAAAATAAAAAAAACATACCACCCACACAGACTTGTAGTAGTGATTTGATTTTTGTCGCGTTTTGTTGCCGCACCTCCAGAAGTCTCTCCACGACCGGGCTGGTGATTTGTAGACATCCACTGAGATCAAGTAGTTCCAGATGACAATAGCAGGCCTCGATTAGCGCACATAAACCTAGGGCAATGAAAATAACAAATAAACAAACAAACAAACAATGACAATAGCAGGCCTCGATCAGAGCACATAAACCTGGGGCAATGTAAATTACAACATCAACAAACAAACAATGACAATAGCAGGCCTCGATCAGAGCACATAAACCTGGGGCAATGTAAATTACAACATCAACAAACAAACAATGACAATAGCAGGCTTCGATCAGAGCACATAAACCTGGGGCAATGAAAATAACAACAAACAAACAAACAATGACAATAGCAGGCTTCGATCAGCGCACATAAGCTTAGGACAATGAAAATAACAACAAACAAACAAACAATGACAATAGCAGGCCTCGATCAGAGCACATAAACCTAGGACAATATAAATAACAACATAAACAAACAAACAAACAAACAATGACAACAGCAGCCTTCGATCAGCACACATAAACCTAGGGCAATGAAAATAGCAAATCACAGGCCTCAATGCTAACTCAAAATGTAACTGGCCCCGTAGGACCAGTAAAACCTAGCACCTACTGGTTCTGCAAAACTTTTACTGGTCCTACAAATTTTTCTATAACATAGCAAAAAAAATATTGCATAAAATTCACCGACAAAATTTATTGTCATTTAATTTATCTTCATTTATTTACATTGGGGACATTCTTGACGGAAAACTTAATATCCCCACATGTTTACTGGCCCATGTATAGGACCAGTTGAGGTATTTCTTACTGGCCCGAAGCCCGAAGCGGTTCACTGTTAATGTTGGGCCATGAATAAACTAACAAACAAGTCAGGAAAATAAAGAATGTTCTCAACAAATTGCCAGGCTGTTTCTGGGCACCCCAGTAATGAGCGAATTTAACTATTCATGTAAATTCTCTGTAAGTTGGAAGACTTCATTAATTACAATTTTATGGGCTGAAGGGTGGCCCATGTTTCCAGAAAAATCAAAAGTGTGGTCCACATTTTGTAAAATTGTGGCCTGCGAAAGATTCAGGGTGACCCAGACTTCTCAAAAAATATCTCGCAAAATAATTACATTGGCCTAAATTCCAAGGGTGGTCAATTTCCAAGAACTCACAGTATTTGATGAATTTTCCTATAGCTATAAAACCAGGAGGATGATTTTCACTTCAATTAGAATACACAGTTATCAGCAGAGAAATATGTAAAATATACCTTCGTTTGATATTCTCCAACAGCATCTGAGCTGTAGTGTTTTAAGTTCCACCAGGTGCTCAGCCAGTGCCTTCAGACTTACATCTGTCACCTGAAGTAGAATTTTTTTTACCTGTTAATACAAACCCAAAATGTATGTATGTGTGCTTTATATATATATATATATATATATATATATATATATATATATATATATATATATATATATATATATATATATATATATATATATATATAAATATAAATAAATAAATATACACATATATATATATATATATATATATATATATATATATATATATATATATATACATGTATATATATATATATATATATATAAATAAAGCACACACACACACACACACACATACATATATACCTACATACATATATGCATACATAAATGCATTCATACGCACATACAGACATACATAAAAATAAAAATGTGTATATCATAAGTATTTGGGAAAAATGAGGCGGTGCTTACCTTGAGTGTTAGGTAGCTGAGAAGGAGTGTGTGAAGGTGAGTGCAGGCGGCAATAGCAGACACGCCTACATCTGACACACCTACATTGCAGCCACTCACATCTAGTAACCTACAACAAACAACAAACATACTTAGTTCTCTTCTTCAACAGTACACAGGCGAACTTGGGACTCAATGGGGCCAGGCAACAAAGCTAACAACTTGCCGGTCATTTAGTTTTCGCCACTAGTTGTCGCTTTTTTCCGATTATTAACAATAACCAGTTGCATAATCGATTAATCATACCCAGTAAGTATATCTATCTATCTATCTATATTTGTATATACATATACATATATATATATATATATATATATATATATATATATATATATATATATATATATATATATATATATATATATATATATATATATATATATATATATATATATTGCAAGTCTTGGTTCAAAGGATACTTACTCTAGCTTTTCACATCCCTCAGCTATGGAAGAAAGCACCTGGTCATCCACCAATGTGTTATCAGCCAAGTAAAGCTCCCTCTGGTTATGAAAAAAGAAATAAAACTGTATAAGTGGTTCTCTATAATGAAATTTTAAATCGCTTTTGAAAGACGGGTTCCATAAAAGAAAATGTAGCAATCAGGAAAAAACATGTGCATCCATGATCCATGTTTAGGTAACAGAAAGGCCAAATATGAATATGTAGCATTATTTAATCTATCATTTATAATCCAAATCTATAATATGTGTTGTCGAAATAATCAGAATCAAAAACAAAATATCCATATATCGAATCGAGAAAAAAAACTTAACAATGCCATTCCTAAGATATGTATATATATATATATATATACATATATATATATATATATTATATATATATATATATTATATATATATATATATATATATATATATATATATATATATATATATATATTATATATACATATATATATATTTTTGTTGACAAGTGTCAAACGTGCTTTGAACCCTATATGTGTCAGACCATCTTTATAACCGGAACATGTTATTGGCTATTATTATACCTCACGTGAAGATTCTTGATTCTGATTGGTCAAGGGCCATGGATTAATCGTCATGATTTCCTCACTACTTAGTAACAGGCTGTTGTCCTGCACAGCTAAGGAATTAACATGTTAATCACGGCAACATGCAGCAGGTGATTAACATGTTAATCACCGCTACCGGGCAATGAGCTCGATGCGCATGCGTGCATATCAAACGTCAGCCATCGCCGACGTGAAATCAACAAGGCTGACCGCCTCAAATTTAAAATCGTGCCTAACAGGCACCATGCAACGGATTTTTATCAAATAAAGATAGAATTATACAAACAAATAAGGTATGGTACGAACGTGACTGGTTTTGGGGGGTGTTTCAAGTTATACATATGAGCGCCCAGTTTTCTTGGCGCAGATGCTATTTTATAAATGCTCGGATCTCTAAGTTAGAGTCTAAAAACTGTGATGAGGCCAATATACAGCATATACTAAACAACGGCCGGTACCACAGTTAGAGTTGCTCGAACTAGTAAAGAGAGTAAAAGTACAAACAAACAAATAAGGTTCAGTGTCTTGCTAATACATAAGCACATATCCTGTTGTACGTTTTGGGGCTTCTTTCACTCTGATGTGTCAATGCAACAATCCCTGTTATTGTAATTTGTAAATTTTTAACAAAAGAGTATTTATCCAAAATCTCTGGTGGTTGTCAATTTTCCCCCTTTTGTGTTTTGTATGTTGTTCGGTATAATAAAACAAATATGACATCCCTGTGTGGTGTACAACAGGAATAACTCCCCCTCGAGGGGAGTGTCGCCCGAGGGCTACGCCCTCGGGCGACACTCCTCTCTCGGGGGAGTTATTCCTGTTGTACACCACACAGGGATGTCATATTTGTATAATATACTCACCATGTTCTTGAGCTGGCCAATCTGGTCAAGGCCTTGGATTGTCATTCCTGGAAAAAAATAATAAATAATTAAATACTGGTCTTAAAACACTACATGCACATTATAATCTGCCAACATGATGTATATCTGGGAGATAAGATGGCAGGAGGTAATTAAGATTGATTTAGGTATGTAACTCGCGACTTCAAGTGAGAAATACGATCTGCGTGAGAAGTCTGACAAAGTAGATCTATATTCTCTGATGTCAATGCAAAGAGCTTGAAACTTTTAACTAGTTATGCTTATCATAATTCAAAATTAAAGTGTGGGGGGGGGACTTAAATGACAAATTTTGGTAGATATAATGAAAGGAGAAATGAAGATGTTCACCTGAAGCTAACCGAAGCCCTTTTCTCATATCTCTTAAGACCTCCCTTAAACCTATTGTAATTTTGTACAATCCAGGTGACAATTTTCAAGGGAGTCCTGAACTTACTTGCTTCGTAGCCTGTTGGGCCTGCAAGATGGAGAACTTCAAGCGACTGGCAGTGCTGCAGAAAGAAAAAAATCTCCTTCATTACAACTTCATTACTTGTATTACTTGTACTTCGCAGAAACACCTTGGAAACCCCTTGATATGATCATTATATTTGTGCAATAAGCACACAGAACGAGTAGCCATTGACCGGAAATATGGCAAAAAAATTACGATTTCAACCTGTTGCAAATCGTCATTTCGCAACAGATTTCAATTAGAATTAAAATACACGAAGAATTAATTGTAGCGGTTCTAATGATTTAAACCGCATCAAAATTAATCCATGGAAAGTAATTCATTTTTTCGGTGTCACTGCATTCAACATCATGGTGCCAGTGTCGACATCTCATCATAGATGGCGCCACTATCTTCTTTTGGCAGGATTCCAATGATGTAATTTTTGTGCCATATTCTGCCTATGGAGAGCGCCATTTTTTACCTGATCTTCAGCGGTCAAAACAGTATTTTGATAAAATTCAAAGGAAACAATCCATATGTATTATACTATTAAGCAATATTTAAAACATGAAAAGATCGGGCGGCTAAATGTGCTCTTAAAGCAAAAAGTGATGTTCATTTCAAGAGACAAACAGACAGAAATGTTGACAGGATAAATTGGTAGGCTGCGAGGTAGATAGTCTATACCGTTATCGCCACTTGCTCGCTTGCCTTCAGCACGCGAGCTATGAATAAAAGAATATTAGAGAATTCGCCACAACCTGTCAAAATTTTTATATATATTATATATATATATATATATATATATATATATATTATATATATATATATATATATATATATTTATATATATATATATATATATATATATATATATATATATATACATACATATGTGTGTATATATATGTATATATATACATATATATATATATATATATATATATATATATATATATCATGATTGGCAAAATTCTAGGCTTTTGATTGGTCAATTGGCATATGATATGAAGTTGTATTAACCTCTCAGAATCCTATATTAACCTCCCAGTATTTGTATGTATGTTGTATGTTCATTTTCATTACCTATGCAGAGGTCGAGGAGCAATCATGAGATAAATTCGTTATCAACTGTTTTGGAGTATGATACAACTTATATCTCGCAATCAGAGGGCTGTATCACCCGAGGCGCAGCCGAGGGTGATACAGCCCTCTGATTGCGAGATATAAGTTGTATCATACTCCAAAACAGTTGATAACTTATAATATATATATATATATATATATATATATATATATATATTTATATATATATATATATATATACATATAATATATATATATATATATTTGTATATATATATATATATATATATATATATATATATATATATATATATATATATATATATATATATATATATATATATATATAACATTGTTCCCTAGCAAAGACCTACCTGTGTTAGAAATTCTAAACCTCTGTCTGAGATAGACTCACACTTATCTAAGTGTAACTCCTTGAGCCCCGAACTTCTCATGGCAAATTTCTCCACAGCAACAGCAGAAATCTGAAAAGTCATTGTAGAGAAAAATCACAATAAAGCACAGATTTGTAAAATACTAAATGAAGAATGATTGGATCAGAATTAATATTTCTTCAAATATCTTTTTTTTAAATATACCTTAGCATGGTCAGACAAGTTAGGAGTAGAAAATCAATTTGAAGAACCAATTTTATTGTGTACTTATAACAAATTCTTTTGGTTTGCCTCTACTAAGGCCTAGAAAAAGAAATTGTTTGTTTCCTGTAACGGTACGAAAAAAAATATGGTAGGTAGGTCGGTAAAAAAAATCTTTTTTGCATTATTTTTTAAGTCAAAAATGTGTGTTTTATGCATGTTTTTTTTTACGTTGATTGGGAGTTGGGAGGGCAGAAAAAAACTTAAGGGTAGGGATTTTTCTTGAATAAAAACTTGATAGGGTAGGATTACAGCAAACAAACAACTTTTTTTTAGGCCTAATACAATATTAGACTATATAACTTATACTTACTTTAGAACATTCAGACAGGATAAGGGTTTTCACATTGTGACCCAACACATGAAAGC
>OZ012691.1:38905536-38923036 GCA_963942565.1 Maea johnstoni
ATATATATATATATATATATATATATATATATATATATATATATATATATATATATATATATATATACATGTATATGCACACACGCACATATACAATCATATATACAAACATGTTATAAGTATTTGATAAAGATGAATAGGTGTAGTGGCTTACCTTGAGGGTGAGGTAGCTGAGGAGGAGTGTGTGAAGGTGAGTGCAGGCGGCAATAGCAGACACGCCTACATCTGACACACCTACATTGCAGCCACTCACATCTAGTAACCTACAACAGATAACAAATATACTTAGTTCTCTTCTTCAACAGTACACAGGCGAACTAGCATATGACAGACTCAATGGGACCAGAAAAATTGGTCCGTCATATGCAAAGTCTGTCATGTATATGACACACACTCGATAGGTATGGGACCGGGACCAAGCATATCGTCCGTTATAGCTGTAAGTCTGGCATACAGTGGTCTGTCATATGCAAATGCAACTGTATATATATTAGGGTTGGGAATCGGTTGCAATTGCATGATCGATAATCAGTTGCAGCCAACCGATCGATTATTGGTCATAACCGGTTTCTTCACACTTTTTGGATGATTGAGTACTAGAGGTCTTGTGAAGCTCAATTACAAATATAATTAATATGGCACTTCCAACCTGCTCCAGCATGCAGCTACGACTTGAATAACTAGGTATGGTACCTGAATACCAGTCCATGATTTGAGAAGTCCATTCACTTTTTGAATTTTGGGGCTTAGTTTCACAGCAACAAAGCTGACAACTTGCCAGTCATTTAGATTTTTAGATCACTTTTTCCGGGTAACAATGATTACCAGTTTCATAATTGATATAAAGAGGCAACCGAGTGCATATATATATATATATATATATATATATATATATATATATATATATATATATATATATATATATATATATATATATATATATATACATATATATATATACATATATATATATACATATATATATATATATATATATATATATATATATATATATATATATATATATATATATATATATATATATATATATATATTATATTGCAAGTCCTGGTTCTAAGGATACTTACTCTAGCTTTTCACATCCTTCAGCTATGGAAGAAAGCACCTGGTCATCCACCAATGTGTTATCAGCCAAGTAAAGCTCCCTCTGGTTATGGAAAAGAAATATAAGTGGTTCTCTATAATGACATTTTAAATCGCTTTTGAAAGACCAGTTCCATAAAAGAAAATGTAGAAAAAACATGTGCATCCATGATCCATGTTTAGGTAACAGAAAGGCCAAATATGAATATGTAGCATTATTTAATCTATCATTTATTATCCAAATCTATAATATGTGTTGTCGAAATAATCAGAATCAAAAACAAAATATCCATATATCGAATCAAGAAAAAATTCTAAACAATATATATATATATATATATATATATATATATATATATATGTGTGTGTGTGTATATATATATATATATATATACAGTCAAACTTGCCTCAACGACCACTTCTCTTAAACGACCACTTGCCTTGAACGACCGTTTCAAATCCCCCCATGCCAATTCCCTGTATATTTTACCTTGATTAAGCGACCACTTGCTTGACGCGACCAACGACCATGAAATCTTATCCCTAAGAGTAAATAGCCCTTCCTTCAACGGCCACTTGGATGCCTAGACGCCTTGTATATTGAAAAGGGCGCAACAAAATAATGAAATAATCGGTAAAAATTTGAAAGTATATCATTTCTGAGGGTCCTCAATTAATGATTTTGTTCAACTTTTATTTTTCTGAATTGTTTTATTCTTAAAATATTAATGACGAAATTTCAACAAACGCAGCTAAACATAACAACCTCAATATTTCGAGGTCATTCTTGGAAATTCTTTGTTTTTCCATAACCTCGCTCAGATCCCCAACCCCTTCTTAAGAGACCGCCTCCTTAAAAGACCACTTTTGACATTTCCTATGAGCGGTCGCTTAATAGAGGTTTGACTGTATATATATATGTGTGTGTGTGTGTGTTGTGTGTATGTGTGTGGTGTGTGTGTGTGTGTGTTGCCAAGTGACAAAAATGCATAAGAACCCTATATGTGTCAGACCACCTTTATAACAGGAACATGTTATTGGCTGATATACTCACTATGTTCTTGAGCTGGCCAATCTGGTCAAGTCCTTGGATTGTCATTCCTGGAAAAAAATAATAAATAATTAAATACGGGTCTTAAAACACTACGTGCACATTATAATCTGCGAACATGATGTATATCTGGGAGATAAGATGGCAGGAGGTAATTAAGATTGATTTAGGTATGTAACTCGCGACTTCAAGTGAGAAATACGATCTGCGTGAGAAGTCTGACAAAGTAGATCTATATTCTCTGATGTCAATGCAAAGAGCTTGAAACTTTTAACTAGTTGTGCTTATCATAATTCAAAATTAAATTGTGGGGGGACTTAAATGACAAATTTTGGTAGATATAATGAAAGGAGAAATGAAGATGTTCACCTGAAGCTAACCGAAGCCCTTTTCTCATACCTCTTAAGAACTTAAAGAATGATTTAGGTTCAAAGTGAGCTTAGACATATTACCTTTCAAAAAAGACCTCCCTTAAACCTATTGTAATTTTGTACAATCCAGGTGACAATTTTCAAGGGAGTCCTGAACTTACTTGCTTCGTAGCCTGTTGGGCCTGCAAGATGGAGAACTTCAAGCGACTGGCAGTGCTGCAGAGAGAAAAAAATCTCCTTCATTACAACTTCATTACTTGTATTACTTGTACCTCGCGGAAACACCTTGGAAACCCCTTGATATGATCATTATATTTGTGCAATAAGCACACAGAACGAGTAGCCAGTGACCGAAAATATGGCAAAAAAATTACTATTTCAACCTGTTGCAAATTGTCATTTCGCAACAGATTTCAATTAGAATTAAAATACACGAAGAATTAATTGTAGCGGTTCTAATGATTTAAACCGCATCAAAATTAATCCATGGAAAGTAATTCATTTTTTCGGTGTCACTGCATTCAACATCACTGGTGCCAGTGTCGACATCTCATCATAGATGCAGGGCTCGACGCTAAGGGTAAACCTATGGCCCCAGGCCAGTAAAATTTCTCAAAAACAGCTTTGGGCCAGTAAAAAAAGACCTCAACTGGTCCTACAGGGCCAGTAAACATATGGAGACATTCTAGTTAAAATGTTTCCCCCTGAGAATAAATGTTGTGGTGAATCTTATGCAATGTTCTTTCTTGTTATGTTAGAGAAAAAAATGTAGGACCAGTAAACATTTTGCAGGACCAGTAGATGCTAGGTGTTACTGGTCCTACAGCGCCAGTATCATTTTGAGTTAGCGTTGAGGCCTGAGATGGCGCCACTATCTTCTTTTGGCAGGATTCCAATGATGTAATTTTTGTGCCATATTCCGCCAATAGAGAGCGCCATTTGTTGCCTGATCTTCGGCGGTCAAATCGGTATTTTGATAGAATTCAAAGGAAACAATCCATATTCATTATGTTATTAAGTAATATTAAAAACAAGAACAGATTTGGCGGCTTAATGTGCTCTTAAAGCAAAAAGTGATGTTCATTTCAAGAGAGGAACAGACAGAAATGTTGAATCGGTATCAGTGTGTAGGCTGCGAGGGAGGTAGTCTATACTGTAATCGCCACTTGCTCGCTTGGCTTCAGCATGCTCGCTGCGCGAGGTATGAATAAAAAGATATTAGAGAATTTGCCGTAACCTGTCAAAATATTGATATATTTATATATATATATATACATATATATATATATATATATATATATATATATATATATATATATATATATATATATATATATATATATATGTGTGTATATATATGTATATATATATATACATATATACATATACATATAAATATATATATATATATATATATATATATATATATATATATATATATATATATATATATATATATATATATATATATATATATAACATTGTTCCCTAGCAAAGACCTACCTGTGTTAGAAATTCTAAACCTCCGTCCGAGATAGACTCACACTTATCTAAGTGTAGCTCCTTGAGCCCCGAACTTCTCATAGCAAATTTCTCCACAGCAACAGCAGAAATCTGAAAAGTCATTGTAGAGAAAAATCACAATAATGCACAGATTTGTAAAATACTAAATGAAGACTGCTTGGATCAGAATTAACATTTCTTCAAATATCTTTTTTAAAAATATACCTTACCATGGTCAGACAACTCAAAAATATTGAATGAAGCTAGGAGTAGAAAATCAATTTGAAGAACCAATTTTATTGTCGACTTATAGAAAATTATTTTTGTTTGTCTACTAATACAATATTAGACTATAGAACTTATACTTACTTTAGAACATTCAGACAGGATTAGGGTTTTCACATTGTGGCCCAATACATGAAAGCACTGCAAACAAAGGACAAATATTAAACGATTGTGTTCGTAGGTAAATAACAAAAACAACAAAAAAATGGCAGATCACTTGATGTATCGACAATATTTACGGGGTGGCCCATATTTTGTGTAATTTGGTTACCGTGGATTGATCAAGGGTGGTCTCCCAATAATTATTTTGTCAAATAACTAAGTGGCCCATATTCCTAGGGTGGTCGATATTTCTAAGAATTTACGGTATGTATCATTAATTGACTGAAAGAGTACCTATTATGAAATAGCACCTACAAATACAAACAATAAATTAGAAACAAACAGTACAAACAAAAATAAGAATACATACTATTACGCACAAGACAAAGAATAAAGAATTGAGCACTCTAGATGGGAGGGACTATACAGGAACTATATTAACCCTGTATATATATACTGTATACCGTGTTAATATTGCGGCAGTTTAATTAATGCGTACTTTGCGCACCCATGGAGTCCGCATTTATTAAACTGCGCACGATGGATTGGACAATAAACTATTCATCAACAACAGCAACTATCATTTAGATATTGGATCCCTTGTACCATTCAACACACTAATATCGTCGTTCAACATACAGACCCTTTGCGGCCTCTGCTGGTAGTACTATGTTTATTAAATTACGATGAAGAGAACTTGCACACTCGAATGTAACCACTACTCAGAGTTGCTAATTGCAACCAAGATAACACTGTTCGCGGCTAGTGACGAGATAAAGATTGCACTTGCCTATAACACTGGCATCATGTGGCATCCCCAGGGGGCTGGCCGGCTTGAATATAGCAGCACCAGCCTCCCAAAAGCTGTATAGGTTGCATACCCTTGGCCTCCTCACACGGCTTGAGATGAAGGTTATCAATGCGCAATAATTAAACTGCGCATCCAAGGCAGTTATCTGCTGAGCGCATTACTTTATATGCGCAATATTAACACGGTATACAGTATATGTGTTGCAGCCCAACTTCCGATCCAGCCCATCTTAAGATGGGCCAAGCCCAACTTCCTATCGGAAGTTGGGCTGGATTTTGCTGGCCCATCTTAAGATGGGCTACCCAACTTCCGATGACCCAGATAATTCAGCAGCCCAGCCCAACTTCCGATGGCAATGATTTTTTTATTAAGTGTTCATCTAGAAGTTTATAGCTTTGTTGGAATATTTGTTTATTGAATAAGATGTGAATTTCATAAGACAAATTACTTGCATTTTATTGTTAAATCTTTACTTAAACACTACTGAATACTTCTGATTATGCTGAAATTTGAATATAAGTTGATTACAGATTCTCTCCTCTACTTTTGTAAAAAGGACTAGAAAAAAAACAAAGAAATAATTATTCAAACACAACAGATTAATTTACACGTGTAATGCTGCCATAAAATTTTACGACTTTGATAGCAGTGGTGTGAAGTGATAAGCAGCCATAAAGAAGCAACAGGCTAGCCTTGTGCAAACAGGCTAGCTATCCACTACAGTTCTTTATCTACCATCTGGACAACTCTGGGCAACCTTTATCAGCCTCATTATGGAAGACTCACTTACATTGTTTGATATGTCGGACAGTTCCACTGAATTCAGTGGCTTTTCTGCCAACTCCTATTTAACCCCTTCCTCCCCAAACATGACTACTGTGAGGACTCCTGAAACTTTCAAAACAGTGAAAATCACTGAGAACTTATATTCACATACAATAAGGCTAGACAATAAATTCATACCAAAACTTTCTAAAGCAATTATTGACTGTCATGAAAACGATATTGTTAGAAAAAAGGAGGAGAATGGAGAAATTCATAGATTCATTTTTCAAGGTAAAGATGTTCATGTAACTCTCTACCTAAATGGAACTATCCATGTCCAGGGCCCAACACACAAACAGTGGGTGCAATCTGAATTTCCTCACTTGTTAGAGTCATGCAAAATGGAAGAAATAGAGAGCCCTAAAACTGAATCCGGATTCTGGAAGAAAATAGCATCCGCTATTAAATCACCTTTCAGGAAAATGTCGCCTTCAAGCAGTCCTCAACGATCTACTTCCTCAACATCAGAGCAGGACCTTTTGACTTCTACTCCATTAAAACTCTCCTCGCCTGACTCAAGTGACTCAAGTGATCTATTTCTAAATGAGAAGGAATACAGGATCAGCTCCCTGCTCCTACATGGAGCCATACACAGCCTAAAATCAACCGTAGACAACCTGTCAATTCCAACAAGAACCTGGCTGTCAGACACTGAAAATCTTTTCAATCATGAACTATCAACCTCAGCAGATGATCTAGATATACTTACTGATATGGTACGTGAATTAACAAATCGGCTGGATAAACTTGACATGCCTCCAGCTTATGAGAAACCCAAACACACTGCTGCTTCTCAAACAGACCAAGGGACAAAAGATTCAATGAATTACTCAGCCTCAATCCCAAAAGTTCTTTGTGAAAATGCATTAGCGAAAGAGGCTGGACATTCCCAAATCGACTCAAAATTCGAAAATCCGAAATCCTCGCATGAAAAAACAAAAAATGTAGAGAAAATACCACCACCATCCCAAGGTATTCCGGGAGCAATGATGGGACAAGAAGATAAAATTAACAGTAACCTGGTGGGCAACACCTCAGGCATAACTCTACTCATGGGTGACTCGCTTACAAAGCCATTTAAAGAGACTAATAATGTGAAAAAATTACGAGCCCCGACTATGGAAAAAGCGATTACCACACTTGAAAAAATTCATCGTCAGCAAGTAAATCTCTACGACAACATCACCTTCATCGTGGGAACAAATGATCTGGAAAAGCCCATCTTAATGTTCACAGAAATGGCAGACCAGATGATTTCACTTGCAAAATTATGCTGCTCAAGTGTCAAGAATGTGAACATTTGTGAAATACCCCCATGTTATGACTATCTACATGAGTACACCCATGAGGCAAACACCATACTGGCCAACCTGGCCGCCAAACATGGGGTGCAGTTCACAACAACACCGCTACAGCTCTTTTCAGGTGAACACATGTATTTCTACAACCGGGATGGTCTACACCTAAACCCAGCAGGAAGTCAACTTCTTGCAGATCAATTAGGAATGGAAATTCTGTCTCACTCTAGCAGAAAACCAAGCAGAGAAGAACAGAGAAATAGAGGTCTGTCCTTCCAGTCAAGAAAAGCCAAGCATCCATTTCATCAATCACAGAATAACAACACTCGGAGGGAATTCAGAGGGTGTTTTCATTGTGGCGAATTGAATCACACTTCCCTTAGGTGCTTGTATTCTGAAGCCCTCATCTGCAGGAGATGTGGTATTCATGGTCATAAAGAGAAGTTTTGTATCCGTTAGGACAATGGCCAAGATGTGTGTGCCGAGTTAATGGAAAATGATCACAAAACTTACTATAACATTCACACATCTAATGTCTATGATGTGCTTAATGACTTAGGTGAAATTCACCCATACTCAACACAAACTCATATGGGTCTGAGCTCATTTTGCCCAAATATCAGACTTACTAATTCTGATGACTTTAAATCTAATCAAAAAGGATATTCCTTGGGTCATTCTAGTTTAATTAGTGTGTTTAATTACACAGATGTCAACCATTTAAATTATCTACATTATATGAATATCTACTCCTATAGACAATACAAAGCAAAAGATTTCTATGACAGGAAATGTAAATTTAACCCCTTCGGTTTTCCAGTGTATAAACAGCTGCAATGGAACTTTTTACACAAAGAGATATTCAAATCTAACAATGCCAAGATTTCAAACTTTTTAGAATACATTAATATTTGTGATTTTCAAAGTGTGTATCATGATAGCAATGGTGTATTAGATTATATTGACTGTAGTTCCTATTTAGATAAGTGTGCTGATTGTTGTACAAAACACCCATTTAGAAGCATTTCCTTTCGGTGGCGATTTCCTATTTATTTTCAATTGCAATCTTTGTTTGAACTTCCGAAAAAAGGAACCAAGGTTATTCATCTGAACATTCAACATATAAGTAATAAGCATGATGAGTTAAAATATATTCTAGGTAACCAAGATGTTGATATCATGGGATTGACAGAAACATTTCTTAACAAGAACTATCCATCTAATCTCATTGAGATTAATGGTTTTCACCATGAGAGAAAAGATAGAGTAGAAAGGCATGGCGGAGGCATTCTAGCATACATTAAAAATGGTACCAAATATAAAAGAAGAAAAGATCTAGAGAGTGATAACATAGAAGCCTTGTGGATTGAGCTTCAAAATGATTTTAGAAAGAAAATCTTACTTTCCTTTATTTATAGACCGCCAAACTCTTGTACTGATTGGATAGAATTATTCGAAAATATGGTAGAAAAATGTTCATATGAGGGAAAAGAACTTGTATTACTCGGTGATTTTAATATTGATTTTCCTTATGATACCACTAATTTAAAATGGTCTCACTGTATTGATAATCTGGGGTTAACGCAAATGGTTCAAGAACCAACCAGAGTGTCAAGCAACTCATCAACAACCATTGATCATGTATATGTCTCTGAGGTAAGCTTGATTAAAAAGGTAACTGTTCCAAAAATAGGAATAAGTGATCACTATCCAATATGCGCTTGCATAAATGCTCAATCAAAAAGGCAAAAAAATGGCCAACATATAACGATCAAGTATAGAAATATGAAAAAATTTGATGTAGACAAATTTTTGGGAGATTTATCTAAAGTTCCCTTTTCTGAAATAAGTGCATTATCAAATCCCTCAGATATGGTCGCTTGTTTTAATAAACTATTCTTGAACATTTTAGACAAGCATGCCCCTCTGATAGAAAAAAGAGTCAAACACTACAATCAGCCCCAATGGATGAATGATGAAGTTATGACCGCCATCTCAAAACGTGACAAATTTAAAGCCCAAGGAAATTTTGATCAGTATAAATTCTGGAAAAGAAGAGCAAATTTGACTAAAATAAATGCAAAAAAATCTTACTTCACAAAAAACCTTCAAGAAAACAAATGTAATCCAAAACAAATGTGGAAATTCATAAATGAGCTAAACCCAAAATCAAGAAAGCCTGCTCCAGAGTCAGTGTCTGAGGTTAAAAAGCCTGATAGAAAATCTTCAAATGTGGCAGACACTTTTAATAGCTATTTTTCCTCTATTCCACACAAACTTTTATCTGAAAATCACTTTCAATTGCCATATAATTCAATCAATCTTGATGACTATGTCAAAACCAAAATGCCTTTAGAGAATAGCTTCGACATACCACTTGTGAGTAATTATTTTGTGCATAAATTTCTCAGCTCCTTAGACGTTAACAAAGCATGCGGATTAGATGAAATCTCCCCGAAATACCTAAAGATGAGTGCTAATGTAGTATCTCCCATTATCACCAGTATTATCAATCAAAGTATCTTGAATGGCATCTTCCCATCGCAATGGAAAGAATCTAAGATTACCCCCCTCCACAAGGGTGGTGAACCAGGTGATTTAAACAATTACAGGCCTATTTCTATCTTGAGTACATTATCAAAGGTGTTAGAGAGACATGTCCATGATACACTTTATCAATATTTCTCTGATTGGAACCTATTCCATGTTTTTCAATCAGGTTTCAGACCAAAGCATTCTTGCCAAACAGCGTTAACCAAAATGATGGATACCTGGCTAAGTGCAATTAATGACCACAAAATTATTGGAGTTATTTTCTTAGATTTTAGGAAAGCTTTTGATGTAGTGAATCATGAAATATTACTGAAGAAACTTGAAACATATGGGCTTGGTAGTTGTTCACTTAAATGGTTCTCTTCTTATCTTTCTGATCGTTATCAAAAGGTTTCTATTGGACCATCTTTGTCAGGTCCAGAGCACACCTATGTAGGAGTACCTCAAGGTTCTATTCTTGGACCACTATTGTTTCTTATATTCATAAATGACCTTTTTCTGGTGATAAAAAATGATATTGATTTTTTTGCAGATGATTCTACAATATCACTTGCAGGTCATAAACTGTCAACTATTGAATCAAGCTTACAAAATGATCTTAAGAATATTGAGAAATGGTGCCAAGTAAATAAAATGATTATAAATGTGGAGAAAACAAAAGCTATGGTGATATCCACCAAACAAAAACAAACAAGATCTATTGAGAATTTTAATCTCAACCTCTTTCTGAATGACTCAAAATTAAAACTTGTCACTGAACAAAAACTTTTGGGTATATTAGTGACTAATACTTTAAATTGGAACGAACATGTCAACCATGTATGTAAGAAAATATCAAAAGGGATTTTCGCTTTAAAAAAACTGAAATTGTACATGGATCTTAAAACAAGAAATCTTTTTTTCAATGCGTACATACTTCCTCACTTTGATTACTGTAATACCATTTGGGGCCACTCTAGCTCCGAAATTCAAACAAGAATGCTTAAGCTACAGAAGAAAGCTGCAAGATATATACTTGATGTTGATTATTCTCATCCAAGCAGGGGTCTATTCAAAACACTAAAATGGTTACCTTTCCTTAACAGAGTTCAATTTAATACTGCTATTCTAATGTATAAATCTGTCAATGGACAGAGTCCAATATACCTGAAAAATATGTTTCAGTTCTGCTCAGATCAACATGGTCACCTTACAAGATCAAATACATCTCATAATTTGGTTCCTCCACCGATCAAAATCGAGCTATTTAAACATTCATTCACTTACCAAGGCATACTATTATGGAATTCCTTATCTTTAAATATGAAAATGGCACCATGTCTCTCATCATTCAAGAAACTATACCTTGAAGAACAATTTTCAACTCTGTGGCCTGAAGAATTGAATGTATAATCCTTAAATCTGAGGGCCACAGCGAAAATCAAATCTTGTATTTGACTGTGTAACCCTCGTGAAATAAAGATGATTATTATTATTATTATTATTATGTTTCTTATTGTGCTGGATTCCAGCACCTGTTAATTGCAATCCTTGATTGATTACATTCTTTTCTGGCTTCTAGAATGAGTTAAAAAAGTTGTATAATTGCCCTACAATTTTTTTACCTGTCTAACAAAATATAAGTATCTATTACATTATTTATAATAGATGTCTGTAAAAGTATAAACATTTCATAATAATTAGCCAATTAAGGTAACATGATACATCTATATTACTTTTCTTTATCTACATTCAGGATGAAGGGCTTCTTTTTGACACATCTTAATAACGGTCTCAATTTTTAAAGTTCAACGACCAGTTTTCTGATATACTCATTGCTCTTCAATATTTAAAAAAAGGTTTAAAAAAAAATTCAAACTAAAACATAAATATTTCTCTCTTCCCTCTTTTACTATTGACTACCAAAAAGATAACTTTCTCAACTGCTTCATCCAAAGTATAAAGTTGGCCAATCCAAGATCATAATGTCTAAATCTTACTAAATTTGGATCTGCCAAAATTTAATATATGTGTCGTTTAGGTACAAGTACCAATTCAATCTGCATACACCTTATCTCATATCAATTACAACTTGAACCATGTATGTTCATTTCTTACTACCTCACCTCATCTCGATACTATAAGTGCCCTGCTCTGATGAATCTTGATAAAGGACACAATGTTTTTGTAAATTCTGACAAGTTTTTTGTCTATTTCTACTGTCCTGCCAGTCACATGAACCTCCTCAATTACCGTAATTTCGCGTGTATAAGACGCACCCGTATATAAGACGCACCCCTTGTCCAGGCCTTTAAAATGATGTATAGACCTTAGCTTTGTGTATAGTGCGCACCCCCTTTTGGGAATTATTGTAGGAAATCAACTCCTCATGAATAATGCTAGAAACCCAGTAAAACGCATATTGAGATGAGTGAAATGTGACATCACCGTGACATCAATGCGTATCACCCTGTGTCGGTACTCACTACCCATTGTCCTAGGCATGTCACATGGATTGTAATCAGTAAATTCTAGCAGAGAGTGGTTCGGTAATTACAATTCATCAATGACGAGGCAAACATCGATGGACATTGTCTTGGCCGCATTATAATTGTAATTGGCGATCTCCGAGTGGCCTGGTAACTCGATGTAAAACACCCTAGATTTCTAGCTTTGTGTATAAGACGCACCCCCTATTTGAGTGTAAAATTTAGTGTAAAAAAGTGCGTCTTATACACGCGAAATTACGGTAATGCAATTACACTTATTTTGGCACACACATGATTATATAATTATGTCAAGAATTTGCAAGGGGTTAAAGAATACCTAAAAATACTAATAAAAAAGCTTAAAAGACACCTTTCCCTTTTTGAGTCATTAGAAAAATACCATTGCTATTCCTTCATTCAAATTGTAAATGATTCATCATCTAGCTTATGTAATGTAAGGGCACACAACCCATAAATAACAAAAGTAGTATTGTGGAAATTATCTAATTGAATTAACTTTGAATTACATTAAATCTGAAAAAGCTTAAAATTCCATATATATGACTCTTTAATTTGTTGTAAAAACATGATTCTTTTATTTCGTTTTTCTGCTTACAATCAGCAATAATGTTTTGAGTAATCAGGTTATTTTAGCTACCCATTTCAATTTATTTCTTGGACTAATATTATTTTGTAATTTAAAGTGGATGCCCTATGAAAGAGTTGAAAATTCCATATTTATAAGAGTGCAAAAATTCATATGAATATTCATGAAGGGTTACATCCTGGTATCTATAATGATCGGAAGTTGGGCCAAGCCCATCTTAAGATGGGCCAGCCCAACTTCAAATGACCTACATCCTGGTATCTAGAAATCGGAAGTTGGGCCAAGCCCATCTTAAGATGGGCCAGCCCAACTTCAAATGACCTACATCCTGGTATCTAAAGATCGGAAGTTGGGCCAAGCCCATCTTAAGATGGGCTAGGGGTCATCGTAAGTTGGGCCAAGCCCATCTTAAGATGGGCTACCCAACTTCCGATCATAAGTTGGGCCAAGCCCATCTTAAGATGGGCCAGGATCGGAAGTTGGGCTGCAACATATATATATATATATATATATATATATATATATATATATATATCTTTATATCTATATATATATATATATATACATATATATATATCTTTATCTATATCTATATCTATATATATATAATTATATCTATCTATCTATCTATCTATCTATCTATCTAATCTAATCTATCTAATTGCACTCACCTGTCCTGTGACCCGCCTGTTCTCAGAGACATCAATGTGTGTCAGCTCTTTACAGAGATGGAAAAGCCACCATAGTCTGAAATACAAAGGAAGGAAGGAAAGAATGGGTTATTAAGTCGCTTTCAACAGCTTAGGTCATATTGCGATGAGATAAAAACCTGGAACCGGGAAGAAATTTCTTCTCTTCATGAATAGTTCCAAGGGATCTTTCAGTTGTAGAATGACCATACACAGCCCTCGCCAACGCTGCACATTATACTTAGCTACTTCAAATCATTAAAGCAACTACATTTGACAACCTACTGCATCAAAAAGGAAAATATTTGGCCATTACAATAATGTCATAGTTGAAACAGATACAGTTCCTACAATAATAGGGTCATAATTGAATATTCTTCATAGAAATTTTTGCCTGTCTGAAAAGGGGATTTTCCAAAAACTGCCTGTACAGAGAGCAGGCTAAACAGGTCCTGGCTGAGTCCCTGACTTCATGACTAATTTGTATTTTACTGACTGGGGTCTGCTGGCAGGGCAAGTAAAATGCCGGTCTTTATTGTTTTCAAATTACTTACCCCTTTTCTGCAATCTTCGGGCAACGGGTAACACAAATCCACTGAAAGAAAAAGATAAACATTCTGTCTGTGAAGAAGATTACTAGATAATGCTTATCATCTTTCTTAGATAATACCCATTGACTCATTCTGAGTAGGAGATGGTATTGGTACTTGACATCATTAACAAATATCTAATGAAGAAAAGAACTGTATCCTTTAAGATGTCATTCTGGTGTAATGTCCAATAAACTGCCCCATCCCCTGAAAATACCCTGTGCTACAGGAGAAATCGCAAAATTTGGACAACCCTGGTTGTGACTAGCCATTTGTATGTCCGGACAGTGAAATGAATGCTTTAGGACATGGTGAAATGAATGCTTTAGGACATAGTGAAATGAACGCTTTAGGACACAGTGAAATGAACGCTTTAGGACTTAGCGAAATGAAAGATTTAGGACATAGTGAAATGAACCCTTGAGGAAATAGTGAAATGAATGCTTTAAATAGGATATAGTGAAATGAACGCTTTAGGACATAATGAAATGAACGTTTTAGGAAATAGTGAAATCAACGCTTTTGGACATAGTGAAATGAATGCTTTTGGACATAGTGAAATGAATGCTTTAGGACATAGTGAAATGAACGCTTTAATGAGCAAACCTACCTTTAGATGGCAGCACCTCTTGCCTATGATTTTCAGACCGTTGTTAGTGCAGTTCATGCCAGAAATGTTTAGTTTCTCCAAAAGAGGGCACTGGTTACCTAGACATACAAGGTTTGACATTAGTACATATGATGGTTTTTATCTGTAAGTGCTCGGACTTGGCCGATATTTTTTTCATCGACATATCGTCCCACATGATGATAGATTATCTATAAAAAAACGATAATTTGGTAACTTGACATCGCCAAAATAACCAAAGAAATAACTCATGAAAAATGTTCCAAATACAAATCTGGTACATAGAGGAACTTTCAGGTTATATGCGGGAATGCAACAGTAGAAGCGGCAAGGAACATTTATTCCCCCCCTGATGGAATTGTTATACCAGCGATCACCTCCGGTAAACAAACAGTCGCCATCTTGAAATTGACCAAATCATGTCCATGATAAGGGACCATCAACATGATTTGGAAGTCTAAAAAGGGCGGTTTGTTTACCGGAGGGGATCGTCCATATATCGATCTATCAGAAGTGGCATTGTGGTGAGTACTTAGCTTGCATATTTTACAATTTTACAATGGGATTAAATATGATGTGGAACACCACCATTATACGTTAGGCCCTAAAAAAGTTGCCTGTTACCTGTAACCCTAACCATAACAAGTTTTTATTCAAACAAATCCCTACCCCAAAGGGTTTTTCACCCTCCCACCTCCCAATTAACGTAAAACATGCATAAAACATACATTTTTGACCAACCTACCTACCCTGTATTATTTTGACCATTACAGGAAGCGAACATTTTTCTAGGCCTTATACACTATTCTAGTGAATTCCTCTTACCTATAACCTTTAACGAGCCATCATGTAACTTAGTTCCACCGCCGGACACATCGATGGATTTCAGGATGGGGCAGCCCCGCTCGACGAGGGACCTGAAGATTTTGCGATTGAGACTTCCGAAGCCCGAGAAGAGTTTGGTGAAGTCGAGGGATTCCACATAGCGCCAGGAGAGATCCAACAGTCTGTGCCAGTGCTTACAAACTGCAATGGAATTAGGAAAATAACTGCATTGTATTTGCATTTCTAAAAGTTTGAAGCATAATGATAATAATGATGATGATGCTGATGACGATGATGATAATAATCATAATAACAATAATAATGATAGTAATAATTATGATAATAATGATAATAATGATAATAATAATAATTATAATAATAATCTTTATTTAAAGAGGGTAACTCAGTCCAGTGGTAAGGATCTTCCCTGAGACCCTCTGGCATGTCTACAAGTAGCCCAAGGGACCCAGGGTTACGAAGTAGTAAATTACCTCACTCTGGAAAGCAGTGCATATTAAAGTTTTGACTATCATTGGAACATCTTCATGATAAAACCATATGTTCTTTTAAAAATATTTGAAACAGAAACGTCAATCATTCCCTATCCAAAAAATATATTTTGAGGATTGAAGCCTAATTGCCTGTTAATCATAATTATTAACCTTTATATTGCTAGTAGCTATTTTGGCCAATACAGAAAGATGAAAAAAAAACTGATATATAACTGAAATCATGGCATATGGTACTCATCTAAGAGTACTCAGTGAGAGCTACCCAAATCAATGAATGCCAACATGGCAAGGTTTAGGTGTTTTTCACTCACACAATGCATATCAAATCTTTAACCATATTTTCTAATTTGTCCAGCGAGCAACAGAAATAAAAAATGTTTAAAAAAAATAATAATAAAATTTTATTTTTTTTAAATCTTAAGGAAATATTTGAAACATGAATATTATTCGACACTTATCCAAAAAACATATTTTGTTGATTGAAATTTCATTGCCTAGTATTTATCATTATTGTTGTAGGTTCAGGTGTATGGAGGAATTCAGTAGATTTATGTCTGAGAACATTTTGATGAAGGATTGTAGAATGACTTATTTGATACCCTGAATTACAAGCAGCATGTCACAACCAGAACCCATAAATCGGGACACACCCTTGATGTGGTCATAACCAGGGACAATGAGAATCTTATAAGTCAGTGGAAGGTTGGAGACCAGCTCTCTGACCACAACCTCATTCTGTGTGATGTGTCTCACCCTAAACCACGTCCGATCCAGGTGCCGATGTCAGTGCGTAAACTCCGCGGTGTCAACATGCCCAATTTTAGAGAGGACTTGAAGGACGCTCTACAACCTGGTAATGCTGAAGGCTGCTCGGTGGAGGATTTGACTAATCACTACAATTCTGCACTAACAACGGTACTTGACAAGCATGCACCAGCAAGAGTGAAAATGGTAACAATTCGACCGAAACAACCATGGTTCTCAGATGATTTGTATGGTGCAAAACGTGAAAAGAGGATATGGGAAAGGAAGTGGAGAGACACCAACCTCACTGTCCACTATGACCTGTTTAAAACTGCGAGGACCAAATTTAACAACATGTTATTACAAGCTAAGAAGGACTACTACAACAATCTGATAGCTGAGTCCTCCACTGATTCAAAAAACCTCAGTAACATTGTCAAAGACATATTACATCAAAGGAGTGAGATGAAACTCCCTGAGCACGCATCAACAGAAGAATTGGCAAACCGCTTCGCTGTGTTCTTTACTGACAAA
>OZ012691.1:38928036-38966447 GCA_963942565.1 Maea johnstoni
CACCTCTGAGCACGAATATTTGAAGTCTATAAAATTGCGAATAAGGTATACTCATCCAAGTGTTCATTTGTTTATTGGTGTTAACATTTAATTTCCAGTGCATCATCAATAAAATAAAAATAATGTATTGAAAAAATAAATTCTTAGACAAAATTGTTTTTTAGGAAAATAAGGAATATCGCTTAGTCCTACATACTTTTTTGATTGGGACCCAAATGGGTGACAATTTTTACATACCCTTTTGATCTTCTTGTTTTTTCATCTTTTACTACATGGCTTTTGAGTACCTTTCCAAAGGCCTCGAAGAAAGTACGCAGTTTTCTTCTCTTGATCTAAAGATGAAAGAGAAAAGTCAAGGACTTTTATTTCCACAATTCCACCTATTGTTTATATTAAATGTAGATGTAGACAATTGTCTCGGATCTTGACTCAAAGTTATAATAATAATAATAATAATAATAACAAGATAGACGCCAGTGGCGTCAAGAGGTTGATTCCTTGTATGTCTTTTTGTAGTTAATCATTTGCAATTTTTTGTTTTTTTAATATTTTGCTATTTTGAAATTTTTCTGATTTTTGTGTTTTTTCGTTAGTGGTTACAGACTGATACACACTTGTAATGCTGCTGATGATACTTACAGACTTTTTAATCAAAAACCAAGTTTGTGAATAGACATTAATATCAGTTTGGAGCACTATAAAACATTTTCCTTTTTTATGAAATTCTTTATCTTTTTATCATACCTAATAGTGCCAAAAAATACATCTGAAACACATATCTTTCAAATTTTTCATAAGATTTCTATCTAAAACCCTCCCTCAAATATTTTCCAAAACTATAACCCACTTCTAGCTATCCAGAAACTTTGACAAACTCACCACCCACCATCACCTATCCAGTAGATCACCAAACATGAACGGGAAAAGCCCACATCCTGCACTGCAAATGACAGTCAACAAAACCCCACCAATAGCATGCTTGCCACAACTTACTTAATGCTGCCTGAAGAACTTTAGTCCGTGACTTACCCTTACATGAAAATGGCCAAACACTGCCAGAATGCAAACATGCACAGGGATCAACCTTATGGTCCCTTAAAGGGCATATGCCCCTGAACCATGTGATTTTGCTACCAGATGATGAATTATAGGAGCCAAGTTTGTGAACGGACATTAAATATCAGCTTAAAGCATTTTAAAAACTTTTCCTTTTTTTGAAATTCTTTATCTTTTCATCATACCTAATAGTGCCAAAAAATACAGCTGAAACACAAACCTTTCAAACTTTTCCCTGGGAGCATGCCCCAAGATCCCCAAACCTGGACAATGCACCCCTGGCAAAACCATACCGTCGTGGTGGCCGCACAGGAATTTAATAGCCCCTAAACTTAAAATCCTGGGAGCCAAATCTGCTCCTGTCTGAAAATGATAAAGTCAATCACTGATGCATGTAACAAACTGACTGGCTGCCTGCAAATAACACCACATCAAAATCAAACATGTTGCCAACAGCCAAAAATCCACTCCCCCTTAACAGAGGCTTGTGACTCTCCCCCACAACACAAAATGTTAACACATAAGCTAAGTATATACAACAAAGCCCATGCATTAAAATAAGTGCCGGCTCTCAAATATTAAAAAAGACCAACAGTTAAACAGCGAATAAAAAATTTCATCATAACCTAAAATTCAGCACGCATAAATAAAATGCAACTTTTGACAAACTAAACTAATCACTAAGCCTATCCGCCAAATATAAACATGAACATTTTAACACACATACTTCAGAAAAAGAGAGCGATGGGGGGCGGGGTTAAAAATTTGACATCTGACATATCATCAAAGTAACACAAAACATTTACATGAAGATGGCCAAACACTGCCTAAAAGCAAACATGAACAGGGATCAACCTTATGTACCCTTTAGGGGCATATGCCCCTGGTTCATGTGATATTGCAACCAGATGAAAAAATATACGAGCCAACTTTGTGAAAGGACATTAAATATATGTTTGGAGCATTTTAAAACATTTTCCTTTTTCCTTAAATTCTTTATCTTTCTATCATACCTAATAGTGCCAAAAAATACATCTGAAACACATATCCTACAATTTTTTCATAAGAATTCTATCTAAAACCCTCCCCCAAATATTTCCCAAAATTATAACCCACTTCTAGCTATCCAAGAAACTATGACAAACCCACCATCACTCATCCAGTAGATCACCAAACATGAATGGGAAAAGCCCACATCCTGCACTGCAAATGAGAGTCAACAAAACCCCACCAATAGCATGCTTGCCACAACTTACCTGCTGCTGCCTGAAGAACATTAGTCCGTGACTTACCTTTACATGAAAATGACCAAACACTGCCTGAGTGCAAACATGCACAAGGATCAACCTTATGGTCCCTTAAGGGGCATATGTTCCTGGATTATGTGATTTTGCTACCTGATGATGAACTATAAGAGCCAAGCTTGTGAATGGACATTAAATATCAGCTTAGAACATTTTAAAAAAAATTCAACTTTCTTGAACTTCTTTATCTTTTTATCATACCTAATAGTGCCAAAAAATACATCAGAAACACAAACTATTCAATTTTTTCCCTGGAAAAATGCTCCAAAACCCCCAAACCTGGACAGTTAAAACATTTCCCTTCCACTGAAATTCTTTATCTTTTTATCATACCTAATAGTGCCAAAAAATACAACTGAAACACATATCCCTCAATTTTTTCAAAAGAATTCTATCTAAAACCCTCCCTCAAATATTTTCGAAAACTATAACCCACTCCTAGCTATCCAAGAAACTATGGCAAACTCACCACCACTAATCCAGTAGATCACCAAACATGAATGGGAAAAGCCTACAACCAGCACTGCAAATGACAGCCAACAAAACCCCACCAGCAGCATGCTTGCCACAACTAACATGCTGCTGCCTGAAGAACTTTAGTCCGTGACTTACCTTTACATGAAAATGGCCAAACACTGCCTGAATGCAAACATGCACAAATATCAACCATATGGCCCCTTAAGGGACATATGCCCCTGGCCATGATCTTCCGCCACTAAAGCAGGTCCAGCACTACCAGAAACCCAATATGCATGCAATAACTTTGTACTTAAACCTAAAATAGACTGATACACACTTGTAATGCTGCTGATGATACTTACAGACTTTTTAATCAAAAACCAAGTTTGTGAATAGACATTAATATCAGTTTGGAGCAATTTAAAACAATTTCCTTTTATTTGAACTTCTTTATCTTTTTATCACACCTAATAGTGCCAAAAAATACATCTGAAACACATATCTTCCAAACTTTTCATAAGATTTCTATCTAAATCCGCACTTAAAAAAAACTTCCCTATTTTTGAATTTCTTTATCTTTTTATCACACCTAATAGTGCCAAGAAATACATCTATAAGAGCCAGTTTGTGAATGTACATTAAATATCAGTCTAGAACAATTTCAAAAAAAATTCCCATTCTTTGAACTTCTTTATCTTTCTATCATACCTAATAGTGTTAAAAAATACATCAGAAACACAAACTTTGTAATTTTCCCTTTATTTTGATCAGTATTTTCGTTTGTTTTGCATCTTGGGCGATACAAATGCAGGGAGATGCTGCCTGGGCCCGAGCACTGGGTTGAAGGGGTATGGGACCGGCATCGGCATCATAGGGTAGAAGCCTGCATACTTCAGGTCTGCTACTTCACTCATGTTGAGAAGAGTTTCTAGGGACAGAACTGCAGGCAGCACTAAACATCAGGTAGACTGAAGGTACATCAGAGAAATTCAATACACCATGCAACCTGAAAAAATAATCATACATACCATCAAAGCAACACAAAAATATCAACACAAAACATATCTCACCAAATGCAATCTTATATTATCACACCGACACAATATCTTCTTTAAACAGTAATTGTTTTGTTTGAGGGACAGTGAAGATTTGCATGGTTTCTATATTTTATGGATGTGTTTTTATAAAATTGTATATTGAGTGATAGTTTTGTATTGATACTTTTGTATTTATTTCAATTTAATGTATGCTTACTATTTTGGGTTGTCAGGTGAATCAAGTTCCTATGATGCTCTTTGGTGTAGATGCAGTATGATGTCGAAGCCAGTTTCTATGAGTGCTGCCTGCAGTTATGTCCCTTGACACCCTTCTCACCATGAGTGAAAATGCAATCCTGAAGTATGCAGACCATTAACCCTGCCATCCCATGCATTCGCATTACATGCTCTTTGGGCTTATAAGTTTGTGACCAATAAATTATAACAGTACACACTTTTCCTGTCACCCAAAACAATTAAAATCATATCTTTATCTAAAATACAACAACAGTGAGAACGGAAGGGATGGCAGGGTTAAAGGTCTGCTAACTTCAGGACTGCATACTACACTCATGGTGAGAAGGGTATATATACTGACTGCTGAAATCGCGATAAAAATATTTACTACTTCCGTTTTTTTCAAAGTTGTTTTCTTACGATTGTGGGGATCAAAAAAAATCCACAAATGGGCAGGATGGATTATTTAGAGTCTGTTGTCTTGAAGTTGAAACTTTTTTTCCGGTTTTAGTGGCGAAATTAATAAGTAAATTTAGAATTTCGCCAGGGTTCCTAAATCAACATTCCAAAAAGCCGTTTTTGCCGTTTTTTTCCGAAGTCGCCATTTTTTTTCAAAAATTACAAATATAACCAACAAGTTATGATAATAGGGTAAAAGCCCTATTTGTTGCGAACACTTTGATGGGCCATTTGTAAATTTTGACCCAGAAACGGCGACGTGACAATTTATTGAAAAAAGTATGTTTTTTGTGTGAAATGCACACAATGCATATCAATGCCCTAATCTCGCTATATCAAAAAAATCAACTTCCGGTTGTAGCGAAAAGCTATTTTTTCGCTTCCAACCTGAAGTTGAATTAAAAAAATGATTGAATCAGATAGATGAGGATCTCATCTATCCAGGTAGGTAGTCATATTGTGATCGGGGGGAGATAGCTTGATGAAATTGACAGGAATCGGCGAGGTACCATTGAGAATGTACTAATCGCCATGGTCAACACGCCACCATCGATGCGTGTTGACAAATATCTCAAAATATTTTCGATTTTCCGAAACCAAAAGAATTAATCTTAATAATATAGATACTTGGCTTGCTAATTCTTTTGGTTTCAGAATTTTAGAGTTAGAGATGGCCACAAACGAAAGCTTTGAAATCGGGGTGCAAATTTCGTCAAACCCGATATTCAAAATGGCGGAGGGTAACCTAGCCAATGTAAAAAATACGTGAATGAACACGTAAGTAAAATAGTACAAAGAGGGATACAAATAGCCGCTCATTGGTTAATAAACCGCGGGAAAGAGTACCACGTGGTGTGACGGTGAGGCAGTGAGACCGCTCATTGGATAATTCACTATATCAAAAAAATCAACTTCCGGTTGTAGCGAAAAGCTATTTTTTCGCTTCCAACCTGAAGTTGAATTAAAAAAATGATTGAATCAGATAGATGAGGATCTCATCTATCCAGGTAGGTAGTCATATTGTGATCGGGGGGAGATAGCTTGATGAAATTGACAGGAATCGGCGAGGTACCATTGAGAATGTACTAATCGCCATGGTCAACACGCCACCATCGATGCGTGTTGACAAATATCTCAAAATATTTTCGATTTTCCGAAACCAAAAGAATTAATCTTAATAAAATAGATACTTGGCTTGTTAATTCTTTTGGTTTCAGAATTTTAGAGTTAGAGATGGCCACAAACGAAAGCTTTGAAATCGGGGTGCAAATTTCGTCAAACCCGATATTCAAAATGGCGGAGGGTAACCTAGCCAATGTAAAAAATACGTGAATGAACACGTAAGTAAAATAGTACAAACAGGGATACAAATAGCCGCTCATTGGTTAATAAACCGCGGGAAAGAGTACCACGTGGTGTGACGGTGAGGCAGTGAGACCGCTCATTGGATAATTCACCAGAGACAAACCACGTGGTGCTGGGAAACCCAATCACGCACCGTCACGTGATTAGCCGATCGCATTAAATATGCAGAAAACCCACGCATGCGCATCCACCCACGCATGCGCATCCAACGGCCGCCCCACCAGACCAGACGCGCTACAGAAACGTATTGGAGTGAAGAAAACGTAAAGTATAAACACGTAAAAATCCACCAAAAAAAAACTAGGCAACCCACAGAAACAATGAAACAAACATTATAAACTACACACCCAATTCTAACAGAAACAATAAACAAAACGACCCCACCACACCCCACTCTCCAGATCATGCGGCTAGAATTTTCCAAAAATGCCATGTAAGACAACATAGGGAAAATGCATCAACCAGCTCCCAGGACCCTCCCCGGGAATGCAAGACAACAAAAGCGAACTGAATAAAGGTTGTTGTACAACAACCTCTAAAAATAATAATAGTAATAGTAATAATAATAATAATAATAATAATGATGATGATGACAATAAACATGATAATAATGATGATGATGATGATAATAATAATAATGATAATAATGATAATAATAAAAATAATAATAATAATAACAATAATAATAATAAATTGTATATTTGATATAGACCTTTCCATAGATAGTTTTCATGGAAAAAATCCTTAAAGGTCTTGAAAAGTAAGCACTGATTACCTTACCTTAAAGGAAATATTTCCAACAAAGATTCTCTTTAAGCAGTGGTCGTTATAGTGGCCTAGTTCCTCTTCAGCCTCCATATCTTCCTCCGTTTCTTCAACCTGCAAAAAGCAAAATATTGCACATGTCAAACGGTTGATGAATATTTCAGTCAACTGTTTGCTGTCTGTTTGTGCACAAACAGTTGACGTACATTTCGGTTGACCGTTGGCTGCCTGTTTGTGCACAAATTGTTGACTGATATATCATAACCAGAGAGAAAAGAAAATTCAATTGAAATCAAGAAAATAATACTTTAGGAGAATGCAAGCAATGATCACAGGAAAAAAAGCCAAACATTGGACAGCAAATGGTTGACCGATGTTTAAGTGCACAAACAGTAGCGTGGTAGTGGTGGGTCGATTAATCGCAAACTCCATTGCTCGGCTCGCTTTGGGCCGAGTTCCGATCAATCGAACTTGCCTTCCATCGCTCGATCTTTGCTGAGCGATAATGAAAATAAACATGACGAGACGGCCGCCATCTTGAAAGATACGTCCGATCGGCAGGATACACTGTAACTCACTTCTGGAGTGGATTACAGTGTATAATCTCACAGAACCAGCGGAATTGGTAAGTAACATTGTTTATATGATTCAGTTTTATTGTATGCACTACATTGATACTTCATTTCAGGATGAAATTGATGCGTAGAGCAATCTGTGGTATTGCACTTTCAGTTTCAGTTCCATTATCCATTTACATTTCGCGACCTCGCACATTGATTTTTGCCGTTATTGCGTGTCAGGTAAACTACCAAATAATCGATTACAAATTTACAATCGATCAATCGCTCGGCAAATGTGACGATTAATCGAGCCCGAAATTTTTAACGATTCCCAACACTATAGCGTGGCACATTTATATCCTTTATATCCTGTCTGCACAGCGGTCAACCTTTTGCTGCCCAAATTTCTTTTGCTGTACCTCTTTCTTAACTGCTGTCACTGTACCAGACTCTGGGCTGATCTTCGAGGCATCTCCAATATTTTCACCGATTTCCATACTGTTAGGTTTTACAAAAGTGCCCACTGCTGGCTCAGTTTTAATATCAGGACCTTTCGCACCACTACCACTGTTATCGTCTTGGGGTTTCATGGGTAGGGTCTTTGTTTCAGCAGGCTCTAGCTTGATGTTCAATCCTTCCCCAATATTTTCACCGATTTCCATACTGTTAGGTTTTACAGAAGTGCCCACTGCTGGCTCAGTTTTAATATCAGGACCTTTTACACCACTACCACTTTTATTGTCTTGGGGTTTCATGGGTAGGGTTTTTGTCTCAGTAGGCTCTAGCTTGATGTTCAATCCTTCCCCAATACTTTCACCGATTTCCATACTGTTAGGTTTCACGGAAGTGCTCGCCGATTGCTCAGTTTTAATATCAGGACCTTTCACACCACTATCAAATTTACCATCTTGGGGTTTCATGGGTAGGATTTTTGGTGCACCAGACTCAAGGCTGATCTTCGACCCGTCCACAATATTTTCACCGATTTCCATACTGTTAGGTTTTATGGAAGTGCTCGCCGATTGCTCAGTTTTAATATCAGGACCTTTCACACCACTATCACTTTTACCATCTTGGGGTTTCATGGGTAGGATTTTTGGTGTACCAGACTCTAGGCTGATCTTAGACGCATCTCCAATACTTTCACCGATCTCCATACCATCAGGTTTTACGGAAGTGCTCACTGCTTGCTCAGTTTTAATATCAGGATCTTTCACACCACTACCACTTTTATTGTCTTGGGGTTTCATGGGTAAGGTTTTTGGTGCAGCAGGCTCTAGTAGGTCCGAGACATTGTTGAGGCCTTCGGTGCATGCACCGATTCTCCTCAGATTCACGGAGAATGTTTTTCCGCTCATCGCAGGATTCTGGTCTCACTCTGAACTTGTGCTAGTTCGACTCCAACTAGTTTTCTTTCACCTGAAAAGTGAGCAGAGGAGTTATAACTTGCATGACAGGTCATATATTATTGATAGTCACTAAATACAACTTTCAAATTTGGATGTTTTGGTTATCGCTAGGCTACACAAAGTACACATGCATCGGGAGCATGTGTTGCTATCAAAATGTCATGAGCTTGTAATTTCCGAGTGATCAATTTTTGGACTCAAGCGCTTAGATCGGTACGGAGGCCCCAGCGACCAAAAGCTCGAGCTTCCGATTACTCGTCCTACCACTATTACCTAAATATCCCACTTTTTGTAGTCATTTCTCACACAGCTATATAGATAATACTCATTTTTCTTCTAAAAGTGTATGGAAATCTGGTGAGGTGGTTCCTCCTTCTGGAACACCCCTTCAGCACGCTAGCAGCATTTGACCTGCTTTTTTCATGGTGAAACAGGGCTGAGTCATGAAATTCAATTACACATTAGAACTAATGGGGTGTACCTTTCATTTGTCCACTGCCCCCCCCCCCCCCCCCCCCCTCTCAGATTACTGTCAGTTGGATATACTCATACTGTCTTTTTGAGCTATCCGTTGAGGCTATAGCCTGTGCAGTTTGACCGGCTGGTTTGTCCTCCAAAATGAAGGGGGTGTAAAAGCTCACCCCCATCCCCGCCAACCTGGGCTGGTGATTTTCCGGTCCCCCAGCAATATGGCTGTAGTCACCTCAGACATTTTGTTTGTTTGTTTGTTTGGGATCCGCAACCGCATTTTTCCCGCGGGGTCAACTCCCAAAGGAGGACCTACGGAGACCACCCTCGACCACCCAGGCCACTCGTCACCCCCGGGCCTTGTGTCAGTGTCTGTTCCCTCTCCCCCCATACTTTTGTCTTGAATGCCTCCTGCATCCGGTCTGTACCCTCCCCTGTCCTCCTGTCCTATACATATACCCTATCGAGTCTCTGGTCTGTATCCCTGTCCTACACATATATTCAAACCCCACAGGAAAGAACCCCTCAACATATTTCAAACCCCACAAACAAACGGTGTTAATTCAATATCTCAATAAACGGAACAATTAAAACATCAGTGAACCTTTATCTCATCTCCCCTCCTGTATCCTCCGTGCCTACCTGTTCGGTGCTCCTCCCTTACCCCACCGACTTTCTTCCCCTTTGCCATTTAGTCCAAATCAACAAATGTGTTAGACAACGATAACAAACATATATGTAGACAGGCACACCCCTATCGTTTCTCCCCTTCTCTCTTCTTCATCATCTTCCTCACACCATCTCCCACTGTTCTAGCCAGTACCTCTGATGTCTCCCCAACTAAACCCACTATTTCCTTTAGTTGTTCTCCCTCTTCTTTGCCCCCCCAAACTTCCCATCTCTCTTCTCCCCATATTCGCCTTACCTTCCCCAACATTCTATTCCTTTCTATTCTGTATGCTTGGCATTTAAGCACTAAATGTTGTTCGTTTTCGATCTCCCCTTCTGTACATTTCTGGCAAGTTTTATCTTGCACTGTCCTGCCTGTCCTATTCCTCAGACCTAGCGATCCTGCTCTGATGTTGAAAACCGTTCTGCCTTCTTCTCTGTCTAACCACTCCTCAAATTGCTTTTCTTCCTACATAGGCCTATGCCTCAGACCATAGGCCCTTGCTACTATCTGAAAATAAACAAAATAAAATATTGTGGTGGTTGTCTTGTCGTTACCCCCCCCCCCCCCCCCCCCCAAACTCACTAAAGACTAGTAAATAGCGCTTAGCTCTTTAGTGAGTTGGGGTGGGGGGTATCAACAAGACAAACACCACACTAAATATTTTATTTTGTTTATTTTCAGACTGTTGCAAGGGCCTATGCTCAGCCTCAGTTAGCCGGGGCCGACTCTAATACTCATTTTATATATTGACGTTATTGGTATTAGAGTCGGGGGAAGCCCGTATACCCTACAATGTTATTTTTCAATCTTCCCAAATTTCTCCGTCGGTGTCAAAGTTACCTCATACCTGACTGCACTAGGATGACTAATATGATCTAGCAATGCGTGCCGCTAACTTCGTGTGTCGGTAAAATCACTGTTAACGGAATGGTAGTCCAAAGATTTCTTGAGAAGATTTGTTTATCAAATGGTCACCACCATCTTGCCGAGTTTGCGAGAGGTCAGAGCGAGATTTAATCAAAGAGCGACTTCTATTTGTAATTCGGCACATACGGCAGGCCCAAGACCATTTTCATAAACAATAGGCGGCATGTGCCGAATTACAAATAGAAGTCGCTCTTTGATTAAATCTCGCTCTGACCTCTCGCAAACTCGGCAAGATGGTGGTGACCATTTGATAAACAAATCTTCTCAAGAAATCTTTGGACTACCATTCCGTTAACAGTGATTTTACCGACACACGAAGTTAGCGGCACGCATTGCTAGATCATATTAGTCATCCTAGTGCAGTCAGGTATGAGGTAACTTTGACACCGACGGAGAAATTTGGGAAGATTGAAAAATAACATTGTAGGGTATACGGGCTTCCCCCGACTCTAATACCAATAACGTCAATATATAAAATGAGTATTAGAGTCGGCCCCGGCTAAGCCTCAGTCTGAGGCTCATATGATATCACAGATGCCAGACTTCTGTCAGAAGTCTTCCACAATTTTCTGAGACACGAGCAAACTGTCATGTTAAGTATTTTCAATGGTTAGAAGGGCAAGCTTTAAAACTGACTCTTTTTGCTCAACAGAACCAAATTATGATAGGCATAGTGGATCAAACTCCTCGAATTTACAGTGAGTTTGTGGATGATTCTCCTCTCAAGTCTTACCGGCCTTCGCAGTTACTGGATCCCGCCTGTCATTCAGTAACCCGTTCTGTAAAACACACAATTCAACCAAAAGATGTCGCTGCCTGACATACTGAAATCAGTAACCCACCACTGCTCAGCAGGAATGCAACCTGACAATTTCATTAAGATCTGATAGGCAAAAGGACATCAGGACAACAATTTCGACAAGGAGGGTTGGCTAGAACATTGCTAACAACTCTATTTGAAAAAAAATGGTGAAATAATTCTTAATACTAAAGATAAATTAATGTGAAGTTCCAGACACCAATTTCTGAAGAAACTCTTACTATAGTCTATCTGACCCTTAAATGAATAAAAACAAGACTTAGCTTTTTTGTGTTAAATATATATATATATATATATATATATATATATATATATATATATATATATATATATATATATATATATATATATATATATATATATATATATATATATATATATATATATATATATATATAGAGAGAGAGAGAGAGAGAGAGAGAGAGAGAGAGAGAGAGAGAGAGAGAGAGAGAGAGAGAGAGAGAGAGAGAGAGAGAGAGATAATGTTGGTGCTTGCCATCCAAAGTAATGCGCAATGATGGGTCAAGGAAAGTCATGCAGTTATTTTTTCCTCTTTTTTCCTCTTTAATTTTACCATTTAGCGTATACAAAGTGTACATTAGAAGCGGCTTAGAAGACCAAACACATTCTTTTCTTAATCCAAGGTAGCGGATACAGGATTTCCGTGATGGGGGTTCTGTTAGACCGAAATATCTGACTCTCCAACAGCTATGGTGGCGATTTTCTATGCTTATGTATCTATTTCTGGACGTTTATTGGTTATGTTACTATCTCTATTGCTGTTGTGGAGTCTCCACAACAGCAATAGAGATAGTAACATAACCAATAAACGTCCAGAAATAGATAAATAAGCATAGAAAATCGCCACCATAGCTGTTCAGTTGGAGAGTCAGATATTTCGGTCTAGGGTTCTGTATACAGGGGTTTTCTTTCAAAAAGGAAGGTCTTATGAAAAGGAATACATTAAACATCAAGACACTCCTTCTACGATGTAAAGAATAAATCAATCAAACAGAGAAACAAACACACATATAGCAAGCATTCCATGTAAAGATTACTATTTTTTCGTTATCGGAAAATGAATTTCTGTCAACAGAAATAATTTTCTTTTATCAGAAATTCATTTTCTGCTATCGGAAATTCAGTTTCCGTTATCGGAAAACAGTGATTGTTTGCATCATGGAATGCTTGCCATACAAAAATCATCGAAGGTGGTTTAAAACGGAGTTTCTATCTACAATCATGAACCGAGGACCATGAAATTTCGCAAATATGGAGGAAAGATCAATGCATAAGGAAGAGAATCACCTTTTCTCTTTTATTTTTAGCTCGGTTCAAATTTTATAATCATTTGAATTCCGTTCGGAAATTTTGAAGAGAATGAGAAAAATGCCTTTTCCACATTTAGATCGTATAACATGGGTACTAAGTCAAAAGTGAAAGTACGTGATAATTCCCCAAACTATTCTTAACTATATGCATGGCACATTTTGTGCAAATATGTTTGCATTTGATACCCAAAATGCGTGTTTGAAGCAGCCATGTTTTATAAGCCTATACCATATATACAAATCTCAAAATGGCGATGTCTAATAATGGCTATTATAGCCTGCAACTCTTACCAATACGCCTTAAAATGGCCTTCAATGCTTCTAGTGGGCAGTGCACAGTGACAACATTCAATTTCTACCCTAAATGCGCGGACAGCTTGGGTAATAATACACAACCGCGCGCCCGATTGCCACTCAGTTTCCTGGCCATGCATGTATGCATGGATAACCTCACAACTAAACGTACAGTACAGACATTTACTTCCTGCACCAGTCGTCCAGACATCAGCCAGTGCCTGGTTGTAGAAATACTAGTGGATAACATGTCAAATATATAAGCCAAGCACATCAATGACATATGTAGTTTCCGAATCAAGCTACGTTCAGTTCTAATGTAATCCCTGCATCCGCTTATTTTCTGACAAAATCTTTCATTGATGGGTGTTTGCACAAACAGATATTGGCCAACGTCCGGTCGACTAGTGCAGGAATTAAATGCCTTAACCGTAGCTAAGGGTGGGAGGGCCTAGATGCAGGCAGTAGTACCAGTTGCGTCCAAGCTGACAGGTGTTGAGAAATTAGCGTAATTAAGTTGCATGAGGAAACGATCTAGCCAGAAAAAAATCAGTGTCACAAAATAATTTTTCTTTCAAGGCAAATCGAAAACATCTTTTTTTTTAAAGGGAGATTTTTTTCCAATTAAAGAAAATAAGCTCATTTTCAGTTAAATGGTCATTCCGCTCACTAAATGCCTAAAATCGTCTTAAGATCATATTAGGATGAGTCCGAATCGTGTAAAATGAACTTATGAAAGACTGTTAAGAGGTTGTCATACGACACGGTGCATACAAACTAGGCTTTGGGGCTGACTCGCGCCTAACGTCCCTAAAACTATCGATCGGCCTCATCCAAAATTAATTTGTTCCTAGATTCGTGCTTTTTTGCTCAAAGTGACGAACACAAAAGGTTTTAGGCCCTTTTCTCTATATGGAATTTCGTCAGAAATGGCCGTTTCTAACATATATTTTATGTATCGGATGTTAACAGATTGGCTTGAAATTTGGCATAGCGTAGCGTATGAGAGAGAGAGAGAGAGAGAGAGAGAGAGAGAGAGAGAGAGAGAGAGAGAGAGAGAGAGAGAGAGAGAGAGAGAGTCTCACATTTTTCTTTCAATTTTGATTTGGTTCAACAGCTATGTAACCTAATAAAATCAACAGAAAACCCAGAATGCTTAAATGTATGAACGGAAGAAATAAATAAAAATGTGATACTCTTTTCCCCATGAGCGTCTGTAACAACACCAAATGTAACAACTAACACCAAATGTAACATCAACCACAAATGTAATAAAACATTTACACAAAATGTAATACCAACCACAAATGTAATGAAAAATTTACACCAAATGTAATATAAACCGTAAATGTAATATTTTTTTTACAGCAAATGTAACATCAACCACAAATGTAATAAAAAAATTACACCAAATGTAATAAATGACCAGACGAACAGTCAACTATAAATGTAATAAAATAAATTACACCAAATGTAAGATCAACCACAAATGTAATAACGAATTTACACCAAATGTAATAAGTTTCAATGAAGTATATGTCCATGCAGCAATATATCTTAAAAAACATAACTTGCTTTGCAAATCAAAGACGTCAAGTTCAAGCGCGTTATTGCTGGTGGGTCATCCCTATTGAAGTGGTTCAAATTTATTATTACGTATACATTTGTGGTTGATATCACATTTGGTGTAAATTCTTTATTAGATTTGTGGTTGACTGTTCATTCGGTCAGTTTTTACATTTGGTGTAAATTGTTTATTACATTTGTGGTTGATATTACATTTGGTGTAAATTCTTTATTACATCTGTGGTTGGCATTACATTTGGTGTAAATTATTTATTACATTTGTGGTTGGTGTTACATTTGGTGTAATCTTTTTATTACATTTTTTGGTTGGTGTTACATTTGGTGTAAGTTATTACATTTGGTGTTGTTACAAGCGTCTTTCCTCCGGATTTGTAAAAATTGGAAGATGCCCGACCCTTTATTGTGGCTAAGAGCTCCATTTGAAAACACTATGCATGTGTTTTTTCTCCATATTTCACCCCAAAAATCTTACACTCTGCTGGAAGAGTACTTTTGTGATGCATAATGTACTCCTAGTCAGAAGACCTCTAACGCAATAGTTACAAATGAAAGCAGGAAAATGAGGAGTCAAAGAAATTAACGTCATAGCTGCCTCATAGTAAGGATAAGTTCAAATTGTCTTTATAGTAATGAAGTTAAATCACTTGCTTTTTGACAACTAAACTGGTGTGGCTTTGAACGTTTTAAGTGTTAACCCTTATGCTGGTTGTGGCTAATTTGACCGTTACACAATTGTGCAAAAACACACTGAAGAATGACAGAAACCCTGGCACATGGGTACTCATCTGAGAGTACTCACGGAGAGCTTTCCAGTGAATACCAACATGACAGGATTTACATGGCTAAAACATCTTTGTGTCGTTGTGCTTTGGGTAAAAGTAGCCTCAGCATCGGAAGGTTAAAAGCAATAATAGATTCCGCATGCCCTAGGCGAAAGAGCCAACGGGGCTTATTCAGGGGTCAGCCCCAAAAACATGTATAGTTGTGCGGATTTGTGAAAAATTCGTTAAAAGCCATCCTTATATGAATAATAACATATGCATTATGATGACCAATCACAATTCCCTTTGAAAAGGACCCAATGAAAACAAACAATATTTAAGGTATTTCACGATGCTTTATTAGAAACAATACTAGTGCATATTCTAACATATCAAAATTCATACAAAATAAGAGTGATACAAATGAAAACCGCCACCTTTTAATGATGCACAATGCAGTACAGTATTCTGACGATTGTCAATAAACATAGTAGTTAAGATGTAGAAATCACTAAAGCGAACCACTCAAATGGATATGGATACCTAATCCAAGAAAAAAATCTTGGGATGGTTTAAACCTTAATTTATGTGGAATTGCTGTGTAGAGTGTAGAATACGCCAATCCATATTGTATAAAGCTTTAAAAGGCCACCGAATTGTTTGATACAAAACGTCATCTTTTCCATGGTAATATTCATATTCATGTACCTGGTCATTCATATTTGATGACCTTACAACATTTTGCTCAGTCATAGTCATATAACACATCAAAATGAACCTTAAATTGAGCACAAAATTCTGACAACCAATTGCTTTATTTTTGAGCTAAGTAGGTGGTCGTTTAGATTAATGAGCCAGGCTTTACTTTAAATGAATTACCACGCACACATACATGCAATGCATGCACGATTCTTTAGGTTATGTTACCACAAATGTGTACTAATATGCGTGTGTGGGATTGGAAGGGTTAAAGATCATTTTAAAGCATGTCTTCTAAAACTCATCCTGAAACCGAAATGTCCAATGAATAATATACAGTATATATCATTTTGTTGCAATAGCAGTTGTACTTCTTTATCCCATTGATACCTGGAACCGTGGAACGTCATTAGTTTTTACAAAAATGGCAAAAAATCTCAATAATAAGCTACACTATGAGAAACATTTGACAGAAAGTTGCTGTTCGACTTTGGTTAAACACCCCTCGACAAAAAGAAATTCAAATACTACCTAAATAGATAGTAATAGAATAACTTTGACTTACATATCTACGTAATGGAACATACTAAATATATGCGAAAATATAAGGCGACCCATAATTGAATTGTAGTTTCCCAGATCCGCCAAATTAAAAATGACCAACCTGACGGAAAAAAATCACTTTTAATTATTTTTATTATGAACGGCCGACCCAACTTAACAGTATCTGATAAGGAATATATAACAGTAAGATGTTTGATTAAGTATATAAAACAATAGTTAAATGTACTGAAAAAACACGGAAAACACAAAATAAACCATTTGACCATTTCCCGCGCCATTCTTCACACCTGTTCCAAACCACCATGAGAGTACCGTTCATACATGTGTAAGTATCAATTTCCCGACATGGAAACGCTTGGGTTTAGAAGAAAAAGGAATTTTTATTTCATTTTTATTTACCTCCCTATACCGACTCTGCAAAAACGGTCTGGGAAAGATCCGGGAAACTACAAATCTATTAAGGGTTGCCTAACCACACTTGACACTTCCAAGCGTATATCAGTGCAGAGCATTACGGTTTTGGTTCCGATGTTATGCGGAAATAGCCAATAACATTAGCAGCCCCTGTGTTTTGGTAGCACTTGGTACTCACGCCACCTCCATCAACCGCAACATCCTGGTTCCTATTGTACCAGCATTCTCCATAAAACTCTAAAGCGAACTCTTTGAGTCCCTTTTCCACCACCAACTTGGCGCATGCTTTGATAGTCTTGCTCATATCCTTCCAATCAATGTCGTCTCGAAGGTTGGTTTGGTCCAAAAATGGTCTTGCAGCATATCTATTGTAGCAACCTACAAAACTGTAACCTACAAGAAAAAACAGGAGGAATTTTGATAACATAAGACAGTTGCCAGTGACTTGGGGTTAGGCGGTGGTTTTTGCTTCGTACTCCGGTTTTCTCCACCAGGTTCAAATGGCTAGTCATTAGTTTGCCACAAAATGGCAAAAAACTAAATTACAAATTCTAAGTATGTTGGGAATAAATCTTGTTGCTTCAAGTTCATTTCAACTTGGTACAATGACCGATGCTGTTCAAAGCTGTTGAAGATTGTGATTGACTTATTGACAATTGAATTGTGATAGATGCATTACAAGTGCTGCCACCTATTGTATACTTTCTTAACTCAGGTTTAATTGCAGATATTGTGGCCACCTACAGGACTGACATTTATTTTCTGCACTAAATGCGTGGGGAGCCCGGGCATAATACACAACCGCACGCCTGATTGCCACCCAGTTTCCTGGGCCTGGATGCATAGATGACCTCACAACTGAGCGTAGCTTTGATTTGCAAGCTTTGTGTGTCGATATGCCTTTAGAAACTTATTCATTTATTCATTCTTTAAAATGAAATGAATTGGTTAAAGAATTACAGCGCTTACCATATGGACATTCCTTTTCCTCACAGATCGCAGTCTCCTTATCGTCTCCTGTGCAGGGTGCACCTCCATGCTCGGGTGTAGGGGCGTCACAGAGGCGGGACCTGGATTTCTGACCTTTACCACATGGTTGTGAACAATTACCCCAAGACTTCCACTCACCCCAGTTCCCATTGATTGGTACTAGAAATGAAGAAACAAATGGAATGATACTTTTGATTTGTGCATATAATGACTTCTTTTGTTGTCCTATAGCCAGTGAATTTATTTTGAAAAAGAAAAATCAATTGTTAGTATAAACAACATTTAGTATGTATATCTTGCAGCATTGCAAGGATTGTTTTGTTTCTTTGACAATATAATCTAATAATAATTGAAAATGAATAAATGCATTGTTAATAATCTTGATATCGATAGTGGGCAATGTCTTACAAACCTGAAACAAATAGTGATGTACGTAAAAGCAAAAACAAGTTTAAGAAATCCATAGCTAAAGGCCTAATACTGATGACGTAGCATTATCTCGTATACCTTAAAACAATGCTCCTCGAAAATGTAGGAAACGAAGAAGTTATAGTTGAAATGTACAGTCTAAACCAAAGCTTAAGTTTAGAATAAGCAAGACCCTATAAAGCTGAAACCAGCAGTGCCGAAGTGCTTACATACGCCAAAGCCAGAACCAAATGCAGTATTTATAGTCTAAATTACGATGTTTAAGCAATATCTCGGAAACTCTCAGTGCTAAAATACTTGTTTGTATAAGCCAAAGCCAAAGCCAAAATATAGAAATACTTTGGTTGTACTTGTCTTGTTTAAGCAATATCTCGGAGACTCTCAGTGCTAAAATATGTGTATGTAAAAGCCAAAGCCGAAATAAAGAAATACTTTGGTTGTACTTGTCTTACTGGTTGTGTCTCAGAAATGTATTGTAACCTGAAACCAGAAGTGCCAGGTATTTGCAAACAATAAAGCTGAAAGAAAAAAGTACCTTAGTTGTAGTCTTTATTGTGATGATTCAGTAATAGATACTTTAGTTGTATTCTAGATAGTGATGTTTTGCAATGTCACATAAACAACTTTTGCTAGGATATGTAAATGCCCAAATTGAAATAAACCAATGCCTCAGTTTTAGCTCTAATTGTTCTTTTTTCATCATATATCGTTAAACAGTAGTGCTAGGGCATGTTAAAGCCAGAACTAAAACAGGTACAAAATATAATTGCAGTCAGTCTAGATAATGTTTGTTCAGCAGTAAGCTAAATTGACTTACCAGTACATGGGTCAGCAGTGCAATCTGCAGACTCTACAAGATCCCCTAGACACTCTGTACCCCCATTGCTTGCTGGTGGGCTATCACAGGCCCTGGAACGTGTATTCCTACCCTCTCCACACGTCACCGAACATGGTCCCCAACTGCCCCATGCTCCAAACTTCCCATCCACAACTGTGCAAATAAAAGAAATATTTAGTAATATACTTTCAAAACGGCAATAGGGGGGTTGCAAACAACTGATTGAGAGCTCCAAGCTTCCCATCCTCAACTTAAAAAATATCACATATATATATATATATATATATATATATATATATATATATATATATATATATATATATATATATATATATATATATATATATATACATATATATATATATATATATATATATATATATATATATATATATATATATATATATATATATATATATATATATATATATATATATATATATATATGAATATAACAGCAAAGTGAGACTGTAACAACTGATCCACGCTTCCAACTACCCATCCACTATGGCATGCCAAAATGATATTAATTCAACCTCACAAAATATCAAAGTTTAAAAAATGTTGTTCAACTTCGTTGAAAATATCATGCGACTTTTAAAATATTGTTCAACTTTTAGAAATATATCATGCAACTCAGGTAAAATGTTTATTTAGGGAACATTATGATGACCCCAGAAAAGTCATCGGTGCTGTGCCAGGTCATGCACATCTTCAGAGGGATAAAGATAATTTCAACAGACATACCAGGTGGACAATCTTTTTCGTTGCATTCAGCCGTCTCCTCATCGCTTCCAGCACAGGGTTTGCCACCATGCTGGGGTGAAGGACTGTCACAAAAGCGTGTCCTCGTTTTCTGACCCAGACCACAAGTTTGAGAACATGCGTTCCAAGCTTGCCAGCTGCCCCAGTTGCCATCAACTTGTTCTAATGGAAAATTAAGAAAAAAACATATGCATGACAATACTTTCATTGGATTATACTATTAAACAGAGAGCTATCAGGTCAACATTTTCAAACGTAGGTTAACAAAGGTTAAAGGGCTAATGACATCCGACTTCAATCCCTTGCATCTACATCTATCTATGACAGGAAATGGTCAAACAGAACTTTTGAAAGTCACTAAATACAACTTTCAACCCTCAAGAGCACGCTAAAACTCCTATATTAAGCTGTAAGCCAGTGTATCATATACTACCTTACCTAAATATTCCACTTCTATGTAGTCATTTCCATTAAAACTGCTATTACACTCAGTTTTCTTCTACGAGGGCAAATCAGTGAGGCTGTCTCATTTTGTGTGTACGTAACAGCCCTTCGGATAGCATAAATGAGTTGACCTATATAGATGCGGATGCAGTGAATTCTCAGGGGAGCAGCTAAGTAGCCACTTACAGTAGGGAGGACTCCACCTTTGGGGACCTCCCCACTGTAGGCTCTGTGCACATTTCCTGTAATGTCGGTAAGTTGTTTCTGTGGTGAACCACTCTCTGTTATCGGCAGGTAGTAACATTAAAGTGAACAAGTCCTGAAAATACTACTCTAGTTCATTTTATGAACATAAACGATCCAGATGTTCTGCCAGGACCAGAATAATATAGACTACCGTTGTTGTTTGTATTCCTTGTTTGTACAGATGCAACGAAACCTACACAAATTCATCTATGTTTCATTATTTCTCCTATTACATGCGTGCTTAGGAACTGATGCTCAAGACGAATGAACCGTCTAATGCAATGTACTCTTCTTTTGCACATGTCTTAGTTCAACAATCAAAAAAATAAACTGTAAAATAGGAAATTAACCCAAGTGTTTTATTCTGCTCAACCTTTCTGAGTGATGTAGTAGAGAGGCTTGCTACATGAAGCCTCAAGGGCGTACTGCCACCTTTTGGCAGACGAGGTAACTGGAATCTCCCTCTGTGGGCTGGTCAGCAAATGACCATCAGCCGCTGACTGCAGCCTGCATGCTTGCTGCTACAGTGGGGTCAGTTCGTTTTAATTAAAGTCGGATGTATTATTCCAATCAATAGAATATTAACCTTCAATATTGTCTTTTCGGAATAAAAAATCTCAAAAAAATCCAAAATTACAAATTTGGTTAATTTGCTTCTCGAATTATCAATTTTCTATTCTACAGTACATAACAAAGCTTACTTGGGCATGGGTCATTGGAGCATGGCAAGGACTCTCCAAGGTCCCCTTCGCACTCGGCTCCTCCACCACTTGGTGCAGGACTATCGCAGGATCTGGTACGAGTCCTGGTGCCTTCACCGCATGTCACAGAACATTCGCTCCAGTTTCCCCAAGATCCGAACTTCCCATCCACAACTGAAAATAGATTGATCATATTAATCATTTTGAAAATTGAAATTACTAAATATTTGAAACTAAAGTATACTTCTGCATTTGTATATTTTGTAGGAATTCCCGCTTACATTTAAGTATAATTACATAATCAAATAACGAGAAACATTATGTATACACATAATTCAAATACACGCTATAAGCGCTAACTGAAGGATATACATTATTATAGAAAATCCACACACACACACACTAACATATACATATATATATATATATATATATATATATATATATATATATATATATATATATATATATATATATATATATATATATATATATATATATATATTCTTACCTGCTACACATGCTGCTGGGTTGCAAGCCCTGCTCTGTGTTTCACCCATTTTAGACCTACTTTGCTGTCCACCTCCACATGTTTTAGAACATTTACTCCATGCGCTCCATATTCCCGAGTGAACTACAATGGAAACGTACATAAATTAAAGCAACAACTATAATTCAATTTGAAACGTGTGCACCCAACTCGGTAGTTTGTTGCAAATTGCAGTATGATTAGGAACTATTACTACACATTCTTGTAGTTACCTTTTACTAGAAAAGTTTATGTTAAGTCTGAATGAATACTACTACTATTGCAGACACACACTTATATATATATATATATATATGTATATATATATATATATATATATATATATATATATATATATATATATATATATATATATATATATATATATATATATATATATATATATATAGGGTCAAACCTCTATTAAGCGACCTTTCAAAGGGAATTGTTAAAAGTGGTCTCTTAAGGAGTTGGTATATATATATATATATACATATATAAATCATTTTACCACAAAAGTGTTCACAAACTGCAACATGTTCCTACTAATGCCTAACACGACCGATTGATCTATTCTTAAATGGAATGACCCATTATTTGGACTTACCAAAGCAGGGTTTGATTGGATAACACTTGGATGAAGTTAGAGGTTTTGTCTGTCCAGTGCATACAGAATCATCAAGTGCTCGAACAATGCCTGTTTCAAGTTCTTCCTCGCAGGTGACAAGTCTAGTCTTCCTCGCATCACCACAAGTCTTGGAACAGGGACCCCATTCTTTGGCTGCAAACCTGAAAGGCAACGATTACAGGTAAAATGATACCAACATAAATATTATGTTATATTACCAAAAAAGATTATATATACAGGCAACTCTGCTTAATCCGCACTGATGTGGACTCTAAACCTTTGTCCGCATTATGCAAAATCTGGATCATGCATATAGGAATTATATGTATAGGAAGGGACCGGGACCTTCCAATCTGTCTGGTTTAGACGAAAATCTGGATTACACGTCCGGATTAAGCAGAGTTGCCTGTATTACCAAAAAAGGGTTATATATGTACTTGATATACATGTAATCATAATATACATGTGATGAAGTGAGTAAGTGAAGTGGGCAAACGTAGGCCATTTAGTGCCATAACATATTACTAAAAAGCAGTCCTTTGTCATTGATGAACACACATGTCATAGCGTAATACTACTAGGCAAAAGAAGAAAAAGAGGGAGAGTGAGAGCAGAGCCTTCAGATCCAAAGGTCACTATGGGATCTTTTCAATGCATGGTATCCATAGACAGATCCACACATTCTCCGCTTTTTATCAAGCGAGCAGGATACAAAACCAGCGTAGGGTTCCCTATTGCACACCATTGAGCAAGCCTCTTGGCGGGGATACACGTGGTGGATCACCAACTCAATGTTGTATTTCAGGTACTGATATAAAAGTGTTGAAGTATTAAGATAATGTCCACTTTTATACTAGAATGCTTATTTGAAGAAATGTTCAGTTTTCAAGGACATGTTAGACTGTAAATTTCTTAAATATCAGGTAAACGTAGTTCCTACATATTTTCATAAACCCAGAAACATATCAAGAACAGAAAGCGTACATGTTTTCTGCAGCAATACGGAAATAAATTTGCTTGGAACTTTGATAGCAGTTATTGCCATATTCTAGAAATGAATTAAATAAAAGAGGATGGTAAAAGAATTTTGAGGTAAGCACATTCACAAACATTTTATTCAATTTTTCACTTTCAGATAATCTATAATTATGCGAGAAACAAAAATACTGTTTTTTGCAAGTAGAAATAGTGACGCCTTACTTAACTCGGTTTTATTTGCAAATCATTTGATATGTGGATGGGCCACACTAATACAGTACAGACATTTAATTCTTGCACCAAGCACATCAATGACCTACGCAACTTGCGAATCAAAATTACGATCAGTTGTGAGGTCAGGGACTTGTGGGGCCATTCATGCCCAGGAAACAAGGTCAATCGGGCATGCGGTCGTGAATTATGCCGGGGCTGCCCATGTATTTAGTGCAAGAATTAAATGTCGGCACTGTATATACAGATACATATATACTTATGACATTACCTTGGTGGACAGGGCTTTGGATTGCATTCCTTTCTCTCAAACATGGGTCTTTGACCTGAGACACAGTTAGACTCGTCAGCCACTGAACCATCACTACCCGAACAGCTGATTATAGTTGTCTTATATCCTGTAAAGTAACACAAATATGTACGTTCAGAAAAAAATGGCATAATGTTAGATGAAATATATACCGACGATCAACATGCATTTTAAGCGCATAAGTTGTCCTGTAGGAAAAGGAGTCCCTTCAAAATTTATCTTCTACTTGTCCACAACAATTTCAACTTGCAGAAGCCTCATTTTTGCAAAACGTGGTATAATAATGTACACATGTAATATAAGAACATTGAGCCAACAGCTAAACTCAAATCACTGGACATATTTTCCGATACCTTGAGTCGTATTTAAAACCTGTAAATTCGGAAAAGATTGCGTTAGTTTTATAATGGCATTTAGCCTTGGTCGCAAAATCCAAATTCGCATTGATTGGTGCTGCCACTTTAAGTGTATAGCTGGCAATCCATGTTGCGGCCAATTCGCAAAGTTAAAACACGCAAAAATTCGATTTTCTGTAAATTCGCAAAATTTACTCTTTTGTATGGAATGCCATTAATGCATTTATTCACTATTTCTCTTTTAAGAAAAATAGATCGATTTTTCTTTAAAGAGAAATAGTGAATAAATGCATTAATGGCATTTCATACTTTTGTGAATCTACAGTATTAGGCAGTAGTAAGGTATGTCGTCAAAAGTCCTGTGGCATATATACCATGGCACTATGTGGGTAGGATACCTTTATCCTAATATAATAAATCTTACAGTACAGACATTTAATTCCTGCACCAGTCGACCAGACGTCTGCCATCGTCTGGCAGTACAAACACACATGGTTTACTTTTTTTTTAAATATGCGAAGCACATCAATGACCCACGTAGCTTGCGAATCCAAGCTACGTTCAGTTGTGAGGTCATCAATGCATCCATGCCCAGGAAAATGGGAAGCAATTGGGCGTGCAGACTTGCATTATGTCCGGGTTGCCTACGCATTAAGCGCAGGAATTAAATGTTGGTACTGTACCATCCATGCATTCTAAAACTAATATGTTCTTATTTTTCAGTAGCAAATGGTATAGGATAACATACATTACAGAACCCACAGACTAATCCCAAAACACAAGTAATCATGTGAAGACAACTAAATGTGAAAACACCCACGCATGTGATATGTGATAGAATTTTTCTGCATGGAAACAATTATTATGAAGTTTAATTTTTTGCTTATTCTCACTATTTGCATGAAAACTCACCTTTTGCACATGTTTTGCTACATTTGCTTTCTGTCGATTTCCAGGTATATGTGATAGTCTCACCTGTCAAATGAATACAAATACCCTCACGATAAGACAACAAATGCTTCAAAAGCTTCTACACATGATTAAAAACTTTGCAGGAATGTACAGAATAAATCATTGAATATAACAAACAGGCATTATTGTGAAACAAATATTTAGTATCATCAGTGATGTACTGAATGTGGGCCATATATAAATCAAGTAAAAACTGTAGAATATTGCCACAATAAGTATTGGTATTGTCTTTGAGGAAATATAACACTACTCAAAAGTCACAGAAATATAATATATGATACATAATAGCTGGGTCCATTAAGCGATTTGATGTTATCACTGGATCAGAGAAAAAACAACAATAAACGTAAAAAGAGAAAAACTGAAAGTCATTAAGTGCAGGATCCTACATTCATAACTGTGGCATTATCAGTTGTTTCCTGTAATAATCATTTTGCCTCACCATTATAACATTGATTTCGGCTTTTGAAAAAGTTATGAGATGGTACCTTACTAAGTTATTTCATATTACGTGTAATGTTCTTAAGCAATAGAACTTACATGGAGTGCTATTGCAATCTTCTACCTGAGTGTCATTCACAAATCTCCTCAGGCGTTTTCCACCACCACATGTTTTTGTGCAACCACACCACTTACTCCAGCTACCCTCTGCACCTAAAGAGTTAAAAAAACGTATGATTATATTGTAAACATTTAATGCTTCCAATGCTGAGGCTACTTTCATCCAAATAACAAAGACGCAAAGATTTTTGAAAACCATCTAAACCCTGTCATATCGCTATTCATGTCGCTATTCAGATAGATCTCGCTGAGTACTCTCAGATGAGTACCCATATGCCAGGGTATCAGTCATTTTCAGGGTTTTTTGCATCATTTTTTTATTGGTCAAATTAGCCAACAGCAGCATAAGGGTTAAATCATTTATATATATATATATATATATATATATATATATATATATATATATATATATATATATATATATATATATATATATATATATATTTATATGTATATATATATATATATATATATATATATATGTATATATATATATATATATATATACATATATATATATATATATATATATATATATATATATATATATATATATATATATATAGATAGAGAGAGAGAGAGAGAGAGAGAGAGAGAGAGAGAGAGAGAGAGAGAGAGAGAGAGAGAGAGAGAGAGAGAGAGAGAGAGAGAGAGAGAGAGAGAGTTTGTATACAATATAAATATACAATAAAACTTATGTAATTGATACACATTCGTTTAATGATCACTGCTTTAGATATTTAACTATTTTTCCAAAGTTACCTGATCCCAGCATTTACGTTTCTACAATCAGTATCTACTGTGACATTTTAAAACAACTAATTACATGTGCTATTATCTCCGCCACACACGCCACACGCATCTTTTACTTTGTTCGAATTTGGTCTGCCATCACAGTCAAATTTCTGAAATAGAGAAAGGTACGCTGTTTTTAAATTTTGCACATTAAAAGAAAGGTAATATATTAATCTAGATTTTAATTTTTGTAGGTAAATGGAGAAAAACTGACGCCACTGAGTGACTTTGTGGAATGTTGTTATTGACACATATGCAAAATAGACCACAACAATGACATCAAATACAGTGGTGACATTTAAATCCTGCACTAAATATGTGGCCAGCCCAGGCAGAATGCACGACCTAACGGCCGATTGCCATACATTTTTCCTTGGCATGGATGCATACATAACCTACAACTGAACGTAGCTTTGATTCGCGAACTATGTGGGCCATTGAAGTGCTTGGCTTATTTTCTTGACCTGTCATTTATGGTTGTTTGTACAACCAGGCACTGGCAGACGTTCGCTCGACTAGTGCAGGAATTAAATGTCTGTACTGTAGCCCTTGAACATTGTTAAGCTGGTTTGGTTTTATCAATATTATCCTAGTCTGATAATTTAAACTTATGTTACTAAATATTGTAATATTTGAAGGATATGAAGATAGCCATTGTCAGAGACAACAGAGACCTCAACTTTCAGGCAAACATTTTTTTAAAACTTCATTTTTATGAGGATACATCTCAACTTATGAAATACTGCATTTTTATGAGGATACATATCAATTCATGAAATACTGCATTTTTATGAGGGTACATTTCAACTTATGAAATACTGCATGTTAATGAGGATACATCTCGACTAATAAAATACTGCATTTTAATGAGGATACATCTCGACTAATAAAATACTGCATTTTTATGAGGATACATCTCAACTTATGAAATACTGCATTTTTATGAGGGTACATTTCAACTTATGAAATACTGCATTTTTATGAGGATACATCTCAACTTATGAAATACTGCATTTTTATGAGGATACATATCAACTCATGAAATACTGCATTTTTATGAGGGTACATCTCAACTTATGAAATACTGCATTTTTATGAGGATACATCTCAACTTATGAAATACTGCATTTTTATGAGGATACATCTCAACTTATGAAATACTGCATTTGTATGAGGATACATCTCAACTTATGAAGTACTGCATTTTTATGAGGATACATCTCAACTCATGAAGTACTGCATTTTTATGAGGATACATCTCAACTTATGAAGTACTGCATTTTTATGAGGATACATCTCAACTTATGAAGTACTGCATTTTAATGAGGATACATATCAACTCATGAAGTACTGCATTTTTATGAGGATACATCTCAACTTATGAAATACTGCATTTTGATGAGGGTACATCTCAACTTATGAAATACTGAATTTTTATGAGGGTACATATCAACTCATGAAGTACTGCATTTTTATGAGGATACATCTCAACTAATGAAGTACTGCATTTTTATGAGGATACATCTCAACTTATGAAATACTGCATTTTTATAAGGATACATCTCAACTTATGAAATACTGCATTTTTATGAGGATACATATCAACTCATGAAATACTGCATTTTTATGAGGGTACATTTCAACTTATGAAATACTGCATTTTTATGAGGGTACATCTCAACTTATGAAATACTGCATTTTTATGAGGGTACATTTCAACTTATGAAATACTGCATTTTTATGAGGGTACATCTCAACTTATGAAATACTGAATTTTTATGAGGATACATCTCAACTTATGAAATACTGCATTTTTTATGAGGATACATCTTTATGTAGATACAACTTATTCATAGCTAAAGGTAATATCAGACGACAGGGTATCACACTTTTTTCCGATTTTCAACTTTATTGCCTGATTATATGTATGCACCAGATGGAAATAAACTTAAATATAATAGGATAATAGACACTTACTACGCACGTGGCTGCGGAGCCGGAGCAGTAAGAATTTGTATTACAGGGCGAGTTTTTTGGTAGTACGCCTGCATATCCTTTCCCCCAACAAAATGCTGCACAGTTCCAAAAAGCTAGAATGAAAGTAAGTGTTAAGCAAATATATTCAAACTTTAAAAAAAAACTTTTTCTATTTTCCCTGACGCCAGGCATGCATGCCCACATCATACAGTGTTACAAGTATATAGATAAGCAGGGTGACAGGTTACACAGAAAATATTTGCTTGAAATAGGTTATTGGATATTGGTACTGGTATGCTTTTGTAAACAATGAATAAATACATATATACTTATAAAATAATCAAGTGTCTGAGTTGTCTGTATAAATACCCCATCTTTGTGTGAATAGATGTTCTTTATTTTTATTCAAACTTGAGTGTTTATATATTCCACGTGAAATCATATATAATACCTATATACATTCACACAAATATACATACTAAACATTTTAGTGTGGAAATCTACGCATTTTAGACTGTCTGCAATCCACATGTAATTAGGAATGCCTATTTCCCCTAGCTTTAATTAGTATACTGGCTTTGCACTAGTGTTTGGAAAGGATTGTAATCACATGAAACAGGAAAATAGAATAATGGACTATAATATGCACATATTCCATACCAAATACATGCACCTTATTCTTCTCAAAATGGCAAAGAAATGCGAATAAAAATTTGAATTCCAAATTTCCAGAAGAACAGACGTTGAATTTACATAAGGAAAACAAGAAAGAGCAAAAGGGTATCACAATTCACAAGCATTATTTTTTGTGGTAACATTTTTATCCAGTACCCAGAATACCAACTGACTAGACAGTAAGTGACTGGCAACTTTCTCACATGCCTCATGGTGCAATTGAAAACTAAGTCTTTGCCAGGGGTGAAAAACAGAGACCTCTTGAAGTGAGATGGATTGACCATTCAACCCAAACTGGTTGAAATTGCGTAAGAAGGGTAATTGCATAAGAAGGGCAATTGCATAAAAGGGGTAATTGCATAAGAAGGGTAATTGCATAAAAGGGGTAATTGCATAAGAAGGGTATTTGGATAAAAGGGGTAATTGCATAAAATGGGTTATTGCATAAGAAGGGTAATTGCATAAAAGGGGTAATTGCATAAAATGGGTTATTGCATAAGAAGGGTAATTGCATAAGAAGGGTAACTGCATAAAAGGGGTAATTGCATAAGAAGGGTAACTGCATAAAAGGGGTAATTGCATAAGAGGGGTAATTGCATAAGAAGGGTAATTGCACAAGAAGGCTAAATATGAAGGGCCTGCAATGACGGCCGTGTTGTCTAAGGCGCCGCCACTGACTGCACGCGGTATCTCACCACTGCATGGGTTCGAATCCTGGCTTGGGCATGTGAGAAATTTAACAGTGACTTGGGGGCTATGGCTGTAGCTTTCGCCGGGTAGTCCGGTTTCCTCCACTACTTACAACTGGCTAGTCACAAATTAGCCACAATTGGCATAAATGTGACGAAAAACGACATTCCAATTCCAATTCTAAGTATGAACCAATGTTTATCATTACGTTGCTAGGTCTCAAAATTAGTAAGGGTACATACCTGAGACTCCGTACATATCACTGGTACTTGTTGAATCATACTTCTTTTTGCAGTTTTTGGTTTTAATCTGCAGCCTTGTTTCAACTTTGCCCTTGCACTGTAACAAAAAGATATTCACAATGTCATGGTTGGTCGTGGTGGACTCTTCCGGAAGCAATGGAACAGAGCAATGGGTAGCGTTTTACTATAATGATGCATGTACATAGTATGTATTCCATTTTGACTTAGAGCTGTTCCATTTAAAAGGGGGGGGGGGGGGGAGTTGGAACGGAAGGTTTTTTGAGGGGGGGGGGGCGAATTCTAAATTAATTTAACCCATTAGATTACATATGATTTCTGACATGAGAGGGGGGGGGGGGGGTGTCGAATTCCGTTCCTCCCCCCCTTCCCCCACCACACTTTTAAATGGAACAGCCCTTATTAATTTTGGCTTATTGGTGGTGTTTTCTACTCAATAGATGATGTGATATTACATAAGGTACAGTGAAGATATTTAATTTCTGTACCAGTCAACCGGATGCTTGTCAGCGACCGGTTGAACAAACACCCATGGATGTCATGTCCGAAAAAACAAGGCATCAGGAATATCAATGACCAACCTAGCTGCGTATGAAAGCTATTTTCAGCTGTGACGCCAAAGGCCTGCTGTCGCATCTATGCCCAGGAAAAATGGGTGGTAATCGGGAGTGCAGTCGTGTTTTTTGTTTTCGTATTTGGTGCAGGAGTTGAAAACCAGCACTGTATTATTCAGCCTATTCAATGCTATACCACATACAGTTCAGATATTTAATTCCTGCACCAGTCGACCAGACATCTGCTAGTACCTAATTGTACAAAGACACTTTGATAACAAGTCAAAAATCAAGCCAAGCACATCAATGACCCACGTAGCTTGAAAAATAAAGCTACGTTCAGTTGTGAGGTCATCCATGCATCCATACGTAGGAAACTGGCTGACAATCGGGCGTGCGGTCGTGTATTATGCCCGGTCTGCCCACGCATTTAGTGCAGGAATTAAATGTCAGCACTGTAGATGAATGCACACCACATTAATGCTCGCAGCAGCCAAAACAGCCTGACAATTTTGATGTAATCCTTCAACTAAAGTGCAATTGGGAAAATATTTGAAAGAGAAATGTTAATTGGAACAGTACCAACAACGCTCCTTCAAACATTTTGTAAAATGGTTTTCAATTCCAAAGTTATTGTCAGAAGTATTATAGATCCAGACGACAATTTGTAGAGGAACTTTTAAGCATTAATGGGTTAAAGGCCACTGAGGGGCTGACACAATTTTAAGAGTGGGTTGGCAATATCAGAAGCTTGATTGTATTATGTCGACTAGGAACTTTGCTGTAGAATTTGTTCTTACCGCTGGTGGATCACAAAGCATATCAATTACAGTTGGTCCTTCACATGGTTTCCCACCGAGGTGCAGGGCAGGCCTGGAATATACAACAACAACAACATCAAGACGGATTATGATGATAGAAGGATTTAAGGAATTGCTTTTACGTCACTTTCAACAGCTAAGTTCATATCACGATGATATAGAAACCTTGAAATCGGTTTCCTACCGAGGTGCAGGGCAGGCCTGGAATATACAACAACAACATTAAGACGAATTATGATGATAGAGTACAGGCATTTAATTCCTGGACCATTCGACCGGACGCCTGTTAGTGCCTTGTAAAAATTACCCATGGATAACATGTCAAAAATTAAGCTAAGCACATTAATGACCCTTGTAGCTTGCGAATAAAAGCTACGTTCAGTTATGAGGTCATCAATGCATCCATGCCCGGGAAACTGGGTGGGAATTAGGCGTGCGGTCATGTTTTATGTCCGGGCTGCCCAAGCATTTAGTGCAGGAATTAAATGTCGGCACTGTAGAAGGAAGTAAGGAATTGCTTTTTACGTCACTTTCAACAGCTAAGTTCATATCGCGACGAGAGAGAAACCTGCAACTGGGTAGAAACTCCCTTCTCTTCACAGAAAGTTCCAATTGGTCTTTTAGCTGCAGAAGCACCGTCGTAGACAGCCCTCGATGACATCACAAATGAACGTAGCTTTGATTCGGAAGCTACGTGGGTCATTGATGTGCTTGGCCTATTTTTTGACATATTATATATAGGTCTTTGAACAACCAGGCACTGACAGACATCCGGTCGACTGGTGCAGGAAATGCATGTCAGTACTGTACTTATATACATCATGCGTTAGATAGGAAAATGATAATGGTGAGCAGTCAATACACAATCAGAATGTGGATAATTTTGGATTTGGAATATGATATATTACTACTTTTGTTTTACCTTTTCTGCCATATCAAGGCTAAACAGTGGCATATGCACACATGTCATTTTATATTTTCATTCACGAAACGTAAATCATCAGTGCACAGTGAAGACATCTAATTCCTGCACCATGCATTTGGCAGGACGCCTGTCAGCGCCTGGTTTTACACACGTCAACGAATAACGTGTTCAAAAAAATCAGCCAGTTATATTTATGACCCATTGTGTACCAAATATATGTCCAGCTTTGACGTCACTTGCCCGCAGTCGCATGCATCCATGCCTAGGAAAAGACTGATAGCAATCAGGCACGCGGTCGTGTATCATACCCCATCTGCCCATGCATTTTCTGCAGGAATTAAATAACGGTACTTTACCTTGGGTTGTCACAGTATCTCAGTACTTTCTTTGTCCCCTTGCCATCTTTGACACACTGGGCTTCCAATGAGCATTCGCCCTGAGGTTCTTCTCTCCATCCGCCATCAATACGAGGCTCTGTAAGGGAGAAAATACTTAATAAGAATAAACTACATTAAACCGCATATGAATATTAATATGGACTAGCTGCAACCCGTGCACAGCACGGTCTTATACACCGCTTAGTTTTATGAGAAAACAGCCAACATTAGAAGCCAAGGGAAGATCTCTTTATGATGTTTCTAACATAATGTCGTGATTTCTGAATCCAGAATTACAATTTTAATATATCTTAAAAGACTATATGACCGCCTCTCTAAATGTATAAAATTTGTTGTCTTAGGCCCAGTAATAAGTGAGAAATCATCAAATGAAAACGGACATATTTTGCTGAGAATGTCAAGTAATAAACTAAGCTGTTGTTGTAACATTCTGGATGGTGCAACAATCAGAACATCATATAACAATAGGATTTTTTATTGTTCGAAGCATGTGACGCTCCCATTCTTGAGGGAGGAGTTTATTTACAATAATAACCTCCTGCCCCAACAATGGGAGCGTATCACATGCACATGCTTCCAACAATAGTAAATCATATTGTTCTGATTGTTGCACAATCCAAAATGTTGCAACAATGTGCTCATGCTAAGTTTAGTTTAGATCTTCATTCCAAACAAAAAACCTTTACAAATACATTTTTGTAAGTTATTTTTACTTCAAACCTAGCTATCGCATAACTGCAGCCCCCCACTAATCGGCATGCAAAGCCACAGCATCAGGCTTGCAGCCGTTTCGGAGGAGTTACGGTCACAAAATTTGGAACCTGCTATTAATATAGAGATTGGTCGCCACACATCAGTTAGCATAGAACCTATTATAAAGCCCTTGGCTCACATTAACTTGACAAATCTAGCCTGTGTGACGTCACTAGTAGTCCGGCAGCCAAAACCCTTTTTGGGGGTGAACCTACTTTTGTCAGGTATAGTTTTTTTTATGATTGATTATAAGAGAGTAAGGCATGCCTTTTCAGAAAATGCCGGATGACACCCTGGCATCCTTGAGCATTTTGAGATATTGGCCTCTCTTACCCACCCCCCTGTGGACTAATCAGCCTATGTCGCAATTTCAGGCCACTGTATTTCAAGACTGGAAAGACCTACAAAGCTGATATTCACCAATCCAATAGCAAGAATAGCAAGGACTTCATGAATAACATTCACACACATTTTTAATTTTCGAATGGGCTGGGGTGAACTTTGAAAGTAAGCGATTTGTTTAAAACCGGTACACTTTTTAGCGTTTTTCGTATTTTTAAGACCCTTATATCTCAAGATGGAAATGTTGCACAACCCTGTCAGTCATCGGTTAGCAAGAGCTCTATGTAGGGAGGAGGAAAATTATTTAGAAATACTACCTGATTTTTATAATAGTCAAATATGAGCTTGTGAAAGTAGGAAATTATGTCAAAACCATGAACATTTAGCATTTTTCCTGATTTTCAGGACCGTGGATCTCATAAAAATAAGAGGTACATGAGGTTATTTCTCAATCAGTAAAAGAGACTACTTTACAAGGATGCCCTAGCTAATAAATGAGCCATATCTTGTGTTAACAATGTTTAGGTATGAGCTTGGAAACTTAGCATTTCATTATTTGACAATAATGTAGTTTAGTCAGGCAGCCAAAACACATTTTGTGAGTGAACCTTGTTTTTGTCAGGTATAGTGATTTTATGATTGATTATAAGAGAGTAAGGTACTCCTTTTCGGAAAATGGCAGATGACACCCTGGCATCCTTGAGCACTTTGAGATATTGGCCTATCTAACCCATCCCCCTGTGGACAAAATATGAACAAATCAGCCTATGTCGCATTTTCAGGCCACTGTATTTCAAGACCGAAAAGACTTACAAAGCTGATATTCACCAATCCAATGGCAAGTATAGCAGAGACTTCACAAATAACATTCAAATACATTCTCATTTTTCACATGGGCCGGGGTGACCTTTGAAATAAGCAATTTGTTTAAAAACGGCAAACTTTTTAGTGTTTTTCGTGTTGTCATGACCCTTATATCTCAAGACGGAAGAGTCGCACAATCCTACCGGTCATCAGTTTGCAAGAGCTCTATGCAGGGAGGATGAAAATTATTTAGAAATACTACCTGATTTTTCCATTGGTCAAATACGAGCTTGTGAAAGTAGGCAAAATCTCAAATTCATGAACATTCAGCATTTTTTCTGATTTATGGGCCTGTGGATCTCATAAAAATAAGAGGTACATGTACATGAGGTTATTTCTCAATCAGTAATAACGACAATATTACAAAGATGCCCTAGCTGATATATGAGCTGCTTCTTGTGCTCACAATGTTTAGTTAGGAGCTTGGAAACAAAAAAAAAAACAGATTTTTTTAACATTCTTTCTCATTCTCCGAACCTTTGTTTCTCAAAAAGCAAATCATATACAATTCTGGAATGTTTCACATTATAAGAATATATACCAAGGATATAGGATATTATACTATGCCACACAGCTTATCCAGGTGGGCAAATACCTTTCAGAATCATAAAATTTATGGAGGCCCTTGGTTAGGAATATTGCCTGTCACATTCAAGAGAAATTTTCTATGTATACCTTACATGTAGATTTTCGATTTCTGATTAACAACATGTTTTTACCAATGACCAGGGTTTTTAGTCATTTTTCAGTTGTTATTTGCATAATTTTGAAATGGCCAAATTATCCATCAGAAGCATGAGGGTTAAAATAATGACATTAAACTAATGAGAAAAATCTATATGTCCCCTTTTTTCTAGGAATAGCAGTGTGGCTCAGTGTATTCTCAATGGAATACTGAAATCCTGATCAATTCTATACCGACCCTAGTATACTTAACTCGCTTTCTTAAAGTTCCCAAGCAATAACAAAAAGATACAAAGGGTGGTTAGCCTAATTAGTTTGAAAAAACTCAAAACATCTTTCCGTGGTGTCTAATTTGCCTGATACAAAATGATGCAAAAAACCCCTGAAAAACGACAAACCCTGGCACATGGGTACCCATCTGGGAGTACTCAACTTGAACTTTCCAATGAATACCAACAGGATAGGGGTTCAGAGGCTTTTCAAAAATCTTTGGACGAAAGTAACTTCAGCTTCGGAAGGGTTAAATGAAAGATCTGGTCAAAGAGCAGGTGGTGAATTTGTTACAGCCCGTTTATGAGGTACAATCTGCAAGGCATCTTTGAAAAGAAAGTTGTTTGTCTGTTTGTGCTCTATTCCTAAAACCAAAAGGAGCTGTTTCTTTTGGTCGCGGGTTCATGAATAGAATTAGACAGAATAACAGACTTTTCCATCCTGAGATATGAAGGTCCTAAAAAATAAAAAAAAAATGCTAAAAAGGTTGCCATTTTAAACAAATTGCTTACTTTCAAAGGTCACCCCGGCCCATTTGAAAATTGAAAATGTGTTTGAATGTTATTTGTGAAGTCCCTGCTATACTTGCTATTGGATTGGTGAATATCAGCTTTGTAGGTCATTTTGGTCTTGAAATACAGTGGCCTGAATATGCAACATAGGCTGATTTGTCCACAGGGGGGTGGGTAAGAGAGGGCAATATCTCAAAATGCTCAAGGATGCCAGGGTGTCATCCGGCATTTTCTGAAAAGGCATGCCTTACTCTCTTATAATCAATCATAACAAAAAACTATACCTGACAAAAGTAGGTTCACCCCCAAAACGGGTTTTGGCTGCCGGACTATAGGAGACAAAGACCATTGAGGGATCTCATGTTTGTTTACATCACGAGGAGGTTGTTCATGCACATGTACAGAGGCAACTTCTTGAATGGGCCTCGTAAACAACTAGGCTAGAGTCTTGCCAAAGCTGTTGAGTGAGATTTACTGGTTGCATATCCGGTGATCAACATTTGTGATTAAACTTTATTTTCGAGAGATCGAGATCGAGAGAGAGCAACAAAGCCATCATTGTAAATCAAGAATTATCGCCTCTCGTGAGGGAATAAGGGGATGAGTGAGAAATTGAGAGAGAGAGAGAGAGAGAGAGAGAGAGAGAGAGAGAGAGATTGAGAGAATTTGGGATTTCGTTTTGCGTCACATTTACGCCATATTGTGGCTAATTCGTGACTAGCTATTTGTAAATAGTGCCCGGCGAAAACCACTGCTTAACCCCAAGTCACCAGTAATTTCTCACATACCCAGACCGGGATTCGAACCCAGGCAGAGGTGAGAGACAGCGTGGAGTCAATGGCGGTGCCTTAGACCACACGGCCATCGGAGCAGCTTCGAGAGCCTCGAGAGAGAGAGAGAGAGAGAGAGAGAGAGAGAGAGAGAGAGAGAGACTCACCGTTGCATGTAGAACCATTCCCTCCACAGACTCCCGCACGCATCGTTGAATTTTGTAGCGGGATATTTCCATCACATCCAAACTCCTAGAATGGCGAATAATAATGTCCATTATCAAATGCATACATGGAGACAAAGTAGCTCAGTTTGTTAGGTGTCGGACGTGTAATCAGAGGTTCGCTGGTTCAATTCCCGGCCGGGGCACTTTGATCTGTCCTTGCGCAAGACAGTTTATTCCATATTGCTTCAGTTGCTCTGAATATCCCCCGGGGGATTGAAATGGTTTCCGTGTGTACAGGCCTGCTAGGGGAGGAAGGTCGTGTGAGCGCTTCGGTGGATACAAGACTATAAACCGAATACCTTTAACCTTTACATCTGATCCTATCTAGTTACTTATGAATATTTTAAAATAACTAAGTTAAGCTGTTATAAACGTTTAGTATAAACTTTACTATGCAAGCATATGCAGTACAGACATTTAATTCCAGCACCAGCCGACGGACGTCTGCCAATGTCTGGTTGTACAAATACCCATGGATAGCATGTCAATAAAATAGCCAAGCACATCAATGACACACATAGCTTGCGAATCAAACCTTAGTCCTGTTGTAAGGTCATCCATGCATCCATGACCAGAAAATTGGGTGGAAATCGGACGTGCGCTCGCTTATTATACCAAAGCTGCTGTATCACCGTATATTAACACTTTGAACGTTGATTTAACATTCAATTCAGCTTTTTGTACGTGAAATATGAGCCAAATCATCAATCTATTTTTTAAACCATAA
>OZ012691.1:38966647-39008087 GCA_963942565.1 Maea johnstoni
CACACAGTTAAGAATGTAATCTATCAAAAAAGGAAAAGAGGGAACAAAATGACTTTAGGCATTGTAAAAAGAGGTTTACTAAAAAACTATATGTACAGCAATTGTAGGCATCCACATTAGATATAAAGTCTTGAAGATAGGAAATAAAACCTCGAAGCTTCAGCAGAGAAGGGCTGTAAGGGTTACTGGTGATTAATCACCTAACACTGAAACGTTAGTTATCTCGACGAATTCACGATTCCTTGCAATAACCTTTTTCCTGAAAACATAATGACTGAAGTGAGATTAGAGGTGCTTAACTTCCTAAGTTCTTTTCTGGTGAAAAGGAGTTGTTTGGTACTAAGATAAATTCTATATGCAGTACCATAAAAACTAAAGTCTGACTTAACATGATGACGTAATTAGTTAAATAGTGATAAAAATACCTGCATCCATACATACGTACGTACTTACATACCTACGTACCTACTTTCGTAAATACATGTATGTATGTATGTTTGTATGTATGTATATATGTATAGTTTACTTATTAATGGAAAAGAGTAAATGTTCATGTATAAATGTAATTTATATATATATATATATATATATATATATATATATATATATATATATATATATATATATATATATATATATATATATATATATATTATAATATATATATATATATATATATATATATATATATATATATATATATATATATATATATATATATATATATATATATATATATATATATATATATATATATATACATATTTATATATATATATATATATATATAGTTTACTTATTAATGGAAAAGAGTAAATGTTCATGTATAGATGTAATTTATATATATACATATATATATATATATATATATATATATATATATATATATATATATATATATATATATATATATATATATATATATATATATGTATATATATATATATGTATAAATATATATATTTATATATATATATATATATATATATATATATATATATATATATATATATATATATATATATATATATATATATATATATATATATATATATATATATATATATATATATATATATATATATATATAGTCCTGCTCCATATAGCACCCCCCTCAGTACTCGACTACTTGGTTACTGCCTTATAGGACTGAACAAGCCGCATCTAGTGAAGCATGTTAACATTGCATAAACTCATTTGAACTCCGGGTTTTTGGGCATTTTCATCCGAAAATTGCCTAAAACGTGTGATTTTTGGGATTTATCCATTGAAAATTCATTCTTTTGTAACTGAAGCTTCAGATGTTGTACATTTATACTTAAGGCCATGAGGATTAACACCAAATAGAATGTTATTATTCAAATGACCCCTGGCAGCTTTTTCAGCAATTTTTGACCAGAAATTCACCTTAAAACGTATATTTTTGCAGTAATTCTTATTTTGTCAGCTCAGCCACCACTCCACGGTGGATGTTAACATTGGTTTAGTGTTTTCAAAAACTGACCCTGGGTCTGTTAAACACATTGGCTAGTGTTAGCATGGTAGCAATTCAGTCTAAGCGTGATTTTATGGGACGTTTTATATGCCTACCCCTATGTAAAAAAATAACCAAATAATAGCTTAAATATTTCTATAAATCGTAAGTGTCCATTTGATACATGTTTGATACCAGAAAAGTTTGAATATGGTACAAACTGGTGGGACTATAAAAATGGATTGCCCAGTTGTCCGGGACCACCAAATTTTAACAAAATTTGCTTCAAATCAAGTTTTAGCTAGGGATCAGAGTTCTGAATGGAGACCTGACTGAAAGGTATTTAACCTCTAATATAAGAATGTAGGTGTTCTATGATTGATATTAGTCTTAGTGGGATACATATCAATTTTTTGGGGGGCCAGCTCAGCCCTATTTAAAAGCTAATTTATAATGCAGTAACCAAGTACATGTAGCAGAGTACTGGGGGGGGGGGGGGGGGGTTGTGCTACTGAAACCCTACCTAGCCCACGGACTAATAACTTTGTCAGCCCCATCCTAAAAAAATGTATCCTTCCTTCCATTTAATTTTGATCCGTTCTTTCTTCCCCATACACCAAGATGGCAGGCCTTTTGCCATTAGATTTAAAAAGCCACTTATGTCCGCACTTACGAACCTTTGAACCTTTCAACAGTCAGTTTGCTGATTTCTGGACCTGCTCCTACGGCCGTGTGTCACTGACTGCACGCTGTCTCTCACCACTGCCTGGGTTCGCATCCCGGCTCGTGCATGTGATAAAGTTGCCAGTGACATTAGGTTAGGCGGTGGTTTTCGCCAGGTACTCCGGTTTCCTTCACTACTTACAACTGGCCACAATTGGCATAATGTGACGAAAAAGGAAATTCCAAATAATTGCTAATTTCTTTGCGTTGACTCACTGAAGGAGTAAATCGAAAGTATGTCATTGCATACTAACTATGTGTTTAATCAGAAAGACCCATTTCCCAGAAAAACCCATTTCGAGAATGTTGTGCAATACACGGGGTCAAGTAGAATATATGGCATGATGAGTCAGCCCGTCAAGATATCTAGAGCGAGTGTGTAATGTTATCACTTCCAGCACTTCTATACGATGGTACACGTGTGAACGGCAGGAAAATTTTTTAAAAATTCTGCTGTTTTTGGAAAAATGGTGGCAATTTTTTTTCTGTCGTTTTGTATTTTCTATCATGTCGAATACAGCAAATAAAAGTACTACTACTACTACTACTCCAGAAAGACATTGGAATTTTTCTTGTCGTTTTTTTAACGGGTATTAAAACAAAATCCTGCTGTCCTCACCTGCACCATCGCATTTTCCAGAAAAAACAGCGGATTTTTTTTCTGCCGTTCACACCTGCACCATCGTACTTCTGAATTATATTTCTAACTTTTCTTTTCCTTTCACTTCGATGGAAAAACACTAAGTACAGTATTATGGTACCAGTTTGTAAAAATACAGTTTGTAACACACGCACACACACGTCTAGTAAATCAGCAAGTGACAGTGTTTAGTTCTATAGCAAGTGCAACTAGAAAATAATAAGCATTTATTGATATCAAAATCATTTATGGATATCAAAAAAGTACTTGCGCTTTATGGATAAAATATATTATTTGATATCAATGAATCATTTATGGATATCAGAAACAGTTATCTATATCAATGAAAGTGAACTATTTTCCACTTTCGCTTGCCATACGACTGTGTTCAATGGGACAAATCACGCTCTTTTTAAAGCGATTCTCTGTAAAAAAGATATTGACAAGAAAATATTCCTGTTGAATTTTACATTTTACATGATGTCTTGGACTCTCGTGTACTTGTAGATACCTAATACAGAGTAGGAACATTATAGAGTCGAAAATAAGTACGTTAGAGTCCGAGATATCAATGAATCCTTCTCGAAGGTAGCTAAATACTGTATACAGCTTTAACTTGGAGTACTAGAAATTTCGCTGTTGGAGGGTATTATTTTAAATTTGCTCATTCAAGCACTCAAATTAAGCAGATACAAAGCAGGATATTTATTTGAATGATGTTATTTTGGCGCTATCATGGGCAGAGCGAAAATAGCGAAAATTAAATGCCTGTGAAAAATAATGAGTTGATAAAATACAGTAACAGATTGTCAGTATTCTTTCAAAATCTGACATTAAATTAAAGCTCTAGCGTGACCATGAAATGAACCATATTTTTGATGAAAAATAACTGTTTTGAGTTATTTATACCATCACATTATCATATCAAGATTGCTAAAACATGTATTGGGTTTTAGAGATTGCAGGTAAAATGCAAAACGGTGATTTTTGCATTTTTAGAAGAACCCTACAGCCCTCGGGAGGATGGTTTCCCTCGGGCTTCGCCTTCGGGTAAACCATCCTCCCTCGGGGATCCATTCCATGAGGTTACCTCCTTTGGGAAGCCATATTCCTATAATGTAGCATGGGTGCAGGCATGTTTATACATGATTTAGAAAAACACAGTAAGGCCTAGTAGCTAGGCTAGTTCTAGTCCAATGAATTAGACGTCTTGCTGGTGGTTATTTTTATACTGTAGGTCCTATCTCCAGCTTCGTTAAGTGGGGGTAAAAAATCAAATCTGGACAGAAACGTCGAGCCCCCAAAACGTTTATTTTAAATGAACTATGCTAGTTCTGGGCCAGCTTACTCAGAGGTAATCGCAGTTACATTTTCTAGCAATGACCTATTTCCAGGAAATGCCTATTTCCAGAATGTTGCGCAGATAAGACACTGGACGGGGTCAAGCATAATTTATGCCTTTCTAACCTCTGTATGTCTACTAAAGCTGGAGTGAGCGTGTACTATTTTCACTTCTGCAGTAGTTCAGCGTTCACTCTAGTTCAGACAACTCAGAACATCCACAATAAGATATCGTTGCATATTGTAAGGTTCAATATCATTGAACTATATACGTTCACTCCAGACCTGAGGAGGGGAAACTGGGTCGACGTCAACGTCAACTGTTCTTTGAGGTAAAGTTATTTTCCGCAATATAATGCTGTTACTACTTCTTTTTCTCCAGGTACTACTACTAGTACTACTACTACTACTACTACTACTACTACTACTACTACTACTACTGCTGCTGCTGCTGCTGCTGCTGCTGCTGCTGCTGCTGCTGCTGCTGATGATGATGCTGCTGTCACTACTACTGATGCTGCGACTGCTGTTGCTACTATTGTCTGTCTGACTTAAGTTGGCTAACCGCTTTTTCCTCTTGTTCCCCACAAAAGTTCGTTTTTGCCTTCCAAACTTAAAAAAACTCTTAGGAGAACTATTGCTTACAATGAAAATAAATTTTAATTCATTTTCTCTCCCCAATAAACGGGAGTGAAAATAAATTTTAAATTCATTTTCTCTCCCCAATAAACGGGAGTGAAAGTAAATTTGAATTTATTTTCTCCCCCCAAAAATACGTTGGTGAAAATAAATATTCATATATTTGCTCTTTCACACTTGGTCCATCGTAAGAAAATGTTGCTATCCAATAAACTCTAGAGACATCAAGTAGACGGCCTGCTTCTCATACATGAACAAAATGGCCGCCAGGCTCAGCAGCTGTTTAATACTGAAATTGTCTATTAACTCTTATGCTGCTGGAGGCTAATTTGGCCATTATAGAATGATGCAAAAAATCTGAAAAATGACTGAAACCCTGGTGTATGGGTACTCATCTGAGAGTACTCCAGTACTACTACTGGCTAGTCACGACGAAAACACATTTAATACACATACTGCCCTGGTGAACAGTTATTATTTTTTTTTTTATTATTGCTTCCCTGCATAAGACGTTTCTTGTGGTCTAATTATTACCATCTTGTGATATATATGGTTGACTGACCTAGTTAGCTCTGGAGGGCGTTATGAGGTGACATTTAATGCCCTGCGTCACAGGGCATTATGGGGATTTAATGACCGGTCACATGGACAAATCCTGATTGCTGATTGGACAACCCAAAGCAAGCAATAATAATGAAGTTTTATGTATCGTCTGTTATGCAATATGGAATAAAAACAAAAAATTGTTCAAAAAAAAATGTTCCCTTTTTATGTTTAAGGTAGCGGAACAATCCAGGTTCTTGACCTCACACTGAAAAGGGCAGGATGCCAAGAAAGAAGGGAGCAGACTGGAGATCCATGGTTTTCTACGATGCAGATTCCTCTGGTAAAGGTCAAACCTACGAAATAGCTGATGGAGATCTCAAAACAAAAATGGCGGAATTGTGTCTTAATGAAAATATATCATCAGTAAAAACGTGTAAGGTACCATTGAGTGAATCGCAACTGAGCTCCTTATTGTTCTACCACGAGTTTGTACTATTCGAGACACCCGAATGGTGGTGGACAATTGAGAAGGATGGGGAAGGGATACACATACAGAGGAGCAAAGATATTGAGAATGTTCGCGACCGATTCGATAGGAAGCCACGATTGACAGGTTGGTATTGGAAGGTAACAGAGAAGAAAGCTAGCTGTAAACCTGAAAACCCTACCACGTTGAAAAATCTGATCGAGTGGCTTTGGGACTGGGATGAACTGAACCGAATGTATCACGTAAGAAAAAATAATTGCCAAGATTTAGCACTTAGAGTGTACGAGTATGTTAAGAGCGGGATGCCCAGAGAGAAGGGAGCAGATTGGAAATCCAAGGTTTTCTATGATTCAGAGGCTTCTGGTGATGGTCAAATCCACGAAATGGCTGACAGAAATGTCAAGACAACACTGAAGGATTTGTGTGATCTTACTGAAAATATATCAGCAGTTACCACTTATGGAGTATCTAGAAAGTCAGTCGTTTTGATGTTTCCCCACGAGTTTGTACTATTGAAGACACCCAACTGGTGGTGGACAATCGAGAAGGATGGAGACAGGATACACATACAGAGAAGCAGTGATATTGAGAATGTTCGTGATCGATTCAAGAGGGAGACACGGCCTGGGGAGGTGACGGTGGGCAGAGATTGCTATAACCTTAAAACCCCTTTCACTTTCACTTTGCAAGATCTGATTGAATGGCTTTCGAAATATGATGAATTGAACGAATATAACCGTTTCTATATGAGAAATTGCTGCAAAGGTTTAGCAGGTAGAGTGTACGAGTACGTTAAAAATATAGATACTAGAGAGTGATCAGCCCGCGTCAATGCATGGTCATATGCCTATTGAGGGGGTCTGATTTGCCAGTCAATAAATTGTCATATCAGCTCTGAATTTAACCTATCATTCTCTCTGTCTAGCTGTCTGTCTATCTTCCTGTCCTATCATCTGCCTTTCTTCCCTCTTTGAGGGGTTTTATCTGTTCCATCTACTTCTTCAATTTCTCAAATTTTCTTTCTTCTTTTTTCCCTGATAATTATGATGCCCCAGCATGTGACAGGCCATATTCACCTAGCACTGTTTAACTGAACATTTTTTTTTTGAAATCATCTTATTGTCACAAGCGGACCAGGGAGGTACAATTGTATTGTGTGGACAGTTCATATCATAACCATGCTGTTCATGAAGTATGAAAAACGCAATAAAATCTCTGCAAATATGTCTTCAATCAGACCAATTACTTGTGTGAGTTATATACTAGCTATGGTTTGAGATTAGTCATTTCATCATAAATTGGATGTCATACACCTAAAAAGATTGCCAATTTATCCTTTGCTTACCTGCCAATGCTTTTCTATTTGAAATAGGTCTCCTATAACAAGCTTTACATGTTTAAATGTAATTTTAAGGTATTATTTCGCTTTGATGCCATGATTATGATGTTGACAAGTTTGTAAATCATCTTTGCCTCTCCAAGTATGATAATATTTTTCTGTAGACCATAGCTGCCAAATCCAATTTTCTTGGTCCATTCATGAACCTCTTTCCATAGCAACGCTGATTTCTCACATCCATATAATAAATGTACACAAGAGTTTATTTTAGTTAATGATATAGACATCTGTCATTAGACACACTTCCCATCTTATACAGTTCAGACTTTGTAGCAATTTTGTTATGTAAGATTATAATGTAATGTAATGTAACGGATCTCAAAACATCAATGGCGGAATTGTGTGATCTTACTGAAGAGATATCATCAGTAAGAACGTGTAAGGTACCATTGAGTGAATGGCAACTGAGATACTTCCCATCTTATACAGTTCAGACTTTGTAGCAATTCTGTAATGTAAGATTATAATGTAATGTAATGTAATGGATATACATATCGACATTTGATTGGTGATTGAAAATAAAGGCATTTTGTATTTCCTCACTTGTACAACTTTGTTTTATCTTCCCGTTTATCAATGATATCAGGTATTATGCTATCTGTATAGTATTTTTTTTTATCAAAGCCTTAATGACTGTTCAACAGGGCAGTATGTGTATTAAATGTGCGCCTGAAGGCATCCTGGTCAGACCGAGGGCTGAAGGCCCGATGTCTCGTCAGGATGCCTGAAGGCAGACATTTAATACACACACTGCCCTCGTGAACAGTTATTAAGGTTTTTATTATTGCTTCCCTGCATATGACGTTTCTTGTGGTCTAATTGATAGTATCTTGTGATATATAGTATGCAGACCAACAAAAAGCTCTGGAGGGCATTATGAGGTGACATTTAATGCCCTGCGTCACAGGGCATTATGGGGATTTAATGACCGGTCACATGGTACAAATCCTGATAGCTGATTGGACAATCCAACGCAAGCAATAATAAAGCCTATTTGCGCCTTTGAATCAATATTGATTACCTGATAGAAAATGGGTTAACCTGCCCAACTTCTTTCTTAAATGAAGTAACATTCGTTGGAAAATAACTTTTCAGATACTTTTCCACATGGTATTTAAAATTTCCGTTCTCTAAAAATCTTTCATCAAGTTGTGTTTGGCTAATCATCTCCAGATTTTATGTTAATATATCTGACATCAAGTATAACCCGTTTTCCAACCATTTCACATACATCAGGTCAACGATTTTGCTTAACGACAATGGAAACCATAAAGATTGTAAATATCTATAAATACCCTCACTGAAATATTTGCTTTGTACATTGTTATGTGTGTTTTGTATTTGTACTGTTACCATTTGTATGATGTCCTGTAATCTTCTTGATTTTGGACAATAAAAAATTGAATTGAATTGAATATAGAGGGGATGTTGGATATTATATATAAGTAATATAAAGCAGATTATATATGTCAAAGATTATACCTAAGGCTTCAAATTCAGTTGTCCATTCTAAGCTGTATTGCCCTTCCCATATCAATCTCTTGGTCCTGCATGCCTCAACTATTACCACTTTAGTTGTACTGTAGAACACACGATGTACGCGTCTCTTTATATATAGCGTACATAGCGTGTGGTTCCGCTTCGCTATATATAGTCCATGGGATAGACGGGTTGACTGGTACCAGTCAGAGGTACAAAACGTAACCTATGTTTTTGAATGGCCATGAGTCCCTACTTTGAGAATATGCATGATGGACCGCTTGAAGTGGTAGCTTATACTGAGAAAACTGGCGCTTCTTATATCACGATTTTACCTTTTTTGTGCCAAATTGGACAATTCACATATTTCAGGGCCTTGTATTTCCTTAACTAATAATCATATATCAGTTAAATCCACAGGTCTTAATATGCATGTTGCATAGATGCTGTAAACAGAAAATATAATTTACATATGGACCCTTTGGTGAAATAAGGTAATTTGAAAATGGCCATTTGACCTCCAATAAGAACCGTTTGGTTATGCACATCACTGATTTCAGGGCCTTGTATTTCCAGATTTGACAATCACACAGCAATCAAATCCCCAGGTCTGAATAGGTATGTTACAGAGATACAGCAAAAAGAAAGAAATGATTTTGATATTGACCCTTTGGTCAAATAAGGTCATTTGAAAATAGCCATTTGCCCTTAGATAAGGACATAATGGTTATTTGATACCAGTTGGGGGGACCGCATAAATTGGTACCAGTTGGGGGGACCTCCAATAACCCATATACTTTGAAAGCCCTTGAACCCCTCTTCAAATCCCTGCATGATGGACTTCTGCAACAAGTAGCTGTTTTGGAATATTGACCTCCAAAAGTACCGGGTATGTCCCTTTTTATGCCAAAATGGACAATTCACAGATCTTAGGCCCTTGTATTTCCTGAGCTAACAATCATATAGCAATTAAATCCTTAGATCTGTATAAGTATGCTACATAGATGCTGTAAAAAGAAATTATATATCTAATTATGACCCTTTGGTTAAATAAGGTCATTTGAAAATGGAACATTTGACCTTCACTGAGGAGAGTTTTGGTTACTAGTACTGTATAACTGGTTAATTTGGTGTGTACTTAAGTTGGCGTTTTTTTCAAAAAAGTATTTTCCCTGTATTTATTTTGGCGTCTTGAGCAGTCAGAACAACGCCATCTTTATGGAGACATTTTTTTGCGAACTTTAATTTGGCATTGATGGCCATTCGCCAAAAAACGCCAAATTAAAAACCACGCCAAATTAACCAGTTATACAGTATTCACATCACAGATATGGCCTTATCAGTTCTAATGCTGATGATGCTACTTTCGAGCAAAGCACGAGCATGCAAAGATTTTTTAAAACCATTAAAACCCTGCCATGTTAATATTCATTGGATAGCTCGAGCTGAGTATTCTCAGATGAGTACCCATGTGCCAGGGTATCAATCATTTTAGAGGTTTTGGGCATTATTTTGTATCGGCAAAATTGGCCATTATCATTTCCTGAACGAAAAATCATATAGCAGTTAAAACCTTAGGTCTGAATAAGTATGTTAAGTATGTTACATAGATGTTGTAGAAAGAAAGTATGATTTTAATATTGACCCTTTGGTTGAATTAAGTCATTTGAAAATGGCTGTTTGACCTTCGCTGAGAAGAGTTTTGGTTATTCAAATCACATATATCGCCGTTTATTTCCTGAACTTCATATTGCAGTTCGATCCCTAGGTATGAAAAAGTATGTTTCAGAGATGCTGTTGAAAGAAAATATAGTTTTTTATTGACCTTTGGTCAAACAAGCTCAATTAAAAATGGCTATTTGACCTTAGATACAGGGCTTTTTGGTTATTTTTTTCAATTTCCAAAGGTTAATATCTCTAAATATACTATACCTAGATCAACACTATTTTCAGGGCTAGGCAAGTATACAGTAGGGATACTGTTCAGGGGAGATGACCCTTTCTTGCCGATTTGTTAGTCAAATAGGGCCATTCATATGTACCTGTTTTACCATATGAGAGATTTGGTTTGGTTAATTTTCTCAGCTTTTGGAGATCAATATATCATAACTTACTCAACGCTCTACAACCATTTATTTCAGGGCTATAAAGGTATATAACAAGTATTCTCTACTATGAAGTATGTTTTTTTCTTGTCATTCTTTTGGTCAAGAATAGAATTTGAAAGCAACTCCATGGGCGAGATCCAAAATTTTGACCAATTTGTTACATTCAATGAGGAGGCAAATAAATATACTTCTAACTGTGGAATTGTAATATATTTGATACTGTTTCTACCCTCATATAATGTATGGTACCTGTTTAAAAAGGCAAAGTTCTGACAGCAAACTACTTTGTATGAAAGTCCAAAAACTGAAATGGTGATAAAGTGCTTCCAAACTAAATGCATTATTTGCAGGCTCGTTGAATGGTACCAATTGGTCAAAAATCTGAATCCGGTCCATAGTGTTACCTTCAAATTCTATTTTTGAAAAGAAGATAGAATAAAAAGAAAAAATTATACATTATTATACAGCATCCTTTTTGAATATACCTTTTATGGCCCTCAAAAACTTATTAATGGCAAAGTTGAGTAAGTTGTCAGATATTGATCTGCAAAAACTGAGAGAATGACCACAACATACCTATTTTATGGTCAAACAGGTATTTTCAAATGGCCCTATTTGATTAACAAATTGGCTAACAAATCATCTCCCCTGTACATTCTGTGAACAGTATCCAAGCATAGCCCTGAAAAAAATGTTGATCTAGGTTAAAGTACATTGTACATTCTAAGCAATTAGCTCCTTACCTAAGATTAAAAGACCATTTTAAAATGACCTTATTTGGCCGAAGGGTCAATTATATAATTATTTTTCTTTTCAAGGCATCTATGTGACACACTCATACAGACCTAAGGATTTAGCTGTTCAATCATTGTTAGTTCAAGATTTATAAGGCCCTGAAATCTTTGATGTGAATAACCAAAACTCTCCTTAGCGAAGATCAAATGGTCATTTTCAAATCTACTTATTTGACCAAAGTATCAATATAAAAATTACATTTTCTGTTTACAGCATCTATGCAACATACTTACTCAGACCTAAGGATTTAGCTGCTATATGATTTTTAAGTCAAGAAATACTAAGCCCTGAAATCTGTGAATTGTCTAGTTTGGCATAAAAAGGGACATACCCGGTACCTTTGGCGGTCAATATCTCAAAACAGCTACGAGATACAGATGTTCATCATGCAGGGACATGAAGAGGGGTTCAACGGCTTTCAAAATATAAGGGTTATATGTGGTCCCCTCAACTGGTACCAATTTGCTGAAATATTGACCCTGGACCATGGACTAGTAGTCCATAAATAAGTGAAAATGGACCCTATTTCCAAAAGAAAACCTGTTTGAAGGAACTGGTTGACTAATATAATTAGCACAATACACATTAAGGATAAAATATGATATTATAAGGGGTAAAAGGTGGCAGTAGATCATTTAAGAATTTTTCAAATAATTTTTGTTGATTTTTCATCATTTTCAGCTATTATCTGATCTTGGGGTAGGGGTGCAACAGGTGTCATTTTTTCTTAATTCAGTAATTCAAAGTGACTGATTCATTGTCACAATCTCATCCAATGTTATGGAGAATTTTTGATAACATAAACATGGTTCATTTCTTTGAAATTATTTTGAAAAAATACAAAAACGTGTTAGCGATTAGAAATAAGATAAGAATAAAGGCATGTTATTTAAAAGGAAAAAGGTTATTGACTACTTTTTGGTATAAGTATGGGGTAAATGGTATTTAATCATTGCCATATACATATACAGCATACATAGATACAATTAAAGGGCAATCATATAGTATTTAGGCCAATTCTAAATCAAATGTTGCGTTCACTATTAGACTTTGGTCGCTGGCATTTTTTTTTCAGAGACCCTTCGAAAAGGCCAAAATTTTCCATATAAGCTACCACTTGTGCATGTCCATCATGCATATTGTCAAAATTGGGACTCTTGGCTATCCAAAAATAGAGGTTATGTTTTGTACATATGAGTGGTACCAATTTGCCCAAATCTGGCTCCTATCTCACCTGTTGCACCCCTACCCCAAGATCAGATATATAAATATATATATATTTATATATATATATATATATATATATATATATATATATATATATATATATATATATATATATATATATATATATATATATAAATATATATATATTCATATATATATATATTCATATATATATATATATATATATATATATATATATATATATATATATATATATTTATATATATATATATATATATATATATATATATATATATATATATATATATATATATATATATATATATATATATATATATATATATATATATATTGATGTGACTTTTTATTATCCTAGATTGATCTAACCCATAGGCAGGAGTATCTGCATCTTTACTCCAAATTTATAACCATATGTTTTGAAAGGTTGAATATATACTTCAATGTCAATTAATATGTGCAACCTCATTTCCCCAGAGTAATCTTTGACATGTAAATAATACAGATTTAATCCATTTGCAAAATCCCACAATTCTATTTAACATTTGTTTTGTTGTTGCACCCTGTATGTAATACTTTAATAGCAATTTTGTAGTCGGCCATGAGCCCTGGCAGCTTATGTTTACTATGTAAAATTGTTACCATTTTATACACATATCATCTACCTACCTACCTACCTACCTACCTACCTACCTACCTACCTATCTATCTATCTTTCTATCTTGTCGACATCTACTTGTACGTGTTAAGCAAGTTGCACTTTACTGGTATCATACAAGGGTGTCCAGGGTGTTTTAGGTATGAAAGGGTGCAGTATGTGTACTTACGTTCAGCGGGCACGTGCCCTGTCCAAAGGGTGGCGAGGGCAGTGAGGATGCACAGGTATCTCTGTAGCTGTGTCTGGTGTGCCATTTCTCTATAGACGAAAGATTATGCCACATTTGCTGCTTGGTGCGCCTCAAAGAATAGGGTACGTGGATTAACATTGAAGGGGGGGGGGGGGGGGCACTTCTATTCCTCCTGGAATAGGGTACGTTGAATCACCTTGCAGGGGAAGGGTGGGGGGAACTTCTATTCCTTTATTTGATAGGGTAAGCTTAGTGGAAACATCTTGCGGGGAAGGGGGGAGGCACTTCTTTTCCGTTATGGGAGGGTATGTGGAATCACCTTGTGGGGGGGGGGGGGGGGCACTTCTATTCCTTTATGTGATGTAAAGGTTAGAGGATGGAAAGAGTGTTTTGTGGGAATTCAACCACGAGCGCCAGCGAGTTGGTTTAATGACACATTTAGCACATAGCGTCCATCAACTCATTAAGCCCTTCTAAACAGTGGGACCCTTTTCAATCTTGCTCCTCTGCAGTTCAGGGTTGGGCTGACCTCTACAGGGGTCCTTCTATCCAGCCATTAATGAACAGAAAACAATACAAGTTTTATGAGTAATCTACCCACACACATACTGAATCTTCAGTTCGACTGCAGCTACAGACCAGACAACATCTCAATTCTGACCAAGCTGCTCTTCAACACCAGTGATGACTACCAGGGTAAGCTTAACAAAAATACCAACATTGTAGAGAAAAGACAATTCAGGGTTCCCATGCCTTATAGACATGTTTCCACACAAAAGTAACCCTTCCACAGTCTTGTAATATTTATTAAAGGGAATTGATCAGTAAGTCTGATCATCTCTTAAATTACGAATACCAAGCGTGGGAATGATAACTTGATGACTGTGGAGGGCGGGGGGTAACATGATGGAATGGGTCAATGGCTTCAGGGAACAGGGAAAGCCCAAGGCGTATACCCTTTTTGAAATTATTCCTCAGACACGGTTCAATCTAAGGAACGCTTAGCAATCATTTTAAAATCTTAGTGACGTCAGAAGCTATGAGAAGGATTGGTGCCCTTATTGCGGGCGCTTGGTTCTCTAGGTCAGATTTGCAGTTTCATAAATCGTCACTTTTACTGCCATATTGAGATAAAAATCGTAACCAGCCGGTTGCAGGCAAAATGATGGTATTCAGGCTAAGACAATGCCAAGTAGGGTGCATGCCCCATAGCCGAATGGTCTAATGGCGATTTATATAAATATATATATATATATATATATATATATATATATATATATATATATATATATATATATATATATATATATATATATATATATATATATATATGTACACACACACACACATATATATATATATATATATATATATATATATATATATATATATATATATATATATATATATATATATATATATATATATATATATATATATATATATATATATATATATATATATATATATATATATATATATATATATATATATATATATATATATATATATATATATATATATATATATGTATATATATATATATATATATATATATATATATATATATATATATATATATATATATATATATATATAAATATATATATATATATATGGCTGAATAAGTGTCGACACCAAGAACAAGCAAGACTACACTGCCAACATGTAAATCCTGCACTAAATGCCTGGGTAGCTCGGGCGTAATACACGACTGCACGCCCAGTTTCTAAGTATGTATGCATGGATGACCTCGCAGCTGAAAGTAGCTGTGATTCGCAAGATACGTGTGTCATTGATGTGTTTGGCTTATTTCCGTTGACATGTTACCCATGGGAGTTTGTACAACCAGGCGTTGGTAGACGTCCGGCCGACTGGTGCAGGAATGAAATGTCTGTACTGTATGACAATCCCAACACATAGAGATGATGTCGATGGAAAATTATCACCAGCGTCTTTCAGAGTCCCCATTAGCGGATCAATCGCGCATTGAACGGTAACGACCCAATTACGCCATTCAAAAAGCTGCTATTGTACGTGCGCGGAAGGAAGGAGTCCGCAGGCAATGTAAAGTCGTCAGCATTATTGCCTTCGCTGATTTAACGAGGCAGTTTTCACAGCTAAGTGTCGGAAGAACAGATTTAGAAGAAAACACACACACACAACTCTGTAATTCTGATTTTCGAGATTGTTCTCTATCTTTCCCATTATAAAGCGTGTTTTTTTTAATTTGGGCGTGTTTTGAGTAGATATTACCCTAACCTACCTTTAACCATAATCAGACCAAAACAAGAAAGATATTTGTAAAAACATAACGAGGTCGATCTCACAAAGCACCCATGCTACAGTAACAACTATCATTTTAGTTTTAGAGGTGATCTCAAAACCTTAAAGGACAATTCCACCATGAATAAAACATAGGCCCAAATAGTTTCTTAGGGTATTCTCTACTTATCTCTGGCTGTATGTGCACATATGTCATTATACAAATATGACATCGCTGTGTGGTGTCCACCAGGATAACTTCCCCGAGAGAGGATTGTCGCTCGCTGGCAAGTTATTCCTGGTGGACACTCCACAGGGATGTCATATCTGTTTTATTATACCGAACAAAATACAAAACACAAAAGTAAAGGGGAAAAATTACAAACACCAGAGATTTTGGATAAATACTCGCCGTCTGCCTTGTTGAACTAGTTTCACCAGTAGGTCACTCAGCAAACTTCTTGGGTGTTCGTGGGTATTCTTCGGGCTAGTGGTAACTATTCAAATAGCCCAGATAGCTTTTGCTATGGGCTATTCAAATAGCCCATAGCTTTTACTATGGGTTATTTGAAAAGCCCATAGCTTTTGCTATGGGCTATTTGAATAGCCCATAAGCTGTTAAGGACAACAGCCTATCGCTAAGGAGTGAGGAAAACATGACGATTAATCCATGGCCCTTGACCAACCATAATCAAGAATCTTCAGGTGAGGTATAATGATAGAAGTAAGGTAGCTGCTAATGGCATATGTGTACCAACACCCAGAGATAAGCTATTGATAGACTAAAATGGCCGCTCCCGGTGAGTCAATTTCCTATATGTGAGGATGTGTCTGAACAGCAATATACATCCTGTATGAAGGCCAGCAGTGGTAGGAAATTGGGTTTAAGTGGAGAATACCATAAGAAACTATTTGAGCCTATGTTTTATTCATGGCGGAATTGTCCTTTAACTCAGGTCTAAGTAAAGAATACCATAAGAAACTATTTGGACCTATGTTTTATTTATGGCGGAATTGTCCTTTAACGCAGTAATACAAGTACACACATACACACACACACATATATATAGAGAACCAAGAATGTGTCGTAAAAGACCGTCTTAGAACAGTACTTGCGATTTTGGAATTTAGTTTATCGTCCCTTTTGTGTTCGAAATCATTGAAGCCTTAATGACTGTTCAGCAGGGCATTATGTGTATTTAATGTACAGCTGAAGGTTCTTATCATTGCTCTCCTACATCAATACTAATGTTTGTGTAATCTCTGTCTTACCTCATAAATATAAGAGCAAAGCAACAACATATATCTTACAAAAAAAACCTTCTAACATCAGAAGATGATATATAACTGAAAGTATGAAATCCATACTTGAGCAAAATGTAAGGTTTAAAAAAAATATATATTGACCATTTTCATCGTTTATTAACAAAATTGTCTTTAGACTAAGTGATATCACTTTCCGGCGAGATGTCAACCACATGCCCGTGTGCTCAACCAATAGCGGCGGTGTTTTGCAAAAAAAAAATGTGTGCTTTGAAAGTTATCGATGTCATGCACAACATACATTCCAATGGTTGATTAAAAACAACAAAACACTACATAACATCTACATGTACATGTGCTGCCCATCTAGCCTAGTACACCAGCCACAGTAAAATCGTCATCTCCACAATATTCATCGTTTAACCCATGAATACTCACAATGCTCAAAGCAGCCTGACATTTTTTTGTAAATCGTGAAGATGAAAACAATGTTAGGAAAATATTTAATGGAGATTTGTCAATCAGAACATTAACAAGAACTCTCCTTCAAATAGTATGCAAAACAATTCTTAATTACCAAATGGTTGTCATAAACACGATAGATCCAGATTACAGTTTCTCAAGGATCTAGGCATGAATGGGTTAATGCTTTCAATGCTAAGGCTACTTTTGTCCAAAGCCAAAGGGTGCAATTTCTTTGATAACCATCTAAACCCTGTCATGTTGGTATTCATAAGATAGCTCTCGCTAAGTACTCTTTGATGAGTACCCATATGCTAGGGTTTCAGTCATTTTTCAACTTTTGTTGCATCATTGTGTATGGCAAATTTGCCACCAGCAGCTTAAGGGTTAAGTAACATTTGCGGGAATCATGTCAAGGTAATAATAAATGCATGATTTAGCTGGCTGAACCGCAACAAAACAACCATGAAAGTGCGGCAATATTATTGCATTAGTCGATTTGTACAGGCGAAGACAGTTTAATTGCCATCTCACAAGCGTGTCATGTCTTTAGTTGATGCTTTCTTACAGCTTTATTGCGGCCTTCTTAGGCTCTGACGAAGGAACTCAGCCAAACACGGAGATAAATGCATTCTTCTTTCTAAGTGTCATCATTAACGTATTCTGATTACAGTCTTGTATCCACCGAAGTGCTCACACGACCTTCCATCCCTAGCCAGCCTGTACATTTGTAGACCATTTCAATCCCCCGAGGGATATTCCAGATCACCTAGCAACATATAGTACGTACGCTCTAAACACTGCCTTATATAATGCTAGGTACCCATTTTCCAGCTAGGTAGACTGAGACAATATGGACTAAACTGTCTTGCCCAAGGACAGACCAAAGAGCCCTGGTCGGGAATTGAACCAGTGACCTACTGATTACTAGTCCAACAACTACCCAACTGAGCTACTTTGTTCCTATATAGTACGGTCATCAAATCCACTAAAAATCAAATCCATTACTGTCCAATTGGTCACCCATCCTAGCTTAGACCAACAGTGGGGAAAAGGTTACAAAATATCAGGCTAAAAACCGTTCTAAAACATTTGACATCCTTCTTATCCTTCTTATGGATTCTTTCACCTTAGATGAATGAAAGAATGGATATGCAGCGAGAGACCAATTACTATATGCGCTATATTGAAGATCTGGCTATGCCAGGGGCCAGTTGCACCAACGTGACTCAGGCTCAAACTCAGGCTCAACGTGATTGTCTACAACAATAGATGCTATTGTTGTAGACAATCAAATTGAGACTTGAGCCTGATTTTGAGCCTGAGTCACGTTGGTGCAACCGGCCCAGGGGTCTCACATCTGGTCTCAGTGTGACGTCACTAGCAGACAAAGACCTATGAGTGCTCTCGTATCGTTTACATTACAAAGAAACTTGCGCGCCTTTTGGGCTATTCGTCGCAACCCGGTTGTTTAGGTTGAGCGGCTGGTTTCATATCCCCTTGTTTTGATTCATCTCAGGTATCGCATATGGATTCTTTCACATTACGTGTTATGTGTTCTAACGAGACATACTGAGACTTGTGACTTAAGGTGGGTCCAGCACTAAAGACCTGAGCAAGCATTTTCTTGTTGTAATTGTAACAACTAGTGAACTATATATTTTCTGAAAGGAAACCGCTTTAGCTACCTCTCAATGCTACTTTGATTTTTCTTTTTTTAATTTCTGAGCTTTATTGAGAAAAATGTAAAATCTTATTTTTAAAATTTAATCACTTTCAGCCTGCAGCAGAGGTGCAGAACGCCCATTTTATTTGGATAGATTACGAGTTCATACGTGTACCTAGAAAAGTGTGTCTTGGACATATACAGGCAACTCTGCTTAATCCGGACATGCGTAATCCGGATTTTCGGCTAAACCGGACGGATTGGAAGGCCCCAGTCCCTTCCTATACATATAATTCGGACAGAAAGTTAGGGTCCACATCAGTCCGGATTAAGCAGAGGGGGTGGTCTTTCCAGAGAAATGAGTTAACTTCCCTCTTGTCTCAGGAAATGGGCATCCTATTGAAAATCCAAGACACCCTATTCTATTCTTTTACTTTTCAAGGTGTATGTTTCTGAAACTCACTTAACTCGAGCTTGAGAATGGCAAGCTCCCTTAACTCTTTTAAAACAGAGTGCTTAAATGAACAATAAGTAAAGCTATTTTGTAGTTTTGTGACCCGAGGGCTGGGGTACCATAACGACGTTGTATACTGAGGGCCACAGGGAAGATCAATGTATCATTTGACTGTGTTATCCTCTTGAAATAAAGATTATTTTTATTATTATTATTATTGTTATTATTAATATTATTATTATTATTATTATTATTATTATTATTATTATTATTATTATTATTACTATTATTATTATTATTATCATTCTTATTCTTATTATTATTATTTTTATTATTATTATCATTATTATCATTCTTATTCTTCTTCTTATTGTTGTTATTATTATTATTATTATTATTATTATTCTACAATCCCCTACACGCTGTCAATGGAGAAAATGCTAGCTAATGTCCCTGTTGCGGGAGCCACCTTAAGTCAAACGCCTCCTCATTACTAAGTGACATTTCCAATCATCGGTCACGAAAAGATGCAATTTGGCAATTTCCCGCAGTCCATTGTGCCAGGTAACAATCATAGCGCACCTATTGTTAGCCTGGTGTTGAAATTCAACACGTGCACAATACGTTTTGTTGTGGCGTCACGGAATTTTCTAAGGCGCCACGTATCAGCTTTAACAAGACGTATGGATCGGCATCCACTGCCACAAAGGCTTTAACCCTTCCAAATACTGAGGCTACTTTGGTTCTGAGCAGAAGGACGCAAGAAAACCATGAAAAACCACACAAACCCTGTCATGTTGGTGTTCATTGGATAGCTCTCGCTGAGTACCCTCAGATGAGTACCCATATGCCAGGGTTTCAGTAATTCTCATTTTTTTTGCATCTTTTTTATCAGCCAAATTAGCCACCAGCAGCATAAGGGTTAACCTTTAAATGTCTAAGAGGCAAGCTTATTTCTTAATGACGCGTTTGGTAATTGGTATCGCCAAATATATTTTGCCAGTTTTGGCAACAATCATAATGAACAATTCATCATAAAATCTTTGGAGATTAAGATTTTACCCAAGACAATAACTTAATTGTTATTCCGGCAGAAATAATTATATACAAGTCACAAGTCACGACTAAAAGGCTCTATGCCGAGTGCCGAATGTATAAAATCATCTGTGAGATCGAATCTAATATACAAATATGACACCCCACAGGGCTGCATATTTGTTTTATTATACTGAACAAAATACAAATTACAAAAGGGGGGAAAATTACAAATACCAGAGATTTTGGATAAAATCTCGTCGCCTGCCTTGTTGAACTAGTTTCACCGGTAGGTCACTCGGCAAACTCCCTGGGTGTTCGGGGGTATTCTTTGGGCTAGCGGTAACTAATCAATAGGCCTGACCCGCTTAAGAGGGTGCTGCAGCTTATAGCTGAAAGTGAGTCAAACAGCTGGCTGGCCCCCACTAGGTACTGTACTGCCAGGGTGCTCCCAAGTTACAAAAGTCCAGATATTTTGCAAGGGTCCATTTGTAATCATGATTTTAAAAGACGCCCAAACTCTTCTGAGTTCCTTGTCTCAATTCACTTCTGTTGGATCCTTTTCAGGAGTTCAAGTTGAGAATTGAGCACATGAACCTGACAGCTGAGTCTTAAGGTTGGAAAGTAATATTGCAACCCAAAATCAATTTTGTTCATGTGCTAAGAAAATTCTCAAATATCATCCATTAATCTTCTTATTATTGATGCAAAAGCTCGTCATCCCAGAAAAGTGTATTGTTTTTGCAAATGAATACAGCACCTTTTTCAATTTTCACTTCCAGGTCACAAATTGACGAGGCCCATTAAACAAACAACAAACAAAATTATAAGCTAGAAAAAGAACAGAATTTTGATTTTCTTAACTTTTTCTGCCATTGCAGGCAAAATCCTGATATGTCAACAGGAAATGGTGAAACAAAAATAAGTAATGAAAAAATTACCAAATAACCCCTAACTTACATTTCTTAAGCAAAACAACAAAACACATTGATCTAATAAGCACATTTATTACATACAAAAGTGAATTGTATAATATTTGGCAATGCATAAGCATATCTGGCAAGCTTAAGAGCCCATAAACCCTTCCAATGCTGAGGCTATTTTTTTTCCAAAGCACCCGGATGCAAAGACTTGAAAACCATCTGAATCATGTCATGTTGTTATAATTGGATAGCTCTGGTCGAGTACTCTCAGATGAGTACCCATATGACAGGCTTTCAGTCATTTTATTTTCAAAGATTTTTTGCATCATTTCGCTTTGGCTAAATTAGCCACCAGCAGCAGCATTAGGGTTAATATCTAGAAGTGGACCAAAACATTAGGTGATGTTGTCAAAACATAAGGTCACACAATAACCAAAGGGATATAGCAACACACTAGGGCAAGTGGGCCCTGGAATTTACTTGCCCTTCTCTGTTAGCACTACATCATAAAACAAAATGTTTCAATAACATACGTGTATATCCAAACCAGCAAACCACACACCAGATAAGATAACAAAAAGTCAGTAATTATTTCATAAATTCAATTTTGACTTGCATGGACCATGGTTAAGCTGCACATTTTCTACTTAATTGATGTATGTGACAATTACAGTAAGGTGAAAACTTTCAAATGATTTTTTGAAATTGACATATTTAGAAATTCCTCACAATTTTGGTGTTCGGGTGTGTGATTTTTGGCTTTGGGTGTCCAAATAACACCCAGATGGTCAAGATCCTTGATGGTAAGTTGCAGTTATTAGTACTTGTCCCCCCCCCCCCCCCCATATTACCCCCTTTCACAGACATGTACACAGGCTCCAATCACATTCATACATCACTTACGCACAAGGGGCAACAGAGGGGGAGAGGGGGAAAAGCATCATTTCTAAGCCTAAACTTAAAACATCTGAATGTTTTGGTTACAACCTTTTGGTGACCACTATTAATCATATTAATCCATCCACGCTCAGAATTCCTCTGAAAAGTGTCGTCTGCTACTCTCATACTTTTGAAAATAACTTGTGAATAAAGCGAAAGTTCACAAAATATTTGAAGGGGAGTTGTTGTTTGGCTTATGAACAACATTTCTCTTTCAAATGTTTTCCAGAAAATGATTTTTTAAGTAAAATATTTCCAAATTCGTCAGGCCTGTTTTGGCTGTCCTGAGTGTGAATGGGTTAAGCAACTTTCTATTCTGTCAAGACATTGTTAAATCTCGAAGTCTGTGCGATAATACGACAGTAATAAATACCGACCCACTTTGATTAAATTCACTTATAGTTTTAACCAATGCTCTCCTAAGCAATATCTATCAAGTGTATAGATAAAACATTTTAGTAATCCAGCGTGTTTGAATTTTTCATAAGATGACTTCCTACCATATATAAATCCTGAAATAATCTTTAAGCAAAGGCCAGCTACAACATAAAAGTATACTCTATAGTATAGACCCTTTTGTAAGGATATCTGCAATTAACTTTGCTGAGATGGATAGTTCACAACTTTCCCAATAGGTGTCAGTATGGTTTAGGTATGTGAAGATCAACTTTTCTGCTGTTCATTACACATGAAAAGCACAGAAAACAAAACAAATATTTTCAAATCAATCCATACCATAGGGCAGCTCAATATTATTCACATCACATGCCCTACAAATCATAACTTGCCCTATTTCAAAAAATCCTCGCACAGAATTCATGAAAAAATTTGAATAATGTTCGTCACGCTGTTTAACGTAACCCATTCATGACTGTAGCGCCTAAAACTGTCAGACCATTTTGGTGATATCTCTAAAACAAAAGCAATTCTCAGAAAATATTTGAAAGAAAAATTTAAATCAGAAACTAATAAACAACTCCCCTCCAAACCTTTTTTTCCAGTTTATGTTTAATTATTTCTCAGAAAACATTTGAAGGAAAATGTAAAACAGAAACTAACAAACAACTCCCCTTCAAACGTATTTTCAAAAGTATCACCGGTCCAGAGGAAAATAGTCAAAATATCTCCAAGCACGAATGGGCTAAAAAAACATGAAATGTTAAACTTTTGGGCGCTTTAGAGAGAGTTTCGCAAATATATATACAGGTGAACTTGGATATGACAGACTCAATGGGACCAGGAAAATTGGTCCGTCATATGCAAAATCTGTCGTATACATAGGTTGAATACTTGATATGCAACAGACTAGGACCAAGCACATCGTCCGTCATATCCAAAAATCTGTCGTACAGTGGTGCGTCATATTCAAGTTCACCTGTATATATATATATATATATATATATATATATATATATATATATATTTATATATATAGCGCAATATTCAACTAGCATTTGCTGTTCCTTTTTTTTCTTTTTTGATTTGCTTTTACTATATGCAATAGAAACAATGGTTTCTCTCCGCTCAAAAGCTGGTTAGTTAAAGATATTTCCAAAATAAATATTGAAAGTTAATATCATAAATTCTTAATACTTAAATCAACTGCACACACACGCAAAATAATAACACTAAATAACATTGAACAAAATTACTCCTAGATAGTTGCAATCCAACTTGAGTTGGATAATATCAAAACTCCACATTTTTCTATGGCTAACAAGCCCTATAACATAGATATATAGACATAACTATTCTTTAATTAATCTCAAGTTTTATAAAATGTTAAACTTATACCAAGTTTTGTAAAATGTTATAAATGATACTCGATACATAGGATAATACTACTTTATTTTGTAAGTGCTAATACTGATGATTGTCGAGTGTCTCCACAATTTCCAAGGCTTTGTTCCCTGCTCTAGACGAATGTGTACGTCCTGAAAATAAAATAAACAAGTTATAAAACTAAATGAAATTGAACAAAAATGCAACAGAATTAGATAGGTAAAAATTTAATTGATGTGAGGTGGGATAAAACTAAATGAAATTGAACAAAATTGCAACAGAATTAGATAGGTAAAAATTTAATTGGTATAAAGTTGGTTTGGGGGGGAGGTAGGTAACTTGCCCTGCATGTTCCAGTACAGTATTCAAATTAGTATAATTGTTATTTGTTTTCAGGGCAAGCATAAGAGTGCAAAACTAGTGGGCCAATCGTCTTTCAGGAAAAGCAAGCAATTTTATAAGCGACAAGAAAACCAAGCTGACAATACCACAATCCTTAACTCAAATATTTGGAAACAGGGTGTTCAAATAGAGGTTTCATAGACTTTTGCGTGTCCAAAGTGTGGTACAAAATAAATACTACTAATAAGATAGACCCTATACCTTTACAGATTTTGCTTTTTTAGGCCAGATACTGCTTTGTGTGTATTATAAAAGTGACACTACAGCTTCTATCTTCTAAGAAAAGTCATCTTCAGCAAAGTCTGACATAAACTTTTGGGTGTCCAAACTGTCAAAAAACAGTGTTCTGCGTGTCCAAATGACATGCTGGACGCATTGCGGCTAAGCCCCTGCCTTAACTACAATGTGCATAGGGTTGGATACTGTTAAGAGGTGCTGGCATTGTTTCGAGAATACTGTATCATAACGTTTCATTCCTTAAAGGTACTCTTAACGATACTAACGTCTGTGAAGTAATCATTTGTTCTAGGGATTGTCCAGGATACTAAACATAACTGTTCATAACAAAATGTATACGGTAATAATGCAATTTAGTACTGTTAAAATACCATGTACGATTCAATTCATGATAGATAATGCATCCCATTCTAGCATATATTTAATACAAATAGCTTATTTCGGGCAAGTTAAAAATTATGTTGGGCAAGCGCCAAGTAAAAATCATTAACTAATTTATTAATGTGCTGAGAATGATTAATAATACATGCTATTCTAGCATATGTTGCAGCTTATTTTGGGCAAGCCAAAAATTATGCAGGGCAAGCAAAAATCATTAACTAATTGATTAATGTGCTGGGAATCGTTAAGCATACTTTTTCCGCCGCTTTTGTAGGACTTTTTCAAAACCGTCACCCATCTTGGTAAGCGCCTGAAGTCCCTGCGATACGGCGTCAAGCTCCCGGCTGAATCTATCAGGACTACTGAAGGCAAACCTAGAAGAGAGGAAAGGCCAGGTATTGGCGGGGTGATCAGAGGAAAAGAGGGTACATCTTGGAGTGTCAAGGGAAAAGATGGTACATATAGGGGATCAGAAGGTTCAAAAGGGGGTGTCAAGGGAAAAGAGGGTACATATGGGGGATCAGAGGAAAAGAGGGTACATATAGGGGTGTCAAGGGAATAATTTGGGGGTGTCAATGGAAAAAAAGGGTACATATGGGGGATCAGAGGAAAAGAGGGTACATATAGGGGTGTCAAGGGAATAATTTGGGGGTGTCAATGGAAAAAAAGGTGCATATGGGGAATCAGAGGAAAGGATTTGTATATTTGGGGTATATTGAGGGAAAAGAGGGTACATATGGGGTGATCAGAGGTAAAAGAGGGTATATTGAGGGAAAAGAGGGTACATATGGGGTGATCAGAGGAAAAGAGGGTATATTTGGGGTATATTGAGGGAAAAGAGGGTACATATGAGGTGATCAGAGGAAAAGAGGGTACATATAGGGGTGACAAGGAAAAGGAGGGTACATATAGGGGATCAGAGGGTTCATATGACGGTGTTAAGGGAAAATAGGGTGCATATGGGGGTATCAGAGTAAAGGAGGGTATATTGAAGGGGATCGAGGGAAAGGGAAAAGAGGGTACATATGGGGGGATCAGAAGATAGGAGGGTATATTGGGGTGGGGGGGAAGAGTCGAGGGAAAAGAGAGTACATATGGGGGAGTAGAGGAAAGGAGGGTATAATGAGGGAGGGGGTTGGGGGAGATCGAGGGAAAAGAGGGGTACTTATAGGGGAATCAAGGGAAAAAGGTATATAAGGGGGGGATCAGAGGAAACATGTGTTCATAAGGGGGTAAAGAGGGTATATATATATAAGGAGCATCGGAGGAAAAGAAGGAACAAATGGGGGGGGGGGATTGGAGGAAAAGAGGGTACATATGGGGGTATCAGAGGAAAAGAGGATACACATGGGGGGAACAAGGGGAAAATGAGTGCATATGGGGGGATCAAGGGAAAAGACGGTACAAATAGGGGGGGGGGGGGGGGGTTCAAGGCAAAAGAGGATATAAATGGGGGATCAAGCAAAAAGCAAGGTAGGACGATTTAGCCCTTGAAGCTTGCCAAATACTTTCAATTAACCCATGTGAGCCCAGATTGTAATTTAACTCCTAAAGGTCTGATGCCAAATTATAATACGATACAAAACTGACTTAAAGTGCTATCCGGACATCTCCACACCAAGACAGTGTGCTATTCATTAGCCAAATATTTGATGTTGACAGTGCAAATTTCTAAGAAAATTTAGTCTCTGGGAGGCAGGAAAAATCATTAAAAATATTGTTAAGATAAGTACTATATCAAGCAAAAAGCAAGGTAGGACGATCCAGCTCAAGCTTGCCAAATGTTTTCAATTAACCCATGTGAGTCCAAATTGTAATTATACTCATAAAGGTCTGATGCCAAATTATAATACGATACAAATCTGACTTAAAACTGCTACCCAGACATCTCCACACCAAGGCAGTTTGCTATTTATCAGCAAAATATTTGATGTTGACAGTGCAAAATCTAACAAAATTTAGTCTCTGGGAGGCAGGAAATATCGTTGAAAATATTGTTAAGATAAGTACTGTATTGTTAGGGAAATATCAATATTGTTTTGTGAACATCTTAAAGGTGCCAATTTCCAATCAGAGGAAAAGAAGATTCATAAGGGGGGGGGGGGAGGTATCAAGGTAAAAGCAAGGTAGGACTAAACGGTTTGAACATTTAAAATCTGCTGAACTGGACTAAAGATCTTGGAGAGCAGGGACTTACCCAGCCAGGAGTCAGAGAGTCAAATGACTGCCGAACAACAGATTTTTGGCAAAATGACACCCAGCTGAATAAATATTATGTTAAGATAATTTTCTGTATTTGTTGATTCCAATAAAACATTTCAAATGTTTCACTGATGTAAGACAACAGGCCCATTAAATCAATGTAAAAAAGTTTAAAGTCTGTCTTAGAAAACATTTCAAATGTTTCACTCATATACAAGACAAGGGGCACATTAAATGTTGCAAAAAGGCAAATTTTGTCTTGCTATGTCTATATATAGTGGTATAATTTTTTCTTGTAAATTGGGTAACTTATATTTTACCCCCATGTCCCTCTTATGAAATATTTTTGCTGCATTTCAAAAATTCTAATTTTAATTTTTTTTCCTGTCAGCGGATAAGGGAAAAATTGAAATGAATAACAAGTGGCCTAAATTGATCAATACCTTTTTTGGGCGTTGTTTTCCTTTCTACGAGGGGTGCGCCTCTTCTTGACGGTGCCGGGTGTGTCAATACAGAAGGGACTGTACAACTTGGTGTCGGTTTTCTTGGAGGACAGTCGGAGGGAGCGTCGGCGCGAGGGCGTCTTCAAGGGCGTGCCCGGGGACTGCAGGTTGACCAGGCGCTTCCGGCGACGAGTTGACATCCTGATTTTCTAAAAGAAAAATAATATAAATCAACTAGGGCTGTCATTGATAAGAAATATTTAGTGATTCGATACTCGCTATAATTATTACCGATACGCTACTTTGATTCGATTTGAACTGCCTGTTCAAAAGACAGGCAGGATGGGTCCTAGCTAAGTCCCTGACTGCCAAGCTTAGGTCATCTGGACAGTAGCTAGGCGTGGTGTTGCAATGATGCCCTGTGCACATCCCCCTGGGTATAAAGAAGGGGGCAATTACAGTCACTATGTAACATGTTCCTCATCCAACTGTTTCAGCCTCAGCACCTCTATAGAGCTCTGGGGGCAAATTGACCCCCCATGTTGTCTGTTAGGTAACCCCAGCCGGGGTCAGCCCCAAGGGGCATGACCCAGCACCCTGACATTAGTGATGAACCACTGAATATATGCCGGTGGACATCAGGGTCTTAGCCGATATTTGGAAACAGGGTGTCCAAATAGAGGTTTCATAGACTTTTGCGTGTCCAAAGTGTGGTACAAAATACATACTACTAATAAGATAAACCCTATACCTTTACAGATTTTGCTTTTTTAGGCCAGATACTGCTGTGTGTGTCTTACAACAAAAGTGACACTACAGCTTCTTCACCTTCTATCTTCTAAGAAAAGTCATCTTCAGCAAATTCTGACATAAACTTTTGGGTGTCCAAACTGTCAAAAAACAGTGCTCTGCGTGTCCAAATGACACGTTGGATGCATAGGCGGCTAAGCCCCTGGTGGACATAGACCCACGCCATGTGCATGGGGACTTAGCCAGGACCCGCCCTGCCTGTCTTTTGGACCGGCAGTTCCCTTAAAACCTCCTTTTTGGACAGGCAAAAAATTCCTATGAAGAAAATTTGACTATTTCTGGGTATATATACCAAATATTTTCCTAGCAAACAATCTTCTATGACATGGCTGAAGTGTAAATTGCCCTTTTTGACACAAGATATTGAATGTAGTTGGCATTAGGATTTAAAGTAGATTGATAGCTAAAACTGGAGAGGCAAAAATCCTGAAATTCTATTTTGGACAGGCATTTTTAAAATCCTGGCTAAGACCCTGACCCCATGGCGGCAGCAATAGCTAGGATTTTTGAAATTCTGAAAAGCGAGAAATCAAAATAGCTTTAGTGGTCAACATGTGACAAACTGAAACTGCATACATGTATTGTACATGATAAAGCTGAAACTGCATACATGTATTGTACATGATAAAGATACAAGACCAAAAGAGTCAGGACATTCAGTTTCAGGCACTGCATTTCAACATTTAGCACGCAACCATGGTCTTAGCCAGGATTTCAGAAAAAGCCTGTCCTAGAGATATAGCAATTCACAAAATTTCTGCCATTCCAAATTTAGCTAACGTACTCAGCTACTTCAATACCAACTACATTTGATAGGGCCTAAAAAAAGTTGTTTGTTTCCTGTCACCCTACCCTAACAAGTTTTCATTAAAAAAAATCCCTACCCTAAAAGTTGTTTTGGCCCTCCCAACTCCCAATCAACCTAAAACATGCATAAAACACACCTTTTTTACCAAAAAAAGAATACAAAAAAAATATTTGTTACCGACCTACCAACCCTATTTTTTTCGTTCCGTTACAGGAAACAAACAATTTCTTTTTTTAGGCCTAGCCTATCTTAAAGCATCAAAAAGAGCAATATCTTAGAAGATGGTTCGTTATGAAAAGATGGGATTAATAGTCAAAAAAAGTAAAAATTGAAAACTCGTTAGAACAATATGTCATGTCCCGTGATAGACACACTTTTCCCCATAAATTCCACTTTTGAAGTCAATAACTTAAGTTTGAGCCATCATAGGGAAAAACCAAAACCAGTTCTGAAAACTTTGATTTTAAGTTCTCTTTCAGATGCATGTAAAACGAACTTCAGTTTCAAAGGATGACAAAATGAGTAGTCAGGACCAAATTACTGTGGAATGCCCCTTTAAAGTTTATGGACATTTACCTGTCTAAAAGGGGTTTTCCAGGATACCGCCCATCTAAAAGGGAGAAGCTGGATGGGTCTTGGGTAAGACCCTGGATGCTCCCCACTTCAGGGTGTTAGCCAGCAGGGTGTCTTTTTGGCACCCTGGTCCACGAAAAATGTACCTTTTTTGGGGGGAGAAGACACCCTATCTTTTGATCAGAATTTTTTGAAAATATTAATTACAAGTTGATACTTTAAAAAGTTTAATTCTAAAATGATAACTAAAACATAATTATAATTTGTTGAAGAAATAAAGCATATAATTATTTGATTTGTCAATATATATGATTATATGGTCAGTATGACGACTTATTTTTTTTCAGTGTAAGGGTTTGGACACCATATCTTCTTGAAACCCCATTTTGGACACCCTGTTATGAAAATCCTGGCTAAGACCCTGCTCCCCACAACAAACCCTGAGGCTAGCCCCCCCCCCCCCCCCCCTCCACTGTCATCACTTGGTGTCATTGCTGCACACATGCTGGGTTGTGTTTATATACATAACACTATCAACACAATCACATGATCAATCATAGATGCCCATTATGTGTGCAGTGGTATGTGGTAAGGGTAATTTTGTGTGAATTGTCCTAATCATGGTCTTAGCCAGCAGGGCGTCTGGGTGCCTTTTTGGACACCCAAACCCCTAAAAAGAACCCCTCAGGACACCCATAAAATTTTGTGTGGAATTTCTAAAAATCTCAATCTCAAGCTTATAATTGAATTTTTTCATCTCCTTGTAATTCCCATGACATTGTTTAATGGTATCTTGCCAAGTATTATGATGAATTTATCCATGTTTATGGTTGAAATATGAGTATATTGTGATCCCCCTTAAAAATTTGGACGCCCAAAATTTTTACAAAAGTTCTGCCAATTTTAGGCACCCAGTTTCTAAATCCTGGCTAAGACACTGACTGTAGGAGTACCTAAAATCTCATTCACAAAATTTTGATTTCATTTTAATTTCATGCCAGGGCAATATTTACTCATAAAAAGACAGTTCTTGTAAATAGCGGTTTCAAGAAATAAAATTTTATTACAATCAGGGAAGTATTTTAATTAGATCTATCTCCCTGTTACAATATACATTTAGTGTGTAACTATTTCATAAATTTGTTGAGACCACCCCTTTTAAGGACTCGATCTTATAAATGGGAAAAGAAAAAATCTAATCTACAAAAGGTTGATACCAATTTGATTCATAAGGTTCAAAAGTAGGGTCTTAGCCATGATATTAGAAAATGGGTGCCCAAAATTGACAATTTCAAAATTTTATTATATCATATCTAATTCGCTTGAAAATAAAGCATAACATACAGATTATATACATACAATCAAAAGTGGATATGGGAATTATATAATTTGATGAAAATTTCAATTATATGCTTGAGAGTTGAGATCAATTGACATTTTAAGAAATTCCCCACAATTTTTTTGGGTGTCCTGAGGGCTGCTGGCTAAGGCTATGCTCGTAAGTATCAAGAACATGTGCCGCCTTTAAGATGTGACTGTTGAGAAACTTTACCCCACCTCTCTTGAGAATCCTTGAACCCAACCCATCTCATTTATCATCAACATGGCATTCCACTTACACTATGCGGGTTGGGCCGTTAGACTCAGAGATCATGCCGTACTGGTTCCCCCGCCTATCTAACCTACTCAGGAATCTGGACTGCGTCTGCATGTACATTTCACCCACACACCTCCAGAAAGTGTTTTGAACTTTGACTGAATTTTATTATTCAAATTTTGAATTAAACTTTAAAATTATTTTTTTTTCTAATTTTGAAAAATAACTAGACAAACAATTTGGAGCATGAGCTAATAATTGGTAACTGTATAGCTTTTAAATAATTATTCAAACATCACTTATTAACTAGCATTAAATTGACCACTTACTATTCATTCAGTCAAGTTGCACCAATGTGTCAAATTGTCATTTGCCATGGCCAATGGCCATGCCTTTTCATCTGACACTGACAGCTCTTGTTTTTGTAATATTTATATTACAATCAACCGTCAAACCACACTCCACAGTTTGCCTGTGGGCAAACGTGCTAATATTTGGCAGCATGAAACTTTCAATGGCAATTTGCCCGCCCACTACAGGCACTAGTCCCTGAAGCTACCATCAAATTGTCTCCCTGATGAAATCCGACACCAAATCGCGGAAGTGATTTGGGTGATTTCAATCGCAATTAATTTAATTGAATTCCGCGCAGCGGGTGCGGCCCATAAACATAATCGGTCAAGAGTGATAATCGGGAGACGATAACATTGGGCACAAGAGAACAATGCGTACTTATAGAATAAAAGGAATGAAGAGAAAACTTACATTTCTTATCGTTCCGAAGGCTTCCTTCACATTTCTAACGGATAGTTGCCGCGACAGTTTGGCAGTGCCAGTGGAAGTATCATCCGGTGACTTGTCGTTTTTCTCCTTTAAAACATCTTTTGGAACATTAATTGCTCCCACTGGACTCCATGAACTATCTTGATTGGTGTTAATTGCAACTGTTGTACCTTCTGGCGAATCGCTCAGTCTTTTTCGACGCCAAGTCAAGCCGAGGATGTTCTCTAGTGATGCCATCTTTATGTTTTGACGGATTTGAAATTTCCGCTTTTATTTATCTTGTTATGGACGAGACTTTACGAGACTTGAGCTTAGCTCGATAATTATCGCTCCTAAACACGAAATCAAAAAGCCACTGTAAACTGAATTGACAAGAAATGTGGATTGAACCAACTTAATGTTTGTCTCGCGTACTTGAGTGTACAGTATTTCGAGAATGTAAAAGACAATTGAAGTTTTTTTAAAAACGAGACTTGAACGAGAGTGCACGTTGCAGATGACGTCATGAGCCGTAAAAAGATGGCCGACATGGGAAATCAGTGGGAAGGTAAGACACGTAGCAAAGTACTTTTTTTTGAAACTTCATACTCTGAAATTAATTATGGAACTTAAGGAAATGCCCTAGATTCCACTGGAACTAAAGTTTACGCCACCAGAAGCTTTGGAAATATGGTTGTCACCACCACCACATACCAATCGACGTGACTGTCTTTTCCTGTTCAGCTGTTGTACATAACATAGTGACAGTCATCGTAGTGTAGGGAAACCAAATCATGGCAAATGACAGTGACAGTCTTCATTATGTGCACCTGACACCCCATTATTTTTTGACAGCCATAGCTGTGCATTCAGTTCGCTTTGGGATGAGTCTGGGCTATTTTCTATGCAGGTTGTCTTGATTTTAAGAGTGGTGAAATATGTGTGGGATTAAAAAGAAATATGTAATTTTTTTGCATGTTCATGATCATGATGATGTCATTGTTGATACTGATATAGTCTGTCTGACTCAAGTTTGGCAATCGCTTTTTCCATTTTTTTGTCACAAAACGTTTGAGTTTTCCATCCAAACTTGGCAAATATCTTAGGAGCACCACTACGTGTACGTACTATATGTACAAACATACTTTTTTCTAAACTTTGCAAATTGTGGATTTTGCTCATTAGGTCCGATTGTAAAATGTGCCCATTGCCAACAATACAATCTCGCGTGTTTGTATTGTTTACAACAGACAAACACACATGGTCGCATTGTCGGCAATGTGCACATTTTACAACCGGAACTAATGAGCAAAATCAATATTTTGCGGTGTTGAGACAAAAAGTATGTTTGTACATACACAGAGTACTTAGTGCTCCGATCCAAAGTGGTTTGCCAAGTTTGAATAGCAAACTCGAACATTTTGTCACACAAAAAAGTGGAAAAAGCGGTTGCCAAACTCTCGTCACACAGACTATAGTGGCATTAACCAGCCATTTACGTCTGTCCTGGCACAGGTACTGTATGTCTGTTATTTATCACCTCAAAAATGATTACAATAGCAGTTAGTAGCAGCCTACATTATCCCTTTAGAGATGTACAGTGCTGCTTCCCAGATAATGTTATAGTCTGTCTGACTTGAGTTTGGCAACTGCTTTTTCCATTTTTTGGTGACAAAACAAATTTGGGTGCTCGGAGAGAGGCCCTGCTGGCTACGACTATGTTTCAAATCCCAAGAAGAGGGTGTGAAGTACTTGAATGGCTCTAGGTTCCTTGGAAAGGCTTCAGGCCTCATAGCTATTAGCTAACTGAAAACGGTACTGGTGCCGTAGGACCAGTATATACACTCTACAGGATGTTCTGGTCCTGCAAAAGTTTTACTGGTCCTACAAATTTTTCTTTAACATAAAAAGAAAAAACTTCGCATAAAATTCACAGACAACATTTATTTTTTATTGACTTAATCTTTATTAATTTCCGAAACATTTGGAATATTTTTGAGGGGAAACTTGTCAATAAGAATGCCCCCAAATGTTTACTGGCCCAGTAGGACCAGTTGAAGTCTTTTTTCACTGGCCCAAAGTTGTTTTTGGGAATTTTTACTGGCCTGGGGCCATAGGACCACTGTTAGCGTCGAGCCCAGGGCTTGCATGATCAGAATCTGCCTTATTGAGACATGGAACTGACAATGCATGGAAGTACAGGAAGGTAAACCTCTGCCTAATAGTCTCAGTAATATTGCTTAAGAATATCAGAAACAATTTTGGGGCCATCATCAACGTCATTAACGAGATACCCAACCAGCAGACATCGCTCAACGTCCTTGACACGACTCTTCGTGCAGATGTTGACAGGAATCACTCAAGAGGTGCGTTCTGTGCATGTGCATGAGCAACCTCCTATAACTGTAAACAGATATAAGAGCAGGGGCTTAGGCGCCTATGCGTCCAACGTGTCATTTGGACACACAAAACACTGTTTTTTGACAGTTTGGACACCCAAAATTTTTTGTCAGAATTTGCTGATGATGACTTTTCTTAGAAGATAGAAGATGTAGAAGCTGTAGTGTCACTTTTATAAGACACACCAAGAAGTTACTGGCCTAAAAAAGCAAAATCTGTAAATATATAGGGTTTATTTTATTAGTAGTAGCGTATGTACTTTGTACCACACTTTGGATACGCAAAAGTCTATGAAACCTCTATTTGGACACCCTGTTTCCAATTATTGGCTAAGACCATGTATGAGAGTATGATACCCCTCATTCGTCTACAGGTCTCCTAGTGATGTCACACTGAAAAGCGATCAGGTGTGTCTAGAGTAGGGCTGTGCTCACCAAAATTTTTCAGCTCACGAGCATCACCAAAACCTAAACGATGCTCACGAGCATGAAAACGGCGGCCATTTTGTTTTTCAGTGTAGATTGCTGTCATTAGGAACAGCTTGATCGAAGTGTCGATACCGCTAGCCAGCGCCATATCAAGCTAGCGGTATAAACATGCAACTACACCTCGTGATTCTGAACCCGTTAGAGTGTAAAGTACGCTCTGACGGGTTAGCGTATATCGAACCAGGAAGTTTAGTCTAAAGTTCCTGATCGAACTAACGCATTTTGCGTAGTTCCGCTGTGAATCGACATCGATGTCGCCAACACGACGCCAGAATTTTTAGCTTCTCAAGCCTATTTGAAGTTTTTATTTTTATGCGATGCTCATGAGTTTCATGTCATGCTCGATAATCGTAGCATGGCATGAAAATCGCGATCCATCGAGCATCGCGAGCGGTGAGCACAGCCCTAGTCTAGAGAGCTCTTTACAATTGGCCTTATGGTAATTGGTATGTAGATAGATAGATAATCTTTATTACAAGTCGGTAATGATTTTACATCTACCGGTAAATATGAGCTGCCAGGGCTCTTGGCTCTGTGGTGACCAATCCATGTTTCCTTCATCTATGCATAATTTTTGAATGCTCCAGCATTCCTACTATGTACATTTTTGGTCTGAAGGGCACCTAACTTTTCAAACATATCCCTAAATTGTTGGTTCCAGACACTGAGTCTGCTGAATATAACTGTTTTACCCTTCATTGCTCCTGATAGACTGAGGGAGCAGTGAAGAGTGAAGGGGAACGAACATTCAAGTATGAAGAGGAAGTGAACCTTAAAGGCATTTCAGGGCGTCTGTCTCTTTTCAACCCTTCCAATGCTGAGGCTACATTCCTCCAAAGCACAAGGACATAGATATTTTTGAAACCCCTGTCAGGGACTTAGCCAGGATTTAGAAACTGGGTGCCTAAAATTGGCAGTTATAAAAATTTTGGGCGTCCAATTTTTTAAGGGGGATCACAATATACTCATATTTCAAGCATAAACATGTATAAATTCATCAAAATAAGGCATGATATCATTAAACAATGTCATGGGAATTATAAGGAGATGAGAAAATTCAATTATAAGCTTGAGATAGAGATTTTTAGAAATTCCACATTAAAAAAATTGGGTGTCCTCAGGGGTTCTTTTTAAGGGTTTGGGTGTCCAAAAAGACACCCAGACACCTTGCTGGCTAAGACCATGACCCCTGTCATGTTGGTACTCATTTGGAAACTCGCTGAGTACTCTCAGATAGGTATCAATGTGCCAGGGTTTCAGTGATTTTTCACATATTGTGCATCATTTTGTATTGGCCAATATAGCCACCACCAGCATAACTGTTAAAAAGAAAAAGTTGAGACTGAAGGACTACAGGTGCTTAAAGCCCCATGGCACATTTTGGCACGTTCTAGTAAAAGTGACAAACTGACAAATTATTCTCTTACGTATAAACTTTAAAGAATTTATGAATCTCATTTACTGAACTCCATAGCAAAGACCAATGCATTACTTTCCTTCATATTTGTAATTTTGTATCAGTTCAACTTATGAATTAGATAAAAAAAAATTAAATTTATAAAATATCTATCCAGAAGTACTGTCAAATCAAATATTAAAGGGGCACTAAAGCCTGAAATACATGCCAGCTTATATGAAGGGAAATATATACACTTTTTAACCCATTATTTATAAGGCCAAAAATAAAAGTGTTATGTTTGTGGTTACCCTACCCAGTTTTGACCCCCCTACCGTAAAGTTAGTTTTTTCAAGCTTTTTTGGTCTTAATGCAGGAACACAAAAGAACTGCAGGTACACAAGGGACTTGTTTAAAACTTCTTATTAACATACCTGGCAATCAGCAGAAAAAGAAAAAAAAAAGCCTACCGACAGACCCTTCTTTGGGGGGGGGGGGGGGGGGGGGGGGGACCATGTTACCAAAAAACTTAACATTTATATTTTTGGGCCAATCCAATTAGGGCCTATTGGGCAGAGTGTGTGTAAGGCCAAGAAAAAAGTATTGTTTGTTTCCCGTAACGGTCTGAAAAAAAGGGTAGGTAGGTCGGGAAAATATTTTTTTTGCACTATTTTCTTGGTCAAAAATGTGTGTTTCATGCATGTTTTACGTTGATTGGGAGCTGGGAGGGCTGAAAAAACTTTAGGGTAGGGATTTTTTTGAATAAAAACTTGTTAGGGTAGGGTTACAGGAAACAAACAACTTATTTTAGGCTTATCCAGTAGCCCCATAGCTTATCTGTGGGCAGGCATGTTTCACACCTCCTGCTGGTACCAGGGCAGGGCTCAACATTAAGAAAAAACTTCATAAGCCCAGTAGGGCTAGTTACCGGAGCTTTTACTAGCCCTGAAATATTTTTGCTAGCCCTGATAATAATGACAACTCTTTTCAAATAGTGACATCTGTTGATATCATAGCCTCTGTTGATAACATGAAAAGAATACAGTGTATTGTGGTAAATTGAGTGAAATTATCATCCAGGTATGCAGAGCCAAAGGTGGGCTTCATAATTTTTTAAGAGCTGATATTCTAATTCTATCTAGCCCCTCAGGGCTACTCACAGGTAGAATTTACTAGCCCTGACTTTCAATAACTAGCCCGGGGCTACGGGGCTAGCCTTAACGTCGACCCCTGCAGGGTTTAGGTAACTTGTAGGCATGGCAGATTAAGCTAGTACACACCCAATGTATAAACTCTGGGTTTCCACTGTAAATTACCCGCTTTTGGCTGAGGTGAATGGACCTGCATAAGCTAATGATAGCAAAATCATAATTGATGAATGTGGTGTCTTTGGTTGTACTAATGGATCTGGAAGAGGGGTTGGCTTTCAAAAGATTCCAATTTAAAAAGAGAGACTGCAGTTATGGCTTATTGCAATTAAAGTAAAACCTGCTAAGCCATCTAAAGCATGAATTGTTGTTGTTGATAAATAGTTTATTGTCCAATCCAGATAATGACATTCATTACATGCAATACACAATTGTTAAAAATCCGGCCGGCCACGAAGGCTTATAATGGACCAAATTGAAATACAATCATAGATATATACTCATAAATATTATCAAAACGACATTCATCATATACGATGCTTGTACGATATATTATCTAGTCAATCATAAAAATCTTATAGTGAGTCTTGTATATAGGTAGTCACTTCTTTCATACACAATTTTCTGATACCCTTCTAAAACGAGCCAGTCGAGTTTATGTAGAATAGGTAACATGACTATTATGGTTTAATAATATTCAGTTGCTAGTTAACATTTGGGACCTCCTGTTGTACATCCTATTGAGACAAAATGAGTGCTCAGATCATTTTCTGGAGGATTACTTCTATAAGTACAAATTGCAATCAGAATTACTTGGTAGAAACGCAAAGTAGGGTTACAAATACAGGTGAACTTGGATAAGACAGACTCAATGGGACCAGGAAAATTGGTCCGTCATATGCAAAATCCGCCGTATACATATGACGATTACTTGATATGCATCGGACTGGGACCAAGCATATGGTCCGTCATATGCAAAAATTCGTCGTATAGTGGTCCGTCATATCCAAGTTCACCTGTAGTAAATGCATGTTTATGGTTATAATCTTACATGACAGGAAATGGTCACAGAACCTTAGGAAGTCACTAGATCTTTCAACCCTTAACTACTCTGTACAACAGCTTCCAACCGTCCCTTCATCCCAGGACTTCCCAGTCGGGTTGAAGGAAAGGTTTGCTATATGTGCTGGTTTCCTGGCATGCATGTACAATATTGTGGTCTCCCTAGAAGAATAGGATGCCCTAAAACTTTACATTTGCCAATTTTGGGCAACAAGTCTGTACTTCCTTGCTAATACCCGGCTCTCAACTATCATTGAAGGCGATCTTAGCAGTTATCTAAAGCCACACACATGTTTACCTTTTTTGATTAAATTTAATGCGTTGTTATTCATATTTCATATTTTTTATTTCAGATTTACGAAAACAAGCGAGGCAGTTAGAAAATGAAATCGACCTAAAGCTTGTGTCATTCAGCAAACTTGGGACTAGTTACAGCTCAAATAGAGATTATGGTGGTGTTAGGTGAGTATTTGTTTATGTCGTGTTACAGCCAGGGTCTGACAATAACCAGAAAACTCTACAAGCCTGGTAGGGCTAGTGGCATATGGAATATACTAGCCCTACTCCAACCTACTTAAAACTTGACCCCTTTTATTATCTAAATATGCAAGAAAATATGCTATTAATCTAAATCTTCCTAAAGGCACCAACCAAAATTTCAACATGTCAAATAATCAATCTTATCATGACTGGTAAATTGGTACTAGTCTGTTAGGGCTACAAGGGTTAGTAATTTACTAGCCCTACCGGCCCCTTTTCACATTTTTACTAGTCCAGACTAGTAGGGCTACCTTGTATGTCGGACACTGACAACTGTTATTTGTTACAAAGTAACAATAGAGACCTTTTTCAACTGCATTAAGTGTCGAGTGTTATCGATACCTCCCACTGGGCTCCCAGATAATCGTATCGCTAAAATGAAGCTGCCAATTATTGTATCGGTAAAAGGTGGTGTATAGTATTGTGTAATGCAAATCGGAAGTCACACGTGAGGCAAAATCCAACGACAACCCTAGTTTGATATTGATGAGGCCTGTAACATGACCGTAACAAGTTTTTACTCAAATAAATCCCTACCCTATAGTTCTTTCCACCCTTTCAACTCCCAATCAATCTGTAACGTGTTCGAATAACACATTTTTTTTTTGCAAAAAAAAATAATAATCAAAATCTTTTTTACCTTCCAACTACCCTTTTTTTGCAAAAAAAAAAATAATAATCAAAATCTTTTTTACCTTCCAACTACCCTTTTTTTTCGGACCATCGCAGGAAACAAACATTTTGTTTAGATTAACGGTATTCCCTATCATACAGGACAAGTGGTAAAATAAATATTTTAACAAGGGACAGAGGCCAACAAAAGCCCTACATACACAAAGGCTTCAACCTGCCAAATGTGCTGGGCAAGTTGGCAGGCATAGTCTTGATAGCCAACAGGGCGTCTGGGCACCATTTGGGCACCCAAACCCTCAAAAACACCCCTCAGGACACCCAAGTTTTTGGTGAGAATATTTTTAAAACGTCAAAAGACATGTGTACTAAATTTCTTTGTGATTATTTTTAAAAAGTGCAAAATCTATGACATTGTCTAAGTATAAATTTTATTCTAGAAAAAATCCTCAAAAACATCCCTCAGGACATCCAATTTTTTTGTGGGGATATTTTTTAAAACGTCAAACAGATATACATACTTAATTTTTAAACTTATTTGAAAGTATTTTAAAAAGTGCAAGATATATGTCATTGTCTATATACAAAATTTCATTCTAGGAACCCCCCCCCCCCAAAAAAAAAAATAAGCGACAAACAAGTCTCTCCCTTACTTATCAAGAGATTTGGGTACCCAGGGCTCGAAATTAAGTTTATTTTCAGGGAGCCCAATTGCATTTTTCAAAAGCTACATAAAGGTGTTGTGTATAGAAAAAAGTACATCTTTTGGCTTCTGCAGACATTTGAGGGAGCCACAGGAGAATTCAAGGGAGCCCTGGGCGCCCGGCACCCCCCTAATTTCAAGCTCTGGTACCAATTGTTTATGTTTATAAAATGGGTTAATAAGGTGTTTGGAAGAAAATTACTTATCACTGCTTTTTTGGCTACTCTCTCATGCTGTTCATGGATAAACTTGTAGTCCCCTGGCCAGCCCGAAGAGGTAGGAAAGCATGTGTTTATGTAAACAACCCAAGGAATGCTATGGCTTCGTACATATCAGTCTTCATATCTTTTCACAAGTATCTTTTTTGTTGGGAGGGTATTCTTT
>OZ012691.1:39008287-39010787 GCA_963942565.1 Maea johnstoni
TTAGATGAATGAAAGAATGGATATGCAGCGAGAGACCAATTACTATATGCGCTATATTGAAGATCTGGCTATGCCAGGGGCCAGTTGCACCAACGTGACTCAGGCTCAAACTCAGGCTCAACGTGATTGTCTACAACAATAGATGCTATTGTTGTAGACAATCAAATTGAGACTTGAGCCTGATTTGACCTTCAACTTGAGTTCAAGGTCAAATTGTTTTTGAAATACAGATGTATACAAAAGCCTTTCTCTATACAATTCTAATGAGGGGTCATTTGTTGCAGTCTGTTGTATATGTCATATTTTAGAGCAGATTTTGTTACCCCCACCCAATAATTCGTATCTACTACAGATTTCTAATGTTTTTATATACACACACCTTCAGGCCTCTGTACAAACTTAACGTGCAAGAGATAAGGCTGCCAACAAGTGGGAAATGAAATGGGGGATGCTGCTCTTTCATTTGGTACCAAGAAACCTTCCTCCCCCTCTTGGCACGTTTTTCCAAAAAAATCCGGGCTTGGCTCATGGACTATGAGTCACGCTGGTGTAACCGGCCCCAGGGGTCTCACGTCTGGTCTCAGTGTGACGTCACTAGCAGACAAAGACCTATGCGTGCTCTCGTATCGTTTACATTACATAGAAACTTGCGCGCCTTTTGGGCTATTCGTCGCAACCTGGTTGTTTAGGTTGAGCGGCTGGTTTCATATCCCCTTGTTTTGATTCATCTAAGGTATCGCATATGGATTCTTTCACATTACGTGTGTTCTAACGACACATACTGAGATTTGTTTCTTAAGGTGGGTCCAGCACTAAGGACATGAGCAAGCAACTATATATTTTCTTTAGCTACCTCTCAATGCTACTTTGATTTATCTTTTTTTTAATTTCTGTGTTTTATTGAGAAAAATGTAAAATCTTATTTTTTAATTTAATCACTTCCAGCCCGCAGCAGAGGTTCAGAACGCCCATTTAATTTGGATAGATTACAAGTTCATACGTGTACCTAGAAAAGGGTGTCTTGGACATATACAGGCAACTCTGCTTAATCCGGACATGTGTAATCCGTATTTTCGTCTAAACCGGACGGATTGGAAGGTCCCAGTCCTTTCCTATACATATAATTCGTACAGAAATTTAGGGTCCAGATCAGTCCGGATTAAGCAGAGGGGGTGGTCTTTCCAGTTAATTTCCCTCTTATCTCAGAAAATGGGCATCCTATTGAAAATCCAAGACACCCTATTCTATTCTTTTACTTTTCAAGGTGTATGTTTCTGAAACTCACTTAACTCGAGCTTGAGAATGGCAAGCTCTCTTCACTCTTTTGAAAAAGAGTGCTTAAATGAACAATAAGTAATGGTATTTTGTAACCCTGTGACCAGAGGGCTGGGGTACCATAACGATGTTGTATACTGAGGGCCACAGGGAAGATCAATGTATCATTTGACTGTGTTACCCTCTTGAAATAAAGATTATTTTTATTATTATTATTGTTATTATTAATATTATTATTATTATTATTATTATTATTATTATTATCATTCTTATTCTTATTATTCTTATTTTTATTATTATTATCATTATTATCATTCTTATTCTTCTTCTTATTATTATTGTTGTTGTTATTATTATTATTATTATTATTATTATTATTATTATTATTATTATTATTATTATTATTATTATCATTCTACAATCCCCTACGCGCTGTCAATGGAGAAAATGCTAGCTAATGTCCTTAGTGCTGGAGCCACCTTAAGGCATACGCCTCCTCATTACAAAGTGACATTTACCAATCATCGGTCACGAAAAGATGCAATTTGGCAATTTCCCGCAGTCCATTGTGCCAGGTAACAATCATAGCGCACCTATTGTTAGCCTGGTGTTGAAATTCAACACGTGCACAATACGTTTTGTTGTGGCGTCACGGAATTTTCTAAGGCGCCACGTATCAGCTTTAACAAGACGTATGGATCGGCATTATAGCGTGTTGTCAAGGTGATTTAGTGTTATTATTTGCCACCAAGTGCATTTTGACCATTGGAGGCTCACCCGGCCAATCCACTCGGCTAATCCACCCGGCCTCCAAAGGTCACGACCCCTGACAGTAGCCAGAAAGGCTACATAAATAAATGTTTCCTGCCAAAACATTCATTGAAACTGTTTACAGAGTAATTAGCTGATTGTGGTTCTTAAACCTTTCTATCCTTAAAAGATTAAAACTCAGGATTGACGATTCAGTGTCCAAGAGGTGTTCTAGCTTCTGTGACCCTGTGACCTTTGACCTGAAATTTACCCAGAAGCCTCTGCCCTCACCCAGGTTATTCAAAATGTAGGTCAACAGTCTAGTATAAGCAAATATGATCGAATAACGCTTGAAATATAAGTAAAATATATCATAAAACCCGCTATAAATGGGTTTAAGTTAAGCCTTCAGGCTTGGGTGGTGGAAATGTCAGCTTCGACCATAGGTGTTTTCTTGAAAGCTTCGGGCTACGCT
>OZ012691.1:39015787-39040787 GCA_963942565.1 Maea johnstoni
GTTAATGTTATCAATGTCTTTCCATTTCCAGGTTTTACCACAAACCATTGGGTTATTGTAAATTTCTAAGCTGTAATATATTCTTGTTAATTCAGTAATATTCCAATCAAAATACTATAAATAACTTGAAAAATCACTCGCATTAGTTTCAGAATTGTAATGATTTATTTAATTTGAAAATGTGTTTTGTCTTCAATAAAGGTAATTTAGTTTGTATTTTTGCAAGGGTCCATTTGTAATCATGATTTTAAAAGACGCCCAAACTCTTCTGGGTTCCTTGTCTCAATTCACTTCTGTTGGATCCTTTTCAGGAGTTCAAGTTGAGAATTGAGCACATGAACCTGAGAGCTGAGTCTTAAGGTTGGAAAGTAATATTGCAACCCAAAATCAATTTTGTTCATGTGCTAAGAAAATTCTCAAATATCATCCATTAATCTTCTTATTATTGATGCAAAAGCTCATCATCCCAGAAAAGTGTATTGTTTTTGCAAATGAATACAGCACCTTTTTCAATTTTTACTTCCAGGTCACAAATTGACGAGGCCCATTAAACAAACAACAAAACAAAATTATAAGCTCAGAAAAAGAATAGAATTTTGAATATCTTAACTTTTTCATCAAATCATGGCTAAATATTGATAAGTCAACAATAAACGGTGCAACAAAAATAAGTAATTTGAAAAAATTACCAAATACAGGTGAACTTGGATATGACGGACTCAATGGGACCAGGAAAATTGGTCCGTCATATGCAAAATCTGTCATATACATGTACATATGACGAATACTTGATATGCATCGGACTGGGACCAAGCATATTGTCCGTCATATCCAAGTTCACCTGTAACCCCCAACTTACATTTCTTAAGCAAAACAACAAAACACATTGATCTAATAAGCACATTTATTACATACAAAAGTGAATTGTATAATATTTGGCAATGCATAAGCATATCTGGCAAGCTTAAGAGCCCATTAACTTTTCCAATGCTGAGGCTATTTTTTTACCAATGCACCCGGATGCAAAGAATTGAAAACCATCTGAATCCTGTCATGTTGTATTCATTGGATAGCTCTGGTCGAGTACTCTCAGATGAGTACCCATATGACAGGCTTTCAGTCATTTTATTTTCAAAGATTTTTTGCATCATTTTGCTTTGGCTAAATTAGCCACCAGCAGCAGCATAAGGATTAATATCTAGAAGTGGACCAAAACATTAGGTGATGTTGTCAAAACATAAGGTCCCACAATAACCAAAGGGATATAGCAACACACTAGGGCAAGTGGGCCCTGGAATTTACTTGCCCTTCTCTGTTAGCACTACATCATAAAACAAAATGTGTCATCAACAAACATGTATAACCCAAACCAGCAAACCACACACCAGATAAAATAACAAAAAGTCAGTAATTCTTTCATAAATTCAATTCCGACTTGCATGGACCGAGGAAGATCTGCAATCTTTCTACATTTTGTACTTAATTGATGGATGTAGCAGTTACAGTAAGGTAAAAACTTTCAAATGATTTTTTGAAATTGACGTATTTAGAAATTCCTCACAATTTTGGTGTCCGGGTGTGTGCTTTTTGGCTTTGGGTGTCCAAGTAACACCCAGATGGCTGATATCCTTGATGGTAAGTTGTAGTTATCAGTACTCACCCCCCCCCCCCCCCCCCCCCCCATTACCCCCTTTCACAGACATGTACACAGGCTCCAATCACATTCATACATCACTTACGCACAAGGGGAAACAGAGGGGGAGAGGGGGAAAAGCATCATTTATAAGGCCTAAAAAAAAGATATTTGTTTCCTGTAACCTTACCCTTACAAGTTTTTATTCAAAAAAATCCCTACCCTAAAGTTTTTTCTACCCTCCCAACTCCCAATCAACGTAAAACATGCATAAAACACACATTTTTGACCAAAAAAATATTTTTTACTGACCTACCTACCCTATTTTTTTCGGACCGTTACAGGAAACAAACAATTTCTTTTTTAGGCCTAAGCCTAAACTTAAAACATCTGAATGTTTAGGTTGGAACATTTTGGTGACCACTATAAATCATATTAACCCATTCACGCTCAGAATTCCCCTGGAAAGTGTCGTCTGCTACTCTCATACTTTTGAAAATAACTTGTGAATAAAGCGAAAGTTCACAAAATATTTGAAGGGGAGTTGTTGTTTGGCTTATGAACAACATTTCTCTTTCAAATGTTTTCCAGAAAATGACTTTGTAAGTAAAATATTTCCAAATTCGTCAGGCCTGTTTTGGCTGTCCTGAGTGTGAATGGGTTAAGCAACTTTCTATTCTGTCAAGACATTGTTAAATCTCGAAGTCTGTGTGATAATATGACAGTTATAAATACTGACCCTCTTTGATTAAGTTCACTTATAGTTTTAACCAATGCTCTCCTAAGCAATATCTATCAAGTGTATAGATAAAACTTTTTAGTAATCCAGCAATATTGATACATATAATTTTTTTTCTCAACTGTTTGAATTTTTCAAAAGATGACTTCCTACCATATATAAATCCTGAAATAATCTTTAAGCAAAGGCCAGCTACAATATAAAAGTATACTCTATAGTATAGACCCTTTTGTAAGGATATCTGCACTTAACTTTGCTAAGATGGATAGTTCACAACTTTCCCAATAGGTGTCAGTATGGTTTAGGTATGTGAAGATCAACTTTTCTGCTGTTCATTACACATGAAAAGCACAGAAAACACAACAAATATTTTCAAATCAATCCATACCATAGGGCAGCTCAATATTATTCACATCACATGCCCTACAAATCATAACTTGCCCAATTTCAAAAAATCTTCGCACAGAATTCATGAAAAAATTTGAATAATGTTTGTCACGCTGTTTAACGTAACCCATTCATGCCTGTAGCGCCTAAAACCGTCAGACTATTTTGGTGATATCTCTAAAACAAAAGCAATTCTCAGAAAATATTTGAAAGAAAAATTTAAATCAGAAACTAATAAACACCAAACCTTTTTTTCCAGTTTATGTTTAATTATTTCTCAGAAAACATTTGAAGGAAAAATGTAAAACAGAAACTAACAAACAACTCCCATTCAAACGTATTTTCAAAAGTATCAAAATATCTCCAAACATGAATGAGCTAAATAAACTTGAAATGTTAAACTTTTGGGCGCTTTAGAGAGAGTTTCGCAAATATATATACAGGTGAACTTGGATATGACAGACTCAATGGGACCAGGAAAATTGGTCCGCCATATGCAAAATCTGTCGTATACATAGGTTGAATACTTGATATGCAACAGACTAGGACCAAGCACATCGTCCGTCATATGCAAAAATCTGTCGTACAGTGGTGCGTCATATTCAAGTTCACCTGTATATATATAAATATATATATATATATATATATATATTTATATATATAGTGCGATATTCAACTAGCATTTGCTGTTCCTTTTTTTTTTTGTTTTTTGATTTGCTTTTACTATATGCAATAGAAACAATGGCTTCCTTCCGCTCAAAAGCCGGTTATTTGAAGATATTTTCAAAATAAATATTGAAAGTTAATATCATAAATTCTTAATACTTAAATGACCTGCACACACACGCAAAATAATAACACTAAATAACATTAAACAAAATTACTCCTAGATAGTTGCAATTCAACTTGAGTTGGATAATATCAAAACTCCACATTTTTCTATGGTTAACAAGCCCTATAACATAGATATAGACAACTATTCTCTGATTAATCTCAAGTTTTATAAAATGTTAAATGTTAAACTTATACCAAATTCTGTAAAATGTTAAAAATGATACCCGATACATAGGATAATACTACTTTGTTTTGTAATTGCTAATACTGATGATTGTCGAGTGTCTCCACAATTTCCAAGGCTTTGTTCCCTGCTCTAGACGAATGTGTAGGTCCTGAAAAGAAAACAAATAAGTTATAAAACTAAATGGACTAGAACAAAAATGCAACAGAATTAATGGAAATGATAGAAATAAGGGTGATGATATTTTTAGGTGCAGAAAAGATCTACTTTGGATTGTTTGGCTAGTTGCTCTTAACGGGACTGGCTTCATTTTTTTTGCCCTGGATCAGGGTCTTAGCCAGAATTCTAAAAATTCCTGTCCAAAAGAGCTATCTCAAAATGTTTTCATGTCCAGATTTAGCTAAGTCAGCTACTTCAAATCCTTTTACCAACTAGATTTCATAGCCGATTGTGTCAAAAAGGACAATTTACACTATAGCTATGTCCGAGAAGATTGTTTGTTAAGAAAGAATTTGTTTATTACCCCCAAAACGCTAAAATTGAAAATATTTGCCTGCTGAGTGATGGATGCCCCTGGATGGCTGTCTGAGCTAATATCCAATGTGGGTTGAGGGGTAGGTAGGTAACTTGCCGTGTATGACCCAGTACAACATGTAAATTAGTATAATTGTTATTCGTTTGCAGGGCAAGGGTAAGAGTGCAAGTCTTTCAATCGACCTTCAGGAAAAGCAGGCATTTTCACAAGCGACAGGAAAGCAAGCGGAGAAGACCACAAGCCTAAACTACGATGTGCATATAGGGTTGCATACTATTAAGAGGTACCGGCATCGTTCCAAAAATACAATATTGTATAGGTAATAAGTAAGTAAAGTAAATTAAGTAAATTTTTGAAAAAAGGGCTTTCAGGCAAGTACATTTTAGTTTGCACTTGCAAGCTGATTAAAATTCTGAGCAGTCTACACATTCTTATATTGAAAATGGCACAAATACTAAGAAATATGCAACAAAATTAAAAAGAAAATGTTGTTCAAATCATTAAATCCATGATATATGATACATGCCATTCTATAATTTGAAAGAACTTATTTCGGGCAAGCCAAAAATCATGTCGGGCAAGTAAAAAACATTAACTACATGCCCAGCATGGTAGGTTAGTTCTGAAACTTATGTTTCATTTTCATTCGTTCAAGGTACTCTTAACAATACTAACCCTTTGTGAAGTTATCATTTAATAGGGATTGTATAGGATACTAAATATGACTGTTCATAACAAAATGTATAAGGTAATGATGTACGGTAATTAAGTAAGTACTGTTCAAATACCGTACTGTTAAATCCATGATAAATAATACATGCCATTCTATCATATGTTATAGTTTATTTCGGGCAAGCCAAAAATTGTGACGGACGAGTAAAAGTCATTAACTACTTGCCCAGCATGGTTAGTTAGTTCTAAAATTTATGTTGGTGCCTGCACACATTTGGAGGTTTTAGCCACTTGAGTGTCAAAATCACTTGCTGGCTTTTTCAACAAGTGTTATCATGCAATCAGATTAATTCGTGTAGACAACTTTTTAGCTCTATTCACTTGTCTGGAGGACAAATAGTTGCTATACTACTTTAACAATACAAAATCATGCAACAAAAGATGAAAAAAGGACTGAAAACCTGGCACATGGGTACTCATCTGAGAGTACTCAGTGAGAGCTTTCCAATGAATAACAATATGACAGGGTTTAGATAGCTTTCAAAAATCTTTGCGTTTTTGTGCTTTGGATGAAAGTAGCCTCAGCATCGGAAGGGTTAAAAGATGCATCAAAATTAAGCATAAATTTGAAAGAATATATGTAAGGGAGTTGTTAGTGATGTTCACACATGCTGAGAACTGTTTAAAAGCATACTTTTTCCGCCGTTTTTGTAGGACTTTTTCAAAACCGTCACCCATCTTGGTAAGCGCCTGAAGTCCCTGCGATACGGCGTCAAGCTCCCGGCTGAACCTGTCAGGACTACTAAAGGCAAACCTAGAAGAGAGGAAAGGCCAGGAATTGGCGGGGTGATCAGAGGAAAAGAGGGTACATCTTGGGGTGTCAAGGGAAAAGAGGGTACATATAGGGGATCAGAAGGTTCAAAAGGGGGTGTCAAGGGAAAAGAGGGTACATATGGGGGATCAGAGGAAAAGGGGTACATATAGGGGTGTCAAGGGAATAATTTGGGGGTGTCAATGAAAAAAAAGGGTGCATATGGGGAATCAGAGGAAAGGATTTGTATATTTGGGTATATTGAGGGAAAAGAGGGTACATATGGGGTGATCAGAGGTAAAAGAGGGTATATTGAGGGAAAAGAGGGTACATACGGGGTGATCAGAGGTAAAAGAGGGTATATTGAGGTAAAAGAGGGTACATATAGGGTGATCAGAGGTAAAAGAGGGTATATTGAGGTAAAAGAGGGTACATATGGGGTGATCAGAGGAAAAGAGGGTATATTTGGGGTATATTGAGGGAAAAGAGGGTACATATGAGGTGATCAGAGGAAAAGAGGGTACATATAGGGGTGACAAGGAAAAGGAGGGTACATATAGGGATCAGAGGGTTCATATGACAGTGTTAAGGGAAAATAGGGTGCATATGGCGGGGGTATCAGAGTAAAGGAGGGTATATTGAAGGGGATCGAGGGAAAGGGAAAAGAGGGTACATATGGGGGGATCAGAGGATAGGAGGGTATATTGGGGTGGGGGGGGGGGGAAGGGTCGAGGGAAAAGAGGGTACATATGGGGGAGTAGAGGAAAGGAGAGTATAATGAGTAAGGGGGGGGGGAGGGTTGGGGGGAGATCGAGGGAAAAGAGGGGTACTTATGGGGGAATCAAGGGAAAAGGGGGTATATATGAGGGAATCAGGGGAAAAAGGTATATAAGGGGGGATCAGAGGAAACATGTGTTCATAAGGGGGTAAAGAGGGTATATATAGGGAGCATCGGAGGAAAAGAGGGTACAAATGGGGGGGGGGGGGATTGGAGGAAAAGAGGGTACATATGGGGGTATCAGAGGAAAAGAGGATACACATGGGGGGGGGGGGGGGGGAACAAGGGGAAAATGAGTGCATATGGGGGATCAAGGGAAAAGACGGTACAAATAGGGGGAGGGGGTTCAAGGCATAAGAGGATATAAATGGGGGGGATCAAGCAAAAAGCAAGGTAGGATGATCTAGCCGAAAATTGCCAAATGTTTTCAATTAACCCATGTCAGTCCAAATTGTAAGTATACTCATAAAGGTCTGATGGGGCATTTCACAGTAATTGGTCCGCAGACCTCAAATTTTCAAAATGGATTTATGATATTCATTCAACTTAGTTAAAAAAGAAAACATTCTACGGTTCATGAATCTATGATTTATTTTTTTCTGACTTAAGTATATTTGGAGATATCGCAGTTTTAATCCAAAGTTCTGTATTCCACAGGGTGCGAACGGGACATTTGAAAAATTGAGATATTTTAACTATATTTCTATATTTTTACTAATTACTTTAACAGACATGATAATTTATGGCTATGTAATCAAATGATTATGGAAAAATAGCATAAATATTTCAAAAGCATACTTTAATGGCCTGTCCTAGATGCAGATGTCCCGTTCGCACCCTTTCAACTTCAAAAAGTTTTGATATCTTCAAAACTAGACATGTCATTTAAAAATCAATAAGGAATCTCCTCCTATCCACTATATACTACATTATGAGTTATTAGAAATGTGTATTAACTCCACATATAGCAGTCAATTACAACTTTTCAAAAGGGTGCGAACGGGACAATATGGTTGCGAACGGGACACTTTGGGTGATATTTCCATACTTGAATTCCCTCTCTTCATACAGAAGATCACTGTACATTTGAATAAAGTTATCTGAGTATATAAGTTGGAAATGGAATTAATATATCTGCAAATATCATTAGTTTTACTAGATTTAGGGTCTCATACCTTTTTGGGAGGTTCTGAACTCCTGCATCGAAGGGTTTACTAGGTATTCACCATTTCACCTCTGTGCATGGATACAATGGATACTTCAAGGGATATTAGCTGCTATTGATAAAGAGTAGCTTTTTAATTATGGTTTATATGCTTGTATTAGCTTCTTATTTGATTGAAAGGGGTGATTATATATACCTAAATGAAGTAATGTTATCTGGATTTTATATATTAGAAAGTCACATCGAAATTAGATGGATCTTCATAAAATACTAATGTGCTGAAAAACAACCCCTTATCTGGCTTATGTATGATGAATTCTGGTAATAAGATGATAGCATTTACATACATGTGTAGAAGAGTCAATTCATTTTTTTAAGTACATGGTAGCCTTCACTTATGAGTGCATTATCAAGAAAGCTTTGAGTTGAAATTCTGCTCCGTACTTTCAGCAGGTACCTTCAATAACAGAAAATTGAAATTCTCCCTTGTATCAGCATAAATTAATACTTAAAAGGGTATTTCTGCTGCTAAGCTTGGTATAATATCATAATCTGATGGTTTTAGGTATTTTCCGAGTGATTTCTTGGTAAAAAGAGTTGTTTTTCTTCATGGGACAAAAGTGTCCCGTTCGCACCCATCCCGTTCGTAACCAACTTCGCATGATAAATATCAAAATTTCTCTTTCATAAAGCATGTTTCTGGAAAACAAAGGTAATCATGGTGTGCACAAGTATTTTGGTGATCTAGTCATGCTACTTATACAGGTGTAGAGTTGGTAACAAAGCAGAGATTTTGAAATCTAGCGAATTATTCAAAATGTCACTTCATAAAATTTGAGATTTCTTCCCTCTATCAGCATAAATATATGCTTAAAAGGGTATTTCTGCTGCTTAGCTTGGTATAATATCCAAATCTGATTTCCCTAATGATTTCTTGATAAAAAGACTAGTTTTTCTTCATGGGACAAAAGTGTCCCGTTCGCACCCGTCCCGTTCGCAACCGACTTCACATAATAAATATCAAAAATTCTCTTTCATAAAGCATGTTTCTGGAAAACAAAGGTAATCATGGTATGCACTTGTATGTTGGTGATCTAGTCATGGTACTTCTACAGGTGTAGTGTTTGTAACAGAGCAGAGATTTTGAAAGTAGCAAATTATTCAAAATGTCACGTCATAAAATTTGAAATTTCTTCCTTCTATGAGCATGAATACATGCTTAAAAGGGTTATTCTGCTGCTTAGGTTGGTATAATATCCAAATCTGATGGTTTTAGGTAATTTCCTAGTGTATTCTTGGTAAAAAGACCAGTTTTTCTTCATGCGACAAAAGTGTCCCGTTCGCACCTGTCCCGTTCGCAACCGACTTCTCATGATTAATATCAAAATTTCTCTTTCATAAAGAATGTTTCCGGAATACAAAGATAATCATGGGGTGCACAAGTTTTTTGGTGATCTAGTCATGCTACTTATACAGGTGTAGTGTTTGTAACAGAGCAGAGATTCTGAAGTTAGCAAATTATTTTAAATCTCATGTCGCAGAGGTGTCCCGTTCGCACCCTGTCTTTTTTTAAACATAACTCTTTACTTTGAGAACGGATTTTAAAAATTGAAGTAGGTATAGAAAGTAATAGGTGGAATGGTTCATATGGAGTGAAAATGAATGATTTCAAATAAGTTGTTAAAAAACTATCCAGTGTTTTCTTCTGCAAATTGTCCCGTTCGCACCCTGCGGCTTACCGTGAAATGCCCCTGATGCCAAATTATAATACGATACAAATCTGACTTAAAAGTGCTACCCGGACATCTCCACACCAAGGCAGTTTGCTATTCATCAGCGAAATATTTGATGTCGACAGTGCAAAATCTAACAAAATTTAGTCTCTGGGAGGCAGGAAAAATCGTTGAAAATATTGTTACCGTAAGATAAGTACTGTATTGTTAGGGAAATATCAATATTGTTTTGTGAACATCTTAAAGGTGCCAATTTCCAATCAGAGGAAAAGAAGATTCATAAGGGGGGGGGGGGGGGGGGGGTAGGACTAAACGGTTTGAACATTTAAAATCTGCTGAACTGGAATAAAGATCTTGGAGAGCAGGGACTTACCCAGCCAGGAGTCAGGGAGTCAAATGACTGCCGAATGGACAACAGATTTTCGGCAAAATGACACCCGGCTGAATAAATATTATGTTAAGATAATTTTTGGTATTTTTTTGATTCCAATAAAACATTTCAAATGTTTCACTGATCAATGTAAGACAACAGGCCCAATAAATCAATGTAAAAAAGTTTAAATTCTGTCTTAGAAAACATTTTAAATGTTTCACTCATACAGGACAAGGGCCGCAATAAAGGATGCAAAAAAGCAAATTTTGTCGGTAACTGATATTTTACCCCTATGTCCCTCTTACAAAATATTTTTGCTGCATTTCAAAAATTTTAATTTTTTTTTTCCTGTCAGCGGATAAGGGAAAAATTGAAATAAATTACAAGTGGCCTAAATTGATCGATACCTTTTTTGGGCGTTGTTTTCCTTTCTACGAGGGGTGCGCCTCTTCTTGACGGTGCCGGGTGTGTCGATACAGAAGGGACTGTACAACTTGGTGTCCGTTTTCTTGGAGGACAGTCGGAGAGAGCGTCGCCGCGAGGGTGTCTTCAAGGGCGTGCCTGGCGACTGCAGGTTGACCAGGCGCTTCCGGCGGCGAGTTGACATCCTGATTTTCTAGAAGAAACATAATATAAATCAACTAGGGCTGTCATTGATAAGAAATATTTAGTGATTCGATAATCGCTATAATTATTACCGATACGCTACTTCGATTCGATTTGAACTGCCTGTTCAAAAGACAGGCAGGATGGGTCCTAGCTAAGTCCCTGAGCCAAGCTTGGGTCATCTGGACAGTAGCTAGGCTTGGTGTTGCAATGATGCCCTGTGCACATCCCCTGGGTATAAAGAAGGGGTCCATTACGGTCACTATGTAACAGGTTTCAGCCTCAGCACCTCTAGAGCTCTGGAGGCAAACTGACCTCCCATGTTGACTGAACATTGAGTAACCCCAGCTGGGTCAGCCCCAAGGGGCATGACCAGGGGCCGGTTGCAAGAAAATACTTAAATTTTAAGTCCAAGTCCAAGTGAAGTGCACTTAGTTTAAGTGCACTACGAGGAGTTGGTCTTATTGGGTTGCAAGAAAATACTTGCACTTGGACTTAAACAAAGTGCACTTCAAGTGCACTTAGTCTCATTGTGGTAGGGGGCCCTGAACGCCAACAATGGAAAAAACAATGCAGTTGAGCATGCCCCTTCTCTGTTGCATTGCGTTTCATTCCAAAGGCATTGTTGTTACTATAGACAACAAACAGCCATTGTTTGGGATGAGGTTAGTTTGTTCTATTGTCTCCCAACAATACATAGTATTGTTTTCTATAAAATGTATACTGTATACTTGAATTTCCCCCTTTCTACTTGATTAATAGATCTAATAATAAAAAATATCACAGCTACTATAAAAAAAAAAGGTTTACATGTCAGTTTTGTCTCCTATTTCTGTCACAGCCCATCCATTTTCGGATGCCTACACATTTCATTCCTTTTTTTCATAGATGTTTCTTGTTAGAAGTCAAAATTAAGAAAAACAATAAGGATTGGATGTTCTAGAATTTTGTTTTTGCTCAGCACCATTTAGTTCCTCCAAAATTACCAATTTTGGAAGCCAGATTTTGATGCTGAATTGAACATTTGTTTTTTATTTTTATTCTTTTTTAAAGTTTTTTTTTTATCTGTATGAGTAGAGCAAATTAGAGAAAACATCAACCCTGTACTGGATTATGGAAATAAAATTGGGCGGATTTCTTTTTAGTTTTTTTTGGTACAGAGCTTAATTTGTCTGCTCCTACCCAATTTTGGAATTAATCTAATTGACAATTATGAAAATTTCTACTTTCATTGTTAAAAAAATGTCCAAAAAGTTTTGTATTTGATAACAAAGACAGTTTATCAAAACAATTATCCTGTTTCATCATGCTAAAGTAATAGAAATCAACACCTTACACTTATGTATGGCGTATGCACGTATGCGAGCTGTTGCAATAGGCCATTCATTTAAAGGTGGAAACCTAGGTAGGGCCAGTAGGGGCGCTGTCGGATATCCTCGGTAGACCCTTAGATACGGATATCAAAACAAAAGATTACAAATGAGTAGTGATCACTGGCCATAAATTTCGAACAAGCAACTCTCTGTTGGCATACAGTCAATAACACAAAAGACTGGACGGTGCCGTTTGAAATAATACACAACTCAAACAAGAGTCAGTGTGAAACACATGTCCTGGCAGGGGTTGAGCGGTCAAAACCATTGATAAACTATTATGTATATTTACATCCTATTACTACGCAACCAATTAAACGTATTTCAACATGAATGAGAAATGTGAGTTTAAAGTTTTAAGGGGTTAAAATGCATGAAACTCAACCTTCATGCATTAGCGGCGGCCATTTTTAAGTGCAAGTCCATCTCGTAAGATACCTCTAGAGGTGTCTTACGAGTTGCACTTAAATAGGCCAAAATTTAAGTGCAAGTCAAGTGCACTTCAAGTGCAAGTTTTTTCTTGCAACCCGTAAGTGCACTTCCCCGGATATTTAAGTCTGCCAGTGGACTTGCACTTACGTAAGTATTTTCTTGCAACCGGCCCCAGGGTCTTAGCCGATATTTGGAAACAGGGTGTCCAAATAGAGGTTTCATAGACTTTTGCGTGTCCAAAGTGTGGTACAAAATACATACTACTAATAAGATAGACCCTATACCTTTACAGATTTTGCTTTTTTATGCCAGATACTGCTTTGTGTGTCTTATAAAAGTGACACTACAGCTTCTACATCTTCTATCTTCTAAGAAAAGTCATCTTCAGCAAATTCTGACATAAACTTTTGGGTGTCCAAACTGTCAAAAAAAAGTGTTCTGCGTGTCCAAATGACATGCTGGATGCATTGCGGCTAAGCCCCTGGGCATGACCCAGCACCCTGGCATTAGTGATGAACCACTGAATATATGCCGGTGGACATAGACCCACGCCATGCAGGGACTTAGCCAGGACCCGTCTTGCCTTTCTTTTGGCCAGGCAGTTCCCTAAAAACCTCCTTTTTGGACAGGCAAAAATTCCTATGAAGAAAATTTGACTATTTCTGGGTATATACCAAATATTTTCCTAGCAAACAATCTTCTATGACATGGCTTAAGTGTAAATTGCCCTTTTTGACACAAGATATTGAATGTAGTTGGCATTAGGATTTAAAGTAGATTGATAGCTAAAACTGGACAGACAAAAATCCCTGAATATCTATTTTGGACAGGCATTTTTAAAATCCTGGCTAAGACCCTGACCCCATGGCGGCAGCAATAGCTAGGATTTTTGAAATTCTGAAAAGCGAGAAATCAAAATAGCTTCAGTGACATGTGACAAACTGAAACTGCATACATGTATTAGGCCACTCCAATTTATTTACTTGTCTTACGTGCTCAGGAGGTAGGAAATGAGCCATTTTGGAATAAAAAAAAAAGTTGAAATATGTGACTTTTTTATTTATTTTTTTATTTTTAGAGTCTGCTGACTAGGACTGGTAGCGATATGTTTCTACCAGCCTATTCTCAACTAAATAAAATCAATCAATCAATAAATCCCTGTAACCTGAAGGGTGGGAGGTATATCTCCTCAAGTCTGAGGCTCTACTACAGCAATGATAGCTTCCTGTAAGTTGACTGAATCACCCTTACAAAGAATATTCTTAAAACTTGCACTTTTTTTTTTTTTTTTTTGGAGTCTGACAGAAAATTTCAAAACCACTTTCGTCCGTAAGACACCAAAGGTGACTTTTTTTCTTCTTTTTTTTTGAGTCTGACCGGATTTTTTTTCCAAAAAAAGCTCGTAAGACAAGTAATTAAATTGGAGTGGCCTTACATGATAAAGATACAAGACCAAAACAGTCAGGACATTCAGTTTCAGGCACTGCATTTAAACATTTAGCACGCAACCACATGGTCTTAGCCAGGATTTCAGAAAAAGCCTGTCCTAGAGATACTATAGCAATTCACAAAATTTCTGCCATTCCAAATTTAGCTAGTACTCAGCTACTTCAATACCAACTACATTTGATAGGGCCTAAAAAAAGTTGTTTGTTTCCTGTCACCCTACCCTAACAAGTTTTCATTAAAAAAAATCCCTACCCTAAAGTTTTTTTGGCCCTCCCAACTCCCAATCAACGTAAAACATGCATAAAACACACCTTTTTTTACCATTTCCGTTACAGGAAACAAACAATTTTTTTTTTAGGCCTAGCCTATCTTAAAGCATCAAAAAGAGCAATATCTTAGAAGATGGTTTGTTATGAAAAGATGGGATTAATAGTCAAAAAAAGTAAAAATTCAAAACTCTTTAAAGAACCTTAAGAAAATGAACAATATGTCATGTCCCGTGATCAGTGTCTTAGCCAGGATTTAGGAACTGGGTGCCTAAAATTGGCAGAACTTGTAAAATTGTTGGGCGTCCAAAATTTTAAGGGGGATCACAAAATACTCATATCTAAACCATAAACATGTATAAATTTATCAAAATAAGGCATGATACCATTAAACAATGTCATGGGAATTATATAATTGAGATAAAAAAATTCAATTATAAGCTTGAGATTGAGATTTTTAGAAATTCCACTCAAAAAAATTTGAGTGTCCTGAGGGGTCATTTTTAAGGGTTTGGGTGTCAAAAAAGGCACCCAGACGCCCTGCTGGCTAAGACCTTGCCCGTGATATACACAATTTTCCCCATAAATTCCACTTTTGAAGTCAATAACTTAAGTTTGAGCCATCATAGGGAAAAACCAAAACCAGTTCTGAAAACTTTGAAAAGATCTCTTTCAGATGCATGTAAAACGAACTTCAGTTTCAAAGGATGACACAATGAGTAGTCAGGACCAAATTACCGTGGAATGCCCCTTTAAAGTTTATGGACATTTACCTGTCTAAAAGGGGTTTTCCAGGATACCGCCCATCTAAAAGGGAGAAGCTGGATGGGTCTTGGGTAAGACCCTGGATGCTCCCCACTGGACAGGGTGTTAGCCAGCAGGGTGTCTTTTTGGCACCCTGCTCCACGAAAAATGTACCTATTTTGGGGGGAGAAGACACCCTATCTTTTGATCAGAATTTTTTGAAAATATTAATTACAAGTTGATACTTTAAAAAGTTTAATTCTAAAATGATAACTAAAACATAATTATAATTTGTTGAAGAAATAAAGCATATAATTATTTGATTTGTCAATATACTGTAAAGTTCGAAATATTAGCGTGCTTAAATTTAGCGAATTGATCCATTTTTCCATGTTAGCGAAGCGTAATATTAGCGTCTGAACCATCTCAAAAAGCGCCATCTCAAACCAGTTTCTGGCCACATATACATTTAAATATGATAACCCTTACTTCAGAATATCATTTTCATTCTCGGAATCAGTTATTTACTGAGAAAAAATGATGTTGAATGGGTCAAAATCATCACACGCGTGGCGCCATATATTGGCAAAAAATCTTGGAAAATAGAACAAATATGAGCGGATCGTAATATTAGCGAATCTAACCCACTCGCTAAAGTCGCCAATAATAGTTCCACGCTAATATTTCAAACTTTACAGTATATGGTCAGTATGACGACTTATTTTTTTTCAGTGTAAGGGTTTGGACACCATATCTTCTTGAAACCCCATTTTGGACACCCTGTTATGAAAATCCTGGCTAAGACCCTGCTCCCCACAACAAACCCTGAGGCTAGCCCCCCCCCCCCCCCCTCCCCCCTGTCATCACTTGGTGTCATTGCTGCACACATGCTGGGTTGTGTTTATATACATAACATTATCAACACAATCACATTATCAATCATAGATGCCCATTACGTGTGCAGTGGTATGTGGTAAGGGTAATTTTGTGTGAATTGTCCTAATCATGGTCTTAGCCAGCAGGGCGTCTGGGTGCCTTTTTGGACACCCAAACCCCTAAAAAGAACCCCTCAGGACACCCAAAAAATTGTGTGGAATTTCTAAAAATCTCAATCTCAAGCTTATAATTGAATTTTTTCATCTCCTTATAATTCCCATGACATTGTTTAACGGTATCTTGCCTTATTTTGATGAATTTATCCATGTTTATGGTTGAAATATGAGTATATTGTGATCCCCCTTAAAAATTTGGACGCCCAAAATTTTTACAAAAGTTCTGCCAATTTTAGGCACCCAGTTTCTAAATCCTGGCTAAGACACTGACTGTAGGAGTACCTAAAATCTCATTTGAACACAAAACTTTGATTTCATTTTAATTTCATTCCAGGGCAATATTTACTCATAAAAAGACAGTTCTTGTAAATAGCGGTTTCAAGAAATAAAATTTAAAAAATCTATAAGTCATATTACAATCAGGGAAGTTTTAATTAGATCTATCTCCTGTTACAATATATATGTGTAACTATTTCATAAATTTGTTGAGACCGCCCCTTTTAAGGACTCGATCTTATAAATGGGAAAATAAAAAATCTAATCTACAAAAGGTTGAAACCAATTTGCACTAGAGCTATCATTTAAGGACCAAGATTCATAAGGTTAAAAAGTCGGGTCTTAGCCAGGATATAAGAAAATGGGTGCCCAAAATTGACACTTTCAAAATTTTATTATATATAATATCTAATTCACTGAAATAAAGCATAACATACAGGTTATATACGTACAATGTCATGGGAACTATATAATTTGATGAAAATCTCAAGTATATGCTTGAGATTGACATTTTAAGAAATTCCCCACAATTTTTTTTGGGTGTCCTGAGGGCTGCTGGCTAAGGCTATGCTCGACTCATAAGTATCAAGAACATGTGCCGCCGTTAAGATGTGACTGTTGAGAAACTTTACCCCTCCTCTCTTGAGAATCCTTGAACCCAACCCATCTCATTTATCATCAACATGGCATTCCACTTACACTATGCGGGTTGGGCCGTTAGACTCAGAGATCATGCCGTACTGGTTCCCCCGCCTATCTAACCTACTCAGGAATCTGGACTGCGTCTGCATGTACATTTCACCCACACACCTCCAGAAAGTGTTTTGAACTTTGACTGAATTTTATTATTCAAATTTTGAATTAAACTTTAAAAATTTTTTTTTTCTAATTTTGAAAAATAACTAGACAAACAATTTGGAGCATGAGCTAATAATTGGTAACTGTATAGCTTTTAAATAATTATTCAAACATCACTTATTAACTAGCATTAAATTGACCACTTACTATTCATTCAGTCAAGTTGCACCAATGTGTCAAATTGTCATTTGCCATGGCCAATGGCCATGCCTTTTCATCTGACACTGACAGCTCTTGTTTTTGTAATATTTATATTACAATCAACCGTCAAACCACACTCCACAGTTTGCCTGTGGGCAAACGTGCTAATATTTGGCAGCATGAAACTTTCAATGGCAATTTGCCCGCCCACTACAGGCACTAGTCCCTGAAGCTACCATCAAATTGTCTCCCTGATGAAATCCGACACCAAATCGCGGAAGTGATTTGGGTGATTTCAATCGCAATTAATTTAATTGAATTCCGCGCAGCGGGTGCGGCCCATAAACATAATCGGTCAAGAGTGATAATCGGGAGACGATAACACTGGGCACAAGAGAACAATGCGTACTTATAGAATAAAAGGAATGAAGAGAAAACTTACATTTCTTATCGTTCCGAAGGCTTCCTTCACATTTCTAACGGATAGTTGCCGCGACAGTTTGGCAGTGCCAGTGGAAGTATCATCCGGTGACTTGTCGTTTTTCTCCTTTAAAACATCTTTTGGAACATTAATTGCTCCCACTGGACTCCATGAACTATCTTGATTGGTGTTAATTGCAACTGTTGTACCTTCTGGCGAATCGCTCAGTCTTTTTCGACGCCAAGTCAAGCCGAGGATGTTCTCTAGTGATGCCATCTTTATGTTTTGACGGATTTGAAATTTCCGCTTTTATTTATCTTGTTATGGACGAGACTTTACGAGACTTGAGCTTAGCTCGATAATTATCGCTCCTAAACACGAAATCAAAAAGCCACAATAAACTGAATTGACAAGAAATGTGGATTGAACCAACTTAATGTTTGTCTCGCGTACTTGAGTGTACAGTATTTCGAGAATGTAAAAGACAATTGAAGTTTTTTTAAAAACGAGACTTGAACGAGAGTGCACGTTGCAGATGACGTCATGAGCCGTAAAAAGATGGCCGACATGGGAAATCAGTGGGAAGGTAAGACACGTAGCAAAGTACTTTTTTTTGAAACTTCATACTCTGAAATTAATTATGGAACTTAAGGAAATGCCCTAGATTCCACTGGAACTAAAGTTTACGCCACCAGAAGCTTTGGAAATATGGTTGTCACCACCACCACATACCAATCGACGTGACTGTCTTTTCCTGTTCAGCTGTTGTACATAGTGACACTGACAGTCATGGTAGTGTAGGGAAACCAAATCATGGGAAATGACGGTGACAGTCTTTATATGTGCATCTGACACCCCGTTATTTTTTGACAGCCATAGCTGTGCATTCAGTTCGCTTTGGGATGAGTCTGGGCTATTTTCTATGCAGGTTGTCCTGATTTTAAGAGTGGTGAAATATGTGTGGGATTAAGAAATATGTAATTTTTTTTGCATGTTCATGATCATGATGATGTCATTGTTGATACTGATATAGTCTGTCTGACTCAAGTTTGGCAATCGCTTTTTCCAATTTTTTGTCACAAAACGTTTGAGTTTTCCATCCAAACTTGGCAAATATCTTAGGAGCACCACTACGTGTACGTACTATATGTACAAACATACTTTTTTCTCAACTTTGCAAATTGTGGATTTTGCTCATTACTAGGTCCGATTGTAAAATGTGCCCATTGCCAACATTACAATCTCGCATGTTTGTATTGTTCGCAACAGACTAACAAACATGGTCGCATTGTCGGTAATGTGCACATTTTACAACCGGAACTAATGAGCAAAATCAACATTTTGCGGTGTTGAGACAAAAAGAATGTTTGTACATACACCGAGTACTTAGTGCTCCGATCCAAAGTGGTTTGCCAAGTTTGAATGACAAACTCGAACGTTTTGTCACACAAAAAAGTGGAAAAAGCGGTTGCCAAACTCGAGTCACACAGACTATATAATAGTGGCATTAACCAGCCATTTACGTCTGTCCTGGCACAGTTACTTTATGTCTGTTATTTATCACCTCAAAAATGATTACAATAGCAGTTAATAGCAGCCTACATTATCCCTTTAGAGATGTACAGTGCTGCTTCCCAGTAGCACTAACATTTCTAGATAATGTTATAGTCTGTATGACTCGAGTTAGGCAACTGCTTTTTCCATTTGTTTTGTGACAAAACAAATTTGGGTGCTCCGAGAGAGGTCATTTTTTAAGGTCTGGGTGTCCATAAGACACTCAGGCGCCCTGCTGGCTAAGACTATGTTTCAAATCCCTATGAAGAATAAGAATAACGACAATAGTGTATATTTCTTTATCTCTTCTTTTTTATTTTTTAAATAAACTTGTTTATAATCAAAGACAAGTATATTTGTATACATATACATGAAAACAAATACCACAGTCATGTATAGAGTAAAAATTACTCCCAGAATATTTTGTGAAACTTGTATTTTTTAGGATGTTTGGCATGGCCGTGATTGCCCGGCACGCAGGAAAATAAAAATGTACAAAAAATAAAAAAAATGTTTCAAATCCCAAGAAGAGGGTGTGAAGTACTTGAATGGCTCTAGGTTCCTTGGAAAGGCTTCAGGCCTCATAGCTAACTGAAAACGGTACTGGTGCTGTAGGACCGGTATATACACTCTACAGGATGTTCTGGTCCTGCAAAAGTTTTACTGGTCCTACAAATTTTTCATTAACATAAAAAGAAAAAACTTTGCATAAAATTCACAGACAACATTTATTTTTTATTGACTTAACCTTTATTAATTTCCGAAACATTTGGAATATTTTTGAGGGGAAACTTGTCAATAAGAATGCCCCCAAATGTTAACTGGCCCTGTAGTTGAAGTCTTTTTTCACTGGCCCAAAGTCGTTTTTTGGGAATTTTTACTGGCCTGGGGCCATAGGACCACTGTTAGCGTCGAGCCCAGGGCTTGCATGATCAGAATCTGCCTTATTGAGACTTGGAACTGACAATGCATGGAAGTACAGGAAGGTAAACCTCTGCCTAATAGTCTCAGTAATATTGCTTAAGAATATCATAAACAATTTTGGGGCCATCATCAACGTCATTAACGAGATACCCAACCAGCAGACATCGCTCAACGTCCTTGACACGACTCTTCGTGCAGATGTTGACAGGAATCACTCAAGAGGTGCGTTCTGTGCATGTGCATGAGCAACCTCCTATAACTGTAAACAGATATGAGAGCAGGGGCTTAGGCGCCTATGCGTCCAACGTGTCATTTGGACACACAAAACACTGTTTTTTGACAGTTTGGACACCCAAAAATTTTTGTCAGAATTTGCTGATGATGACTTTTCTTAGAAGATAGAAGATGTAGATGCTGTAGTGTAACTTTTATAAGACACACAAAGAAGTTACTCGCCTAAAAAAGCAAAATCTGTAAATATATAGGGTTTATTTTATTAGTAGTATCGTATGTACTTTGTACCACACTTTGGATATGCAAAAGTCTATGAAACCTCTATTTGGACACCCTGTTTCCAATTATTGGCTAAGACCATGTATGAGAGTATGATACCCCTCATTCGTCTACAGGTCTCCTAGTGATGTCACACTGAAAAGCGATCAGGTGTGTCTAGAGTAGGGCTGTGCTCACCAAAATTTTTCAGCTCACGAGCATCACCAAAACCTAAACGATGCTCACGAGCATGAAAACGGCGGCCATTTTGTTTTTCAGTGTAGATTGCTGTCATTAGGAACAGCTTGATCGAAGTGTTGATACCGCTAGCCAGCGCCATATCAAGCTAGCGGTATAAACATGCAACTACACCTCGCAGAGAGAGCTCTTTACAATTGGCCTTATGGTAATTGGTATGTAGATAGATAGATAATCTTTATTACAAGTCGGCAATGATTTTACATCTACCGGTAAATATGAGCTGCCAGGGCTCTTAGCTCTGTGGTGACCAATCCATGTTTCCTTCATCAATGCATAATTTTTGAATGCTCCAGTATTCCTACTATGTACATTTTTGGTCTGAAGGGCACCTAACTTTTCAAACATATCCCTAAACTGTTGGTTCCAGACACTGAGTCTGCTGAATATAACTGTTTTACCCTTCATTGCTCCTGATAGACTGAGGGAGCAGTGAAGAGTGAAGGGGAACGAACATTCAAGTATGAATCTTAGGAAGTGAACCTTAAAGGCATTTTCTGTCTCTTTTCAACCCTTCCAATGCTGAGGCTACATTCATCCAAAGCAGAAGGACATCAATATTTTCGAAACCCCTGTCATGTTGGTATTCATTTGAAAACTCGCTGAGTACTCTCAGATAGGTATCAATGTGCCAGGGTTTCAGTGATTTTTCATTTTACTAGGGATGTCATCGATAGTCGACAAATCGATCGATCAACATTTTCACTTTGTCAATTATATCGAATCGAATGGTTGGGTATCGAATCGAAATAATCAATATTCTGCAACCCAATAAGGGCGTATGATTATTAATAAAAAATCTACCTTTCCCAGATATTTTCATGTTAAACTAACGCAATGTGAAACTCTGACTAAGTATTGAACAATTTTTCTATGGCTTTTGTAAGAGAAATTGGAAGGAATGGTGTACTTTACTCAGGCATATGGCCATGACACAGGTTATCGAACTGAATCGAATCCAATTGATATATATCGGAAAGAGTATAACAATTTATCAAATTGAAAAAAAAGGATATCAGTGACATCCCTACAAATAATTGTGCCCTACGAGCACGTTACTGTGTATCGAATCGAATCGAAATATATATCAATTAATCGAATCGATAAAATTTCATATCAATGACATCCCTATATTGTTCATCATTTTGTATTGGCCAAAATAGCCACCAGCAGCATAATCGTTAAGAAGAAAAAGTTGAGACTGAAGGACTACAAGTGCTTTAATTGTAAAGCCCCATGGCACATTTTGTAGTACCTTAGAGAAAGTTCTAGTAAAAGTGACAAACTGACAAATTATTCTCTTAAGTATAAACTTTAAAGAATTGATGAATCTCATTTACTGAACTCCATAGCAAAGAGCAATGCATTACTTTCCTTCATATTTGTAATTTTGTATCAGTTTAACTTCTGAATTAGATAAAGAGTATTTGAAATTTCATCAAATTTATAAAATATCTATCCAGAAGTACTGTCAGATCAAATATTAAAGGGGCACTAAAGCATGAAATACATGCCAGCTTTTATACACTTTTTAAGCCATAAGCCATCAATTATAAAGACCCAGTCCAATTAGGGCCTATTGGGCAGAGACTGAGTGTGTGTAATCCAGTAGCCCCATAGCTTATCTGTGGGCAGGCATGTTTCACACCTCCTGTTGGTACCAGGATGTAAAGGTAACTTGTAGGCATGGCAGATTAAGTTAGTACATACTAGGGTTGGGAATAGGTTGCAATTTCATGATCGATAATCAGTTACAGCCAACCGATCGATTATCGATCATAATCAGTTCATCGCACTTTTGCAGTAATTGTGTACTAGAGGTATAGAGCCTAATAATAAGTGATAGTGTATGACAATAACTTGCTATTAGCACCTACCTTTACTTCGTTTTGAAGTGTTTTTGGAGCTTAATTTCATAGCAAGAAAGCTGACAACTTGTCTGTCATTTAATTTTATATTTTGCCACTAGGTGTCACCTTTTCCGATTATTATCGATTGCCAGTTTCATAATCGATTAATCAGAATCAGAGAGGTGAACGATTGATTATCGATTATAATCGATGATCGTCCCAACACTAGTACATACCCAATGCAGGGTCTTACCCAGGATTTCAAAAATGCCTGTCCAAAACAGCAATTAAAAATTTTTTGCCCGTCCAGATTTAGCTACTAATCTACTTCAAATCCTTATACCACCTACATTTGATAGCTTATTGTGTCAAAAGGGGTAATTTACACTTCAGCTATATCCTAGAAGATGGATTGTTAGGAAAATATTTGGTTATTTCCCCCCCAAAAGTCAAAATTTTAAAATCTTCATAGAAATCTTTGCCTGTCCAAACAGGAGGTTTTTAGGAAACAACCTGTTCAAAAGACAGGTAGGACGGGTCCTGGCTAAGTCCCTGACCCAATGTATAAACTCTGGGTTTCTACTGTAAATTTCCAGCTTTTGGCTGAGGTGAATGGACCTGCATAAGCTGATGATAGCAAAATCATAATTGATGAATGTGGTGTCTTTGGTTGTACTAATAGATCTGGAAGAGGTGTTGGCTTTCAAAAGATTCCAATTTAAAAAGAGAGACAGCAGTTATGGCTTATTGCAATTAAAGTAAAACCTGCTAAGCCATCTAAAGCATGAATTGTTGTTGTTGATAAATAGTTTGTCCAATCCAGATAATGACATTCATTACATGCAATACACAATTGTTAAAAATCCGGCCGGCCACGAAGGCTTATAATGGACCAAATTGAAATACATGTACAATCATAAATATACTCATAAATATTATCAAAACGACATTCATCATATACGATGCTTGTACGATATATTATCTAGTCAATCATAAAAATCTTATAGTGAGTCTTGTATATAGGTAGTCACTTCTTTCATACACAATTTTCTGATACCCTTCTAAAACGAGCCAGTCAAGTTTATGTCGAATAGGTAACATGACTATTATGGTTTAATAATATTCAGTTGCTAGTTAACATTTGGGACCTCCTGTTGTACATCCTATTGAGACAAAATGAGTGCTCAGATCATTTTCTGGAGGATTACTTCTATAAGTACAAATTGCAATCAGAATTACTTGGTAGAAACGCAAAGTAGGGTTACAAATACAGGTGAACTTGGATAAGACGGACTCAATGGGACCAGGAAAATTGGTCCGTCATATGCAAAATCCGCCGTATACATATGACGATTACTTGATATGCATCGGACTGGGACCAAGCATATGGTCCGTCATATGCAAAAATTCGTCGTATAGTGGTCCGTCATATCCAAGTTCACCTGTAGTAAATACATGTTTATGGAATTATGGTTATAATCTTACATGACAGGAAAAGGTCACAGAACCTTAGGAAGTCACTAGATCTTTCAACCCTTAACTACTCTGTACAACAGCTTCCAACCGTCCCTTCATCCCAGGACCTCCCAGTCGGGTTGAAGGAAAGGTTTGCTATATGTGCTGGTTTCCTGGCATGCATGTACAATATTGTGGTCTCCCTAGAAGAATAGGATGCCCTAAAATTTTATATTTGCCAATTTTGGGCAACAAGTCTGTACTTCCTTGCTAATACCCCGCTCTCAACTATCATTGAAGGTGATCTAAGCAGTTATTTAAAGCCACACACATGTTTACCTTTTTTGATGAAATTCAATGCGTTGCCAACCATATTTCATATTTTTTATTTCAGATTTACGAAAACAAGCGAGGCAGTTAGAAAATGAAATCGACCTAAAGCTTGTGTCATTCAGCAAACTTGGGACTAGTTACAGCTCAAATAGAGATTATGGTGGTGTTAGGTGAGTATTTGTTAATGTCGTGTTACAACTGTTATTTGTTAGTATTGTGTAACGCAAATCGGAAGTCACACGTGAGGCAAAATCCAACGACAACCCTAGTTTGATATTGATGAGGCCTGTTTTTTTCCTGTAACATGACCGTAACAAGTTTTTACTCAAATAAATCCCTACCCTATAGTTCTTTCCACCCCTTTCAACTCCCAATCAATCTGAAACATGCACGAATAACACTTTTTTTGCAAAAAAAAAAAAATAATCAAAAACTTTTTTACCTTCCAACTACCCCATTTTTTCGGACCATTACAGGAAACAAACATTTTTTTAGATTTAAGGTATTCCCTATCATACAGGACAAGTGGTAAAATAAATATTTTAACAAGGGACAGAGGCCAACAAAAGCCCTACATACACAAAGGGTTTCAACCTGCCAAATGTGCTGGGCAAGTTGGCAGGCAAAGTCTTAATAGCCACCATTTGGGCACCCAAACCCTCAAAAACACCT
>OZ012691.1:39045787-39078287 GCA_963942565.1 Maea johnstoni
AGTTAGGAGAGATATAGAGTAAGTACATGTAGTTAGGATATACAGGACTGGGGTATAACGTAGGAGAGTAATCGATACCAAGGAATCAGCCTGTATTGCAATCAGAATCAGAATTGGAAAAAATTGAATTTTTTTTCTGGGATTCCGATTCCAAATCTTGGATATCGATTGCACTCCTAGTATGACATAGCCAATATCAACGCCTATAGAGAAAGGGAGGACCTCGTAGTCGGCCAAAAGCCCTGGCAGCTTGTGTTTACTATGTAAGAATTATTACCGACTTGAAATAAAGATTATCTATCTATCTATATACCTTCTGGGGTCGGTCAGGAGAGATATAGAGTAAGTAGTTGTATGGTTACGGAAACTGCATTGTTTTTTGTTCCTGGGGACAAAATTGACCATACAGGTTTTGCGGTGCACAATTTGAACTTTTCGGAGTTACCACCAACTTGTCAATTGTCAAAATAAAGGGTCTTCAAAATGGAGCTGCTTTGGGTCATGTACAGGCTCTGTGGGGGGGGGGGGGGGGGGGGGTCCTATGCAGTATGGACAAACTGTTACTCATAAGAATGGTCATTAGCAGGTCAGCAAGTGCATCTGGATATTTCCTGGCTACCCACAGTAGGTTAGTGAGTGTCTCCCAGATATTTCTGGGTTCAGCAGGACCAGGGTTAATGCTTATGATGTTTTTCAAGATAACTCTAGAATAAAGCATATATTAGGAAAATATTGGGAGGAGAGTTATGGCAACTGTATTTGTGCCGATCCTGTATTTATGTTGATTGGGATTTTGAAGGTCAGAAAAAACCAAGGGTAGGGATTATTTTGAGGAAAAACTTTTTTATGTCAGTTATGCTCCTTATGGGAAATAAACCTCTTTTTTATGCCTAAACATTATGCTTTCTAATAAGAATTTCTGATTTGATTAAAAAGGAACTCAGTTCAATTATCAAGACCTGATTATTGTAAATAACATGTGATCAGATACCTTGGTGCAGTAAATTGCATTAATCTAAATTCTCTTTATCTTAATTTTTCATTGCAGCAACTACAAGAATTCATCGGGATTGAATAGAAGAACAGAATTATATCTTAAAGAAAATGAGCACCTCAGAAAGTAAGTTATGCAGTTTGATTGATAAATCGTTTATCACATATATTCCATTCTACCGTTACTTTACTTTAGTATTTTTCACCTGTTTCGCACATATATTATCATTGTTTTAATTGATATTATTATTGAACTTTAACTATCTGCTTGAAGCAGAAATGTATTCAATATATTTGAAAACCTTATCTGGTCTAATGCTTACTTCTAATAAAATAAATTCAAGTTATAAGTTGTATTGTGGGATACTAAATATCCGTCAATTTTATGAAACAGCATCAAACAAACTTGTCTTGTAGTGGTTTACATGTTCTTTTTGAAGTAATTTTGAGTGTATTTATTTCTATTTTCAGTTCAGATAGACTTTTAGATGAACAAATTAGGTAAGTTCAAGAAGTTATTACAAAAAAAAATACAGTGACCAAATTTTGATAAAACAACAAAGAAGTCCATATTAAGCTAATGGGTCTTTTAAATGCCTGTTGAACTAGTATTTTGACCCAATTCTCTTTAATTACTTTAAACCACAAATGTCGATCCACGGATACACAACCGGCAGGTCTCCCTGGACAACCTGGCAGCGTCGAATAGCACAAAAGTTGCTTTCTGTAGATGTTGGTGCGCAGCTTTCTCTGTAACGTAAACCATACAAGAGCCCTCATTGGTCTTTGTCCCATAGTGATGTCACACTGAGGTAAGATTCGAGACCCCTGGGACAGCGAGGTCTTCACTATAGCGCATATGGTAAACTAATTGGTTTCTCACTACGATATCCATTGTTTTATTCATCTAAGCTTGAAACACACCCAACTTATGATATTTTCTGTGTGCATATCAACTAGTAGTCACAACCTGCAACGCTTGTGGCCCCTTCCATTGCATTAGCCAGAAAAAAGGGGGCAAATGCAATGAAACTGTATCAGCTGATAATGTAAATGTTTTTCTTTTACAGTGTTGCAATAGCTACAAAAGAAAATATGCTTTCACAACGCGGAGCACTTGGTAACATTTCACAGAAAGTGACTGCCTTAGCAAGTATCCTTTTCAAATGATCGTTTGTTATATGTTTCATTTTGACCTCATTTTTTGTACTCTTGAAAATACACATGTAAGTATATATATATATATATATATATATATATATATATATATATATATATATATATATATATATATATATATATATATATATATATATATAAATATATATATATATATATATATATATATATATATATATATATATATATATATATATATATATATATATATATATACATGTATATATATATATATATATATATATATATATATATATATATATATATATATATAAATTATATATATATATATATATATATATATATATATATATATATATGTATATATATATATATATATATATATATATATATATATATATATACATATAAATTTTTATGTTTATATATATATGTATTTAATCATGTATATATGTATGTACATATGTATGTGTGTTTGCGCGAGCGTGCGTGCATGTGTTTGTATGTATGTATGCATTTAACGCGTGTGCATGCTTGCGTGTACGTATGTGTATGTATGCATGTATGTCTCTATGAATGAATGTATGTGTGTGTATGTATGTATGTCTGTATGTATGTATGTATTTATGTATGTATGTATGTATGTATGCATGTATGTATGTGTAAATGTATGTATGTATGTATGTGTAAATGTATGTATGTATGTAGGTGTGTATGTATGTATGTGTTGTATGTATATATGTATGTATGTATGTTTATGTGTATGTATGTTTCTATGTATGTATGTATGTATGTTTCTGTGTATGTATGTATCTATGTATGTATGTATGTTTCTGTGTATGTATGTTTCTGTGTATCTATGTATGTATGTATGTGTGGATGGATGCTTGCATGCATGTGTGGCAGGTAAGGAATCATGAACACACTGAGCCAAGTAAAACGTTACTCATACCTTGATCTATCTTCTGGTGCTCTGAAACTTGACCAAAAATAATGAAGGGATGTGATGTGATAAACAAAATAAAACTTAACCCATTCATGCATCGAGATCTACTTGACTTTTGTCGTGAGGACCTGTCATACTTTCCAAAATAACTTCAGAATGAAACATTAATTTGCAAACAATTTGAAGGAGAGTTGTAGATAAAGTTTAAACCAACAACTTCCCTTCAAATATTTAGCAACCATTGCTTTTGTTAACGAGGTGTCATCAATGTAGTCACAGACACCAACATATGTTTCAGAACTTAATTACCATGCCGGGCAAGTAGGTTATGATTTTAACTTGCCCAACATAATTTCTGGCTTGCCCGAAATAAGTTATATATATATGCCAGAATGTCATGTATTCTTTCTCATGTATTTAATGATTGTAAAACCATTGTTGCATTGTTAGCATATTTCTAGGTATTTGTGCCATTTTTCTACATAAAAAATGTGTAGTGCTCAGAAAATCAGCTTGCCCATTTGGGCAAGTGAAAACTAAAATGTACTTGCCCGAAAGCCCTTTTTTCAAAAATTCACTTGCCGAGGGAAGCGGGCTAGTACTTATGTCGAACCCTGAGTCAGGCAGGATTGGCTGCTACAGGCATGAATGGGTTGATGGATAATCTGCAGTACTAAATATTAGAGCTGCACTCACGGAGGGAAATCAACTCATGAGCTCACCACCCGTTTGACTCGTGAGCTCATGAGCTAACAGACATTTTTTTCCAGAAAAATACTTATTTTCGACCCCAGCTATTAAGAAATAAGTATTTATTGGCGGAGATTTATTAACATTGCCATACTTATTTAATTTTAAAACGTGCTGACGAGGTACAAAGGTCAGAATAACACTCAACACCGCTTGAATGTATACATTGGAGATTGTAATGAAGACACGACAGCGATAAGCAGTTATATATGTTTATAATGTGTGTTAGGTGCTCTGTGGTACTTTTGTGTTCCCAACATAGACAAGCTCACAATCTGAACATTTCAGCTCGAGCTCGGCGAGTTTGCCCCAGGGCTCGAGCCACTCGAGTTCGTGAGTGATGAGTGCAGCTCTACTAAATATCCAGAAGACTGTCGCATTGAGGTCATGTCTTGATCAAATGCGTATGTGCTGCAGTTTTGTATTTATTGCAATATTTCTTTTGGGAGTCCCTTAAGTTAGAGTGTAGTAGACCGTCTTCTTTAATTTTTGAAATATTTTTGTCTTTATTCCACAATGCATATACTGTAGAAAAGGAAATCAACCCGAGGTGCAAATTAACCAACTTTGTGGTTTTGGATTTTTCCATGATTATTTATTCTGAAAAGTCAATATTGAAGGTTAATATTCTTATGATAGGAATAATACTGTGAATGTATGGTACAATATATCCGACTCTCATTATACCAAATTGACCCTACTGGGAAAAGTTCGGCAGAATAATCCACTCAGATACATGAGAGTTCAATATCAATAGATTCATAAACTTGCTGCAGGCAATTACGTCTGAATATTTTCAGTGTAGACCTGTGAATTATTTGCTCGGTGTCCATTTTGTATCCAGAAGGAGAACAGCGTTACGATATTTTTTCTTAACCAGCATTCAGATCGGTTTCCCCTCATCAATAGTTTGATACAGCGAGTGAACATCCGGAAACGACGCGATTCCATCATTCTTGCGAGCGTCATAGCCGGCTGCATTATTCTTCTCCTTTTATACGCATTCCACTGATTTCTGAGAGATGGAACAGGGAGATCGGAAACCAGACTACTTGAAATCTACTCAATAATTTTATGAAGTGTGTGGATATCCGGAAACGGTGTGATTCCCTCATTCTGGGGAGCGTCATAGCGGGCTCTAATATTCTTCTCCTTTTGTACACATTCCACTGATTTTCCCCCACTACCGTAAATTCTCGGAAATTAAGACCACCCTAGGAATTCGGCCCACTAAAATTTTTCTTCAGAATAATTAATGGCAAATCTGGGCAACCCTCGATCTATCGCCAGTTGCCATTTCACAAAATATGGACCTAGCTGTAAATCTTGCTGATACAACATAAGGGTATTTTCAGAAAACATGGGCCACCCTGTACCCATAAAAATTGCAATTACTAAAAGGTATCCCAAATTACTGAGAATTTACGTTACCAGGGCCATCTGAGAGATGGAACAGGGAGAATGGAAACAAGGCTACTTCAAATCTACTCTCTGGGCCACTTAAAGTGAAAATACTGTGGGAGGAGAATTATTTGTGTCTGTTGAGTGTACGGATGGATACGCATAAGAAAAACTTGGTATGGTACGGTATCAGTACTAATGGAAGAGTACAGTACATGGTCTTAGCCAGCAGGGCGTTTGGGTGTCTTTTCGCACACCCAAACCCTTAAAGAAGCACCCCTCAGAACACCCAATTTATTTTGTGAGGAATTTCCTTAAATGACATTCTCAAGCATATAATTGAATTTTTTCATCTTCTTATAATTCCCATGACATTGTATAAGGATATCATGCCTTGTTAAAGAAATCTGAGTATATAATCGTCCCCCTTAAAACATTGGACGCCCCAAAATTTTACAATTACCAATTTTGGGCACCCAGTTTCCAAATCCTGGATTAGACCCTGCTACAGTATTTCAATTGTACTGTTAAGACAGTGAGTAGGTTGAAATTATAATACAGAAAACTGCTGAAGAAGAATTGTTTGTTGTGGTGATATCATGTAGCAATCCTGTATATCTTCAAGAAAAGTGCAACTGACGGGGAATCTGGAATTTCGATTTTTGGCAAAAAATGGCAATCGGGCAAGCAGAAAAAGACCCTAGCTTGCCCCACTCGGCAGGTTATGATTTGCGCCAAGTCCTCTCTATGTAACTCGCCTTTGTTTAACAGTGGCAGGGCAAGTGGAAGTGCCTGTCAGGGCAAGTAAACTTAAGGGGCAGCTTGGGAAGTAATGTTTGATAGGTTCAATGTGTGGGTGAGCAAACGCAAGGCTTGTAAAAATATTCCAAAATAATTGAACTTCAAGTTACTCATTTCTATCTGAACTGCATATACTGTATAACGTTAATTTTGGGCATATAAAGTGAGGCGCTCAACAGGCAACTGCCTTTAATGTGCAGTTTAATTTATGTGCACGGATATTGAATGACAATCTATCATGTCAACAAGGTATACGATTCTAGCCTAGGGATCGAATGTCCAAATAATGGTGCGCAGTTTAATGAATGTTGTCTCCAGTGATGCGAAAAGTAGGCATTAATTAAACTGCTGCAATACTAATATGGTATACAGTATGGCCTGTCACCCTGGGTATTACTCACGTAACTAATTTATGTCAAAAATTATGAACGACAACCCTCGTTCAAATACTATTCAAACTTTTGCTTAGTTATCTATATATCTGTCAGACCCCATGTATGCTCTGGATTGAAGTAGTTAACCCATTCACACTCAGAGATCCCTTATAAAGTATCGTCTGCTACTCTCATACTTTTCAAAATAACTTGGGAATAAAGCAAAAGTTTACAAAATATTTGAAGGAGAGTTGCTGTTTGATTTCTCTTTAACATTTCTCCCTCAATTATTTTCCAAATAATGCTTTTGTTAGAAAAATATATCCAAAATTGTCAGGCCTGTCTTGGCCACTCTGAGTGTTAATGGGTTAATTTAAAACAGGACAAGGGGTCACGGTCTTGGCTAGAATTTAGAAACTGAGTGCCCAAAACTGGCAGTGGTAAAACTTTTGGCATCCTCTTTTCAAGGGAGACCACACTATATACTCCGATTACAATCACGAAAATGAATTTTCTTACTGAAATAAAGTGTGATATCCTTCCACGATATCATGGAAATTACATTCAAGCGAAGAGAATTCAATCATGTGCCCGAAATTGACATTTTAAGAAATTACTCCAAAAAGAACTGGATGTCCCGAGGGCTGATCCTTAAGGGTTTGGGTGTACAAATGACGCCTGGGCGCCCTGCTGGCTAAGACATAGCCGGAGATACAAGAGATGCTCAAAATTAGCATGATGTTTTGTAAATATAGAAATACGATAGTAGTATAACTTAATTATCAGTCAAACCTGAGACAGAGGTCATTTTGGGATGATGCATACAGTAGATTCTCAGAAATTTAGACCACTCTCGGAATTTTGGCCATTTTAATTATTTTGCACGATTATTAATGGGAACTCAGAGCCACGCTTGATCTATCGCCAGTTGCCATTTCACTAAATATGGATCTAGTTGTAAATCTTGCTGAGACAACAGCAAGGTATTTTCAGAAAACATGGGCCACACTGAACCCCATAAAAATCGTAATTATTTAAAAGTGTCCCAAATTACTGAGAATTTATGGTAGGTGGTCTTCTAAGGGAGGTGTCATTGACAGGTGAGAATCTAATTTTCACCAGGGAGGTTTTTGAAAGCGAATATGATGATTATGATAGGCATGTGGTCTCTGGTGTAGGAATTGCCCTAGTAGACTACAAAACGCCTTGTAACACATAAGAAAACATGCACATATTGTGCACTTATTTATTCTGGGTATAGGCAAGCCATTTTAACTCATATGCTGCTGCTGGCTAATTTGGCCAATACAAATTGATGCAAAAAAAAACACACTAAAAATGATTGAAGCCCTGGCACATGGGTACTCATCTGAGAGTACTCGGTGAGAGCTATCCAATGAATACCAACATGACAGGGTTAAGATGGTTTTCAAAAATCTTTGTGTCCTCGTGCTTTGGACAAAAGTAGCCTCAGCATTAGAAGGGTTAATGTGACAATGTGTATATTAATGTGACAATGTGTATTTTAACCCTTATGCTGGTGGTGGCTAATTTTGCCGATACAAAATGATGCAAAAATCTGAAAAATGATCGATATCCTGGCACATGGGTACTCATCTGAGAGTACTCTGTGAGAGCTATCCAATGAATACCAACATGACAGGGTTAAGATGGTTTTCAAAAATCTTTGTGTCCTTGTGATTTGGACAAAAGTAGCCTCAGCATTAGAAGGGTTAATGTGACAATGTGTATATTAAGTCCTATGAAGTTGGCCTTTAAGAGATGTGGGTTTGTGTAATAAATTTTGTACACCAAGCTACACTCTCACACTTTATTAGAAGGTGTTTCCCATCTATGAATATCTACTGCTGCTCAGAACTAAACAAATCTTTGACCATTTCAAGTATAAGAATGAAAAATACTTAAGCAGAAATTCGGAAAATTAAATTTCATAAATTTGGAAAATATTACCAGATATGGATTTATTACTGGTCCTTGTGTGGGACATGTTTACTTCAAATTGATTAACATTGCTGCCTTTATGGAATATACCCTTGTCATGCACTATGAGGAGGATGAAATACAAAAATCAAGCCTTGAATTTTATTTTTGGAATTCTACAAAAACATCACAGCCCATACTAAAACTACACAATGGCGATACCGGAAGGAACTATAAGATGCCATGATACATCTATTATATGTGAATTTCCAGAAAGATTAGTTTGACTCAGTATGAGTTTTGGTCAAAGAACATCTTTGCTATACTGGTTCATAGAGGGAACTTTCAATTGTAAATAAACATTGGGAGAGAAATATGTACCATAAGATGTCTTTATATCTATCTTTCTATATATATATATATATATATATATATATATATATATATATATATATATATATATATATATAGAAAGATAGATATAAATATATATATATATATATATATATATATATATATATATATACATACATACATACATACAAATATATCATAAAAGAGTGTTGATGAATAAGTCTGCTGAGGTTGTATCGAGTAGTGGGCAAAGGATACATATTACTGTTGAGAGACCAGCATTTTACCATGTTCTATCTGTACAACATAAAGGCTGGTTTGGCAAAGGTGGGTGTGAATAGGTTACTTTATTACATGAAGATATGATAAGCATTACTAAAATGCTATTTTAAGGATGTCTCCAATGCATCGAGCCTGTAAGTCTTATCATTAGGTAAGTATATATGCATATGTATATATATATATGTATATATATATGTATATATACAGCCTTTATGAAATTGCTTGTCCAAAATTCATGTCATTCAATGCACAAAATCGAGGGGAAAAGGTGGGGAAAGCACTGGTTGGACTACATTAATTAAGTGGTGATCTTCTAGGCTAGGTGGTCTTTACTATAAGGTAAAATAGTATGCATTTTTCAACAGGGACAGACTTTATAAGTAGGTGGTATCCTTTAACAGGTGGTCTCTTGAGCAGGTTTAGATATGTGCATTTCTAGTAAATGCCGGTGTGTTCTAAATGCCAGTGTTGAAGCTAAGATAAATTGTAAATAGTTCTATGAATGAAGATTGTACAGAATCATGCCTGTCCCATTGCTATTGTTGGGAATTATTCTGAGCCAAGAATAAAGATGAACTGTAAATAAACAACCTATGTCTTGTATTTGTTATTATTGAGTAAGTATATATATGTATATATATATATATATATATATATATATATATATATATATATATATATATATATGTATATATATATATATATACATACATACATGCATACACGCATATATATATATATATATATATATATATATATATATATATATATATATATATATAAATGCATTTATATAAATGCATATAAATATATATATATATATATATATATATATATATATATATATATCGTCGTACTTCGTGTTCAAGTACTAAATTCTCCTAACCTGCAGCAGGCATTATACACTCTCCGGCACATGCGCGATTGCTACACGACTAGTATGCGTAGCGTATCTCTGTGTGGAGAGTGGGCAGGATAGTGGGATAAGACTTCAAAACGAGTGTTCGTCCATTTTGCAAGATTTATGAGGATTATATACCGATAATTATGCGGATACAAGTGCTATGTAACTTGCTCTTGCGTTTGTGTCGAAGAAATTGTACTTGGTGGCCGGTATTTGACCTCTGGTAGATTGAAGGGGGCCAGGATTCCCAAGTAATTATTTTATAAGATAATTACAGTGGACGACATTTATAGGGTGGACGGTATTTCCAAGAATTCATCGTATATGTGTGTATGTACTGTAAAACTGGTAATGTTTGCGTGTAGTAAATATTGCGTTTTTTTCATTTTCTCTTCTATGCGTGTTTTAATTAATGCGACGCCACCAGACGTCAGATATCTGAAACAGAAGGGACAGATTTATGCGTGTTTTAATTATTGCGTCCTCATTTGCATTAAAACGCAATAATTAAAATCACGCAATCATTACCAGTTTTACAGTATGTTTGTATATATATATATATATATATATATATATATATATATATATACTAGTATATATATATATATATATATATAAGTATATATATATATATATATATATATATATATATATATATATATATATATATATATATACATATATATTTATATATATAACCATGTGTGTGTGTAGCTTACATCTGTCGAAAATTTCCTCTTTCAGGACTTTTAAACTAAAATCTAAAATGTTGGCATTTGCAACATTTTCTGGTAGCCCACAATTCAAACTTTTTTAATTGGACAGCAATTATAATATCTGCATACAATTTTTAAATTTCAAAACTACCACCAGACGTCACTAGTCTCCGCGATCAAAATTGTATACACATTGGTATCCTAACAGTTATAGACCTGGATGATGTGGGAGCATACAAGTTTAAAGTTTCCATGCTAATACTGTATTCCTCCACTTAAGCGCACATGCAGATAACACTACGAATACAGGTTGGGGAGGTTCAGAAGGTCAGAAAATAATGTTCGCTGACTTGCCCCTTCCAAAGCTTTTCAGAAAAAGGGTGGGAGGTAGTGCTTATTTTAGTTCTGTGCGCTTAAACCGAGGAATATGGTTATTTGATTTTGATTCCAACTCAAATTTCAATATAGAGTAAGGCTTTAATGCAGAGCAACTTTGTACGGTGCAACTGAGTTGCCAACCTGGAGTTGAGCTGCTGATTTGCACTTGCGTTCATCATAATGGGAATGTTTACCTGCCCAAAATTGGCCTGGCCTTACATGTTAACTCTTCCAATGCTGAGGCTACTTTTGTCCAAAGCACGAGGACGCAAAGTTTTTTTTCGAAAGACAGCTTAACCCTGTCATGTTGGTATTTATTGGAAAGCTGTCGCTGAGTACTTTCAGATGAGTACCCATTTGCCAGGTTTCAGTTAATTTTCAAGCTTTTTGTATCATTTTGCACTTGTCAAATTAACCACCAGCAGCATAAGGGTTAAATATTATACCCATATACCAGGGTTTCATTCATTTTCCAACTTTTGTTTGCGCCATTCTGTATTGGCAAAGTTAGCCATTAGCCGCATAAGGGTTAAACCACTAGTCTGTTTTCCTATTCCACTTTCATTCGGCCAGCTCAATTTTAGAAACACAAAAAGGAAATTGTGTTTAAAAGAAGTGAGACTCACTATATGCTTTTTAAATTATTGATGAGATAATATATTGTACATTGTATATGTTGAGTGTCTTTCTGGAAATACTTACCAGTATATTCATGATAGTAATTGGTCCATTATAAGCCTTTGTGGTTGATCAGATTTTTAACACTTGTGCATTGTATGTAATGCATGTCATTACCTGGATTGGACACACACTCACACACACACACACACACACACACACACACACACACATATATATATATATATATATATATATATATATATATATATATATATATATATATATATATTGATAATTTGTGTGTGTGTATGTATGCAGGGATGTATCCAGGGCATTATTTCAATAGATAGCAGTTTTTATTTCAATAAATAGCCATTTTGTTTCCAGGCCTGTGGTATATATATATATATATATATATATATATATATATATATATATATATATATATATATATATATATATATATATATATATATAAATATACATATATATTGGTTTATAATGAAACGTAAAACCATTATATAATGAAAAATAAAACCATCTAACCCCATAACTTTGCTTTTCCCTTTTAACTCTCCATGATAGACCTCTCGCGGTAGTGACTTGAGTGGCTGCTGACGACCTTGCCTCAACAAGTAGGTCACGCACATTTGCGAGGAGGAAGGGGTGGGGAAATTCGGACACACGTTCTAGTAAGTTTCGTGCTTGTTTTGTTTAAATTTTACATCAAGACAGTGTTCAAATATAAATATAGATGATAAACTTAAATTTTCCAGTGAAATTGAATTCAAAATTACACGTTTCCACTCACTTTTAATGATAATAGGTCATAGGAATGAAATCTGCCAGGACCGATTTCAGCGACTCCAGAAGAGGATAAATATTTTCGGCGACCTATTGACCAATCAAAACCAAATAAAACCATGAATCACCAATATATGTTTACCGAATCTTCAAGCCATTTTAGATTCGCAATTGAATAATCGTTAATTCACATGCTGCATTAACTTACATTTGGGGGGCCGCCGTTGCCCCCCCTAGATTTTTAATATTCTGTTATACTAACTTTCTTTTAATTTTTCAAGTTTCATTAGACGTCACGTTCGAAATATTACTCCTTTCATACATATCTAAACTAATAGGACAAAATACCACCCAACTTTATCTCAATGGCTAATCAATTAAAGATCATTTCATTAAACTGTAGAGGCTTAGGAAACACGGTAAAAAGACAGGACATTTTCTCTTGGTTAGCGACCGAACATGCTGACATCATACTCCTCAAAGATACACACTGGGATGCAAACACTGCACAACAATCCCAACAAGAGTGGAACTTTACCTTCTTAAGCACCGTTTTTGACACTAGATCAAGAGGATGTGCTATCCTCTTCAAAAACTCTTTCGAATTAAACATAGGCCAAAAATCCTTGGATATCAACGGTAATTACGCAATTACTGAGGTATTTCTCCCAACCAGGATAACCCCAAATTCATAAAGGATCTCCAATCAATTATTGAGGATTACAACAATCCTAATATCATACTTGGGGGGGACTGGAACTCAACCCTAAACTATGCCCTGGACAACCTTCACTATTTAAGCCAAAACCATCCTAGGACAACCAGGGAAATCACTTCCTTTATTGAAACACTTAACCTAACCGATGGTTGGCGAGTAAATAATCCAAACCTCAAAAGATACACTGGGCTCCAGGGTATAAGAAACAAACAAGCAAGACTGGATTTCCTTCTACTAACTGATGCATTAATGTCTATTGCAAACAAATTTAAAATCCACCCGAAATACCGTTCCGACCACACTCCTATTTCCTTCATGTTGCAAATCCGAAACTAGAGGACGTTGAACGTGGAAATTTAACAACAGCCTCCTCTCCGATGACACGTTTGTCACTTTAATTAAGAAGTCCATAAACGATATCAAGGAAACTTACGTATCCTGCCCATTCGATCCCCAGATAATTGATGCCTCCCATCGAAACTTAGACCTAACCATTTCGGCCACACTATTCTGGGAAACAATACTGGTCAGTTAAAGGGGTATCATAATCTCATACTCAGCTAAGAAGAAACGCTCCAAAAAATTGATTCGAACAAACCTGGAAAAAGAGATTGCCCCCCTCAATGAAAAAGTTACTTCCGGTTTAGCAACCATAGCAGAATTAGAAACTCTTATAGGCCTAAATAATACTTTAATTGAACTCAGAAGAGAAGAACAGAATTGGTCATTCATTAGATCTAGAGCAGAGTGGACCGAGTTTGGTGAAAAGCCAAGCAAGTATTTTTTAAACCTTGAAAATAAGAATAGAATCAACAAGAACATCTCTGAAATCAAGGTTAATGATACTCTAACCATCACAAAACAGGATGAAACCTTAGTTGCTGTAGCTAATGGGGAAAATAACGCAGGAAACAGGCTTGAGTATCACTGAGCTTTTATTCTTTCTTTCGCAATGAAATGTCGCAGGTACAAACTCATGGTTCGCAGTGAATTCAACTCGTGAAAACTGCAAAGAAATAACACAAGTACCATTTAGTACATAGTCAAACATACTGATAAAGAAACACATTACGTAGAAAATACACTAAACCTCAAATACACTAAACCTCATGTCTCAAATACACTGAAGAGATAAAGAAGAACCACTAGAAACATACCTCTGTACAGCCATAGTTCCATACTAGAGAGCCGAATCACCCAGCAGTGCACAGGGGCACACCCAGAAATGAAATAGAAAGAACCAGTCTCTCCACACATATTTATAGACTGTCACACCCAAAGAGAGGCTATGACGTCCAAAGAGAGGCTATGACATTTGACCTAAAACTGACACCTGAAAAACTAGAAAACAAAATAGGCAAAAGAGGGCAGCACCAAAGCAAAGAATGCTTGCTGTAACATGGCTCCCTTAAATTAAATCGGAACTTTAATTTACAACTTAGTAGCTTAGAAATGTCGCATTCATTACATATACATCTCAGATGATAAATCGCAAATAATACAACGCAGAAAATACATCGCAGGAATGAAGCAAAGTCAAATACGCAATAAGATAGAGAATAAACGCAGGTACACAGATGATTGTCGCAGATACATAAACTCTATCTATTACTTCATTCACTAAGAAAATTAACTACGATATTCCAAGGAAATATTTCAAACGCAGAGAAACCAGAAATCCATTGAAACCTCTAAAGGCTCCCTGATGGGGAATTGAACTTGAAAACGCACTTGTCAATCAGATCAGTTATAGTCTGACACTCATGTTGCAGCACATGCAGATCATTTGATTCAAGAAGAAGTTTTTCAACTTTTATTGCATACCGCTTCCAAATTCTAATGGCAGTATCAAAAGCTTTCAGCTTCTGATGAATCTGATATTCCAAACCTTTATCGGTTGGATTTGGGACTCTAGAACTCCTGCGAATCGCATTGTCAGTCACACTGTCCATTGAAAGGGCAGGGGAAATGTCAGCTGTGTGAGCAGCAGAAGTCATTTTGACCTGACTTTGCGATAAACCAGAAGTAAATCCTGAAGAACTAAATGTTAAAAGTAAGGAAAAAAGTGCTAGTATCGGCAAATACATGTGTAATGAGTGCATTGATGCCAATGAATCACCTTGTAAAATTCAAAATATCACCACGTATTGTCAAAATGTATAAGCAATCAACTCACACACAAGTACACCACCTAGTGTCAGCTTCAGACACCAATAATCACACCATAATCATCAAAAAGTCACCTGGTGTCAATAGCAAACACTAATAGTTACACTAGCCACCTAGTGACTGTTTCACGCACCAATAGTACAATAGTAACACCAGCTACCTAGTGTCAGTTGCATACACCAATATTTACACCAGTAGTAACACCAGCCACCTAGTGTCAAAAAGTCACACCGATATTTACACCAGTAGTAACACCAGCCACCTAGTGTCAAAAAGTCACACCAATATTAACACCAACAGTAGCACCAGCCAGCTAGTGTCAAAAAGTCACACCAATATTAACACCAACAGTAGCACCAGCCACCTAGTGTCAAAAAGTCACACCACCTCAATACCAATCTTCATGTAACACCAATTGACTGTTAAAGAGTCACAGCGCCATCTAGTGTCTATACGTAGCACCACAATCACCACACCAAACGTTGTGTCCTAAGTCAATACACGCACCAATGATGCCACCTAGTGGCTAAACCACACTCTCATATGCAACACCAAGTCCATATAGTTGATATCACCTCTGACGCAATAGAAGCAACAAGTTTTTGCAAAACAGCAGAATAAAGTCAAACGCAATAAGCACTCACATACATCGCAGGATAGTTGAGGATTCTCAAAGCAGAAGCAGGCGAAGCAGAAGCAGGCAATGCAATAGTTGCTTAGAATCAGCAGGCAGAAGAATTGGTGAGCAGGAAAAGCAGTGTTAAGCAGCATGAAGAATGGCTCTAAAGTTTACGCAGAGAAGAGCAATGTTGAGCAGCATGAAGAATGGATGAATGGCAGCAACAGCAGAACAGGAACGCAGTAGCAAAGCCCCATAGCTGAGAAGTTTACGCAGAGTAGAGTTTTCACTGTAGCTAATGGGGAAAATAACGCAGGGAACAGGCTTGAGTATCACTGAGTTTTTATTCTTTCTTTCGCAATGAAATGTCGCAGGTACAAACTCTTGGTTCGCAGTGAATTCAACTCGTGAAAACTGCAAAGAAATAACACAAGTACCATTTAGTACATAGTCAAACATACTGATAAAGATACACATTAAGTAGAAAATACACTAAACCTCAAATACACTAAACCTCATGTCTCAAATACACTGAAGAGATAAAGAAGAACCACTAGAAACATACCTCTGTACAGCCATAGTTCCATACTAGTAAGCCGAATCACCCAGCAGTGCACAGGGGCACACCCAGAAATGAAATAGAAAGAACCAGTCTCTCCACACATATTTATAGACTGTCACACCCAAAGAGAGGCTATGACGTCCAAAGAGAGGCTATGACATTTGACCTAAAACTGACACCTGAAAAACTAGAAAACAAAATAAGCAAAAGAGGGCAGCACCAAAGCAAAGAATGCTTGCTGAAACAGTTGCCATGCATAACTTCTATAAAAACTTATACAGCAAGGAAAACACACCAAACGGCCCCACCGAAAACTTGATCCTACACCCCAAAACACTCACTGACACAGAAAAAATTCGGCTAGATACTCCTATCACAAAAACAGAACTGGATGAAGCACTTTCAGCAATGAAAAATAATAAGTCCCCCGTTATGGATGGTTATAGCCCTGAATTCCTCAAGAAATTTTGGCCGCAACTTGGCTGGTTCTTTCTAGATTGTATAAATGAATGTTTCCGTAACGGCGAGCTAACTGATAGCCAGACCCAGGGTATGATAACATGCATACCTAAAACAGGCAAGTCCTGTAACTTGATCCAAAATTGGCGCCCCATCTCCTTACTCAACACCACTTACAAACTTATCTCTCTTTGTATTACTAACCGTCTCCATCCTGTCCTATCTCGTATCATCAGTACCGAACAGAAGGGTTTTCTCGAAGGCCGTACAATAGCCGATTGCTCTAGATTGATGTTTGATATCATCCACTCATGTCAGGTTAACAACATAGATGGCTTAATACTTTTAATTGATTTCCAAAAAGCTTTCGACAGCCTCTCTTGGGAGTATATCCGCGAAACTCTCCACACTTTAAATTTTGGGGAAAACTTCATCAAGTGGATAACCATTTTTCAGGAAAAATCAAACTCCCGAATCCTTCTTAACGGTCATTTATCTGAACCATTTGTACTCGAGAGAGAGCCTGTCGCCAGGGAGATCCGATCTCCCCATATCTTTTTATTATGTGTTCTGAGTTTTTAACTCTTGCCTTTAAAGAAAGCCGCGAAATCGAAGGTATCACTGCCATTAGAAAAGAGCACTGGCTTAGTCAATACGCCGATGATACGTCTGTTTTCCTTAAAGCCTCTGAAAGAAATTTGCGTAACAGTTTAAGGATCTTAAATTGGTTTTACTTAAAATCTGGTTTAAAAATTAACATACACAAAGCTAAAGTGATCCGTATCGGCCCCATTCGTGAGACCGATAGACGTTTCTGTCGAGAAAATAATCTCGACTGGGTAAGCTCATTCACTGCTCTTGGCATATCTTATGATGTACTCAACCTACAATCGATCACCGAAACTAACATTAACTTGAAAATTGCTACTATGAAGAAATTGATCCTAACATGGTCATGTAGAAATATTTCACCAATTGGCAGAGTTACCATATTTAAAAGTCCAATTATGTCCAAGTTCATTCATATATTGCAGTGTCTACCTTCACCAACTAAAGATCATTTTAAAGAGCTTGAAAAAATGGCTATAGACTTCATCTGGCGCAAAAATCGCCATCAAGTAAACAAGGAAGTTCTCTGCCGCAGCCCAGAAAAGGGCGGTTTAGGCCTGTTAAACTTGACAGAATTTGATTCTAGTTTAAAAATAGCTTGGCTCTATAAATTACAGAATGAACCAGAATGGTTAGAGTTTGCAATATATGAAAAAGTAGATAGACTTATTTGGACAGGAGAAAAGTATCATAAAATCTAAATCTTCATATCCATTCTGGTCTAGTGTAATTGCCGCCTACTCATCATGGTTCTCCATCAGCAAATCAAAATTGCTTATGTCTCCATCTTTTGAACCTCTTTGGGGTAACGTCGACACCAAAATTCAATTCAATAAAGAACTGTACGAGAACAATTTTGTCTTCGCTAAGGATATATTTAATGAGAACGGCCACCTATTAACAAAAGAGCAAGTTGATAACAGAGTAGGTAGGCAAATCTTGTTCACCACTTATTTTGCATTATGTAAAGGAATCCCCAAAAACTGGAAGAATCTTTTCAGAAATACTCCCCGAAATACAGACTTGAATGAACCCCCCATATTACAGACAGTTGTTAAGATAAAGTAAAAAAGGGACTTCATTAATAAGAAGTATCTGGAATGACAAAAGAGGGGAAAAAACTCCTATAGGCCAAACTAAATGGATCACTGAGTCAAACCTTGACCCTCTAGAAAACTGGGGGTTCCTTTACACATTAGCAACGAAATGCAAGCTTAATGCAAATATAGTGTTTTTTCATTTTCAAACTCATCATTGCACAATCATGACCAACAGAAAATTGTGTCAATTCAACCTCAGAGATAATGATTTGTGTGATAATTGCCAGATTACGGAAGATATTGCCCATCTACTATTTGACTGTCCACTTTCATTTGCAATTTGGGAATCTTTGAAAACCTGGCTTACAGCTACTACCATTAAAGCCTACCACTTCGATCGAAAATCTATCATTTTAGGAAACAAAGACAATGACTAACTGACAAATACTCTCTTTTTATTAACAAAAAACGAAATATACAAACGTAAGTGGAAAGAGAATATTGTCAATATCGAATACTTAAAAAGAATCTTTCTCAGGCAAATGAAGGTGGATTTATACATTGGTACTATCAACAACAATCTGCCAAGAGCACTGGGGAAATGGTCCCCCAAACACAATGTACTTATTGCAATGTAAATAGTCTACTATCTATTATCCCTTAGATTATATTTGTAAAACTTAGCATCACTGTACATATATGTTACCATAATTTTGTTATCTTATATTTATAGTCCTATATATACTCAATGTTCATTACCGTTATTCTGTTTGTTTATGGAGTAATAAAAATTATAAAAAAAAATACATGTTTAGCAAAATTTAATTACTCATCATTTTTTGTATTTACGTTTGTTTACTTCTCCCTGGCAACGAACATATAATAAATTCTACACCACATTTCCGATGATGTCCGAATTTCCCCACCTGTCCGAATTTCCCCACCCTTCCATATTTGAAAAAACATTTATAATTTATAATAATTATTGATTATCATCTAATCAATATGAATTTTGATATTTGATTTCTACTTTGTTCAGACATTTTACCAACATCGTAAACTTTTTGAATACAATATTTAAAGAAAAATTTGTAATAGGCAGAATAAAATTATTTAAATGTTAAGAAAAATTCTTTCTAGATTATTATTATCAAGCATTATTATGTATAGATATTGTTCAGCACTTCATGAATGGATATTTTTATATTTTATTTCGACTTTTTCAGTCTTTTTAGAATCATTTTAAAGTATGTCAATAATAGTTCAAAATTGTTTAAAACATCATTTCTAATAAGCGGATGTAAAACATCAACCATAAATGTTGATAAAATATGGTCAAGTGTTATCAAACATTATCGTGAAAAAATATTCTATAACATTTTAAGAAAATATTCATATATTCTCGTCAATGTTTACTTATATCATATTTATATTGTATAACATTATCTATATTTATCATTTCACCAATGTTTTAACTTGAGTAATTGAACATTTTCCTAATGTCTTACTCATGGTTATTGTGAGTGTTTTTCACATTTTTTTTTCAGTCTTTTTTAAAGTTATCTTGAAAATAGTTTGTGTTTGCCGGGCTTTCTCATCAGTTTTGTGTTTAGTTTTTCTTGACCCCTTCATTTTAACCTTGCACTTATGTTGTGAGCAATACTTGAGGAGCTTGGATCACGTGATCAAAAAAGAACGGGAAACTTAAAACAAGTAGTAATTTTTTAGACGCATTAAAGTCTTATTGTAATCTTTTTCGTCACTATGCATTCGTATTGACATCATGTTGTTATCGTGTTACAGTCGTAGCAAATATTCCCATGGGTATATATATACGTTTTACAAACCAGACTTTAGACTGCATCACGACTAAAATAACAGTAATACGACAACAAATACAGTAACAAGATCAGAATACGACAACAAATACAGTAACAAGATTGTAACACGACGATTACGACCAGACTTCAAATATTACAACAGTTTTGAACTTTTCAAAGCTGTCGTGTTGGACACACGACTAAAAAACCTGAAATGACTAAACACGACTGTAACACGACTGATACTTGTTTCATAACGACAAGGCAGTCGTGTTGCAGTCGTGTTCAAAAATCGTGTATGTGGGAGTGCTGCTTTAGACTGCATCACAACTAAAATAACTATAACATGATAACAAATACAGTAACAAGATTGGAACACAACAACAAATACAGTAACAAAATTGGAACACGACGATAACGACCATGCTTCCAAAATTACAACAGTTTTGAACTTTTCAAAGCTGTCGTGTTGGAAACACGACTAAAAAAACCTGTATGACTGAACACGACTGTAACACGACTGCTATTTGTTTCATTACGACAAGGCAGTCGTGTTGCAGTCGTGTTCAAATATCGTGTATGTGGGAGTGCTGCTTAATGCATCACTTTTCTCTGCCTCCTCTAAACTAGAAAATGAATTCTTTACCTTCACTTGAAGCAAATGTCATTTAGGCTAGTGGAGCAACTGATGCAGGTCAAACCTCCGATTGAGTTAATAACATGCTGCGAGGCAATTGTTTGTTCCATCTATGACAAAGTTTGATTAATCAATGTGACTTTCAGCATCCACAAAAAATTACTTCATGAAAACACCTGTCACCCTCAGTCTGTATGTGTGATTGCTTATACCAAACCTATGTTACCCATATCAGTTTGCTACCAATTGTCCTGTATAAGAGGTAGCCCAACTCTACTTCTGTTGTAAAATGCTTGTTCTCTAAATTGCAACGAGCAAGGTTCGCTCTCTCCTGATGAGAGAGGTTTTCCTCCACTTTGCAGGGGCTCCTTTCACACGGATGATGTATTGATTACTTTCATTTGAATACAAAGAATATTACACCTTATACTTAGCAATACAGTAAACCGATGCAGATCAGGCCTATGATTGATAAATTTTAAAGTGTTAGCTTAAACGCAGACATATGAGCATCCATAATCAATTACTCCATGGGAATCCTTCTCATCACTTATTCATCACTTTAAAGAGATCACCTCTCATATTCTATGAAGGTATACCTGCTTACCTCGGGACAATCTTATCCAGTTAGTCAAAATTGCCAAGTTCCATATTCATTAGAGTAATGCAATCAGCGTTCCCATATTTCTTAGATTCTAAAATTTACCCATGCAAAAAGAAACAGAATAGGGCAACAATTTAAGAAAAAGGGAGCTCTTAAATTGGGAAGAGGTCAGTAGGGGAAAGACAAAGCAAGGAGCTAGTACTTAAAACACCCACAGGCAAAGTTATATCTCCTATGTAAAATCTACATGAACTGATCTATGAACAGGGTGCCTAAATGATGTTCACCTTTCGAACATTGTAACACATGATTTTATAATCTTTTGCTGGTCCTTGACGAAGAATTAAAAGAATGGATTGCCATGATCATAAGTAAGTAAATGAATCACAAGGAACATTTGTTCCTTGCTGTGTCAGTTTCGTGAGATGATTTGTCAATCAATCTTGCTCTATTCGCAAAATGATTTGGCTATTCAAGCATCAAGTTAATTTACAGAAAACTTTGAGTAAGCCCGCTTCATTGAAGCTGTTTTTCAAGGAGAGAAAATACATTAAAGGACACTTTTTGAAATACTGTATGATGCTTAAGCCTGTGTAAGCTAACATGTGCGCTCTGAAAATTAATTGCTTAACTTAATGAATGGAAGACATGTTATATATTGCTGTTTGACTTACCGCCACATAATACTTGAAATCAGTCTCCGTTGTGAGTTGATTGCAATCATTTTCCACGCCAGTAGAAAGCTGACAAAGTGTGTTGCCAAGATTGTATGTAAATGCATTGCAAGTATCATTTCTCATACAGAGGATACTGCAAACTCCTTCAGTTTCAGCATTTTCTGCACTGCCCAGAAGATTCTGTCGGTAAGCCTTGTCTGGTCCACATGGTGATCGAAATAGCAAATTAGCCACAGCGAATTCACAGAAAACTACCAAAATGAGTACAAGACACCCATATGCAACGGGTGTCACAAAACATCCTGCAGAAATACGTCCTGATTTCATGGCTATCTGGTTTGGAACTTTAAGGTGTAAGCTCTCTCTCTCTCTCCCTCTCTCTCTCTCTTTCTCTCTCTCTCTTGCTTTTGAAAGTTACTGATAAAACTTCAGTCCAGATGGGTTCACTAGTAAAGCGTAAATTGAATGATGAAGGTTCTTTTATCAATCTCGCATTGAAAAAGGCTATATCCAGTATGTATTTGAGACATGTAGACATACAGTTTTGCGCATGTGCAACAGCATCTGTGGTGTGTTTTCTTCTGTAAACAGTGGTATCTATAGAGATCTGCTTTTGCCTGGTGTCAATCAAGAACTTGCCAAACCCTTTTCTATTATACAAGCCTGCACATGCGCACATGTACTTGTTTTATGAATATTAATTATCAGATGATCAATTGTATTTGCTGAACAATGTACAGATAAGGCATTAGCTATGCCTGGTGTCAATCAGCAATTTGCACAACCCCAGCTATTTCTAATTGGAAAACTAGACCTGGCCACATGTTTCCCAGAAAAGCGGAAAAAGGGGCAAGGAAAAGTTAAGGCAAATAAGATGTTTTCGAATTTAGTGCAGCACTAAAAGTCATATGGTAGTTATAAATCATGTACGCATATATATTCCATTAAATAACTAGGATTTCGTATCAGTATTAACTATTCCCGAAAATATTTTTTAATAATGAGAATAGCAGATCAAATGCACTTCATTTTCAGACTATCCTCCTGAAATTTGCACATGCTTCTGTCATTCTATAGTGAAATCGTAATCTTATTCATTTCCGTAACTGATCGAGATTTGCTTCTAATACATATGTTGTTTTAATAATCTCATGGATGTGTACTCGCATTATTTTCTCTAGTGGTTCACAAGCTGATGTCAAATTTAGTTCTACTGATATCTTATTAATGTGTTCATAAGAGTTAGGAGTGACTACAAAATGTTTATTATGTCTTCCAAAAAAGAAAACTGGACCGTACATGATTTGACTTTAAAAAGATGACAACTAGAAAGTATCCATTGTAAAGAGGTCCACACCAATTTATCATTTTTGCGATGTTGCAAATAGCCTACTGTAAGTGTTGTAGGAAACCGGAGTAAACAGGCAAACCCAGAGCCTAACCCTAAGTTACTGGCAACCTTCGCACATGCCCCAGCATATCAGTTTAGATATCTTTTATATATTGTATTATATTTTTTGCTTATACTCTGCTTGTTCATACTTACCGATACGTAGATTTAGAGGCTGGTGTGGCTTGTGTCCATGTTATATTTTTTCGTAAATACTGTATTATATTTCTTGTATATACTATGCCTGTTCATACTTACCAATGCGTAGATTAAGAGGCTGATGTGGCTTGTATCTGAGTTATATTTTGTTATATATTGTATTATATATTTTATGTATAATCTGCTTGCTTGTTCATACTTACCGATACGTAGATTTAGAGGCTGATTTTTTTTTGTTTTTTTTTTTTGGGGGGGGGGGGGGGGGGGGGTTAGCATGCTCCCTCGGAAATCAACTTCTAAATGGCGGTTTTAAATAGGGGCCTGGTTGTTCCGTGATGTAAGCGTGTCTTGAGAACTGACCTATAGAATAAGGGATAACTACGTTATTATAGAAACAGGACATCCCTGTGGGGTGTACTATAGGAATACCCTCCCCGAGAGAGGATTGTCGCTCGAGGGGGTAGCCCGAGGGCGACAATCCTCTCGACGGGAAGTTATTCCTGGTGCACACCCCACAGGGATGTCATATTTGTTTTGTTATACCGAACAAAATATAAACCACAAAAAGGGGGAAATTACAAACAGAGATTTTGGATAAATACTCGTTGTCTGCCTTGTTCACATAGTTTCACCGGTAGGCAAACCATAGGCGGATCCAGGGGGGGAGGGGGGGGGGGGGGGCGAGGGGGCACTGCCCCCCCCCTGTTAAAAAATCATGGGGCCTGCCCCCCCCTTAATTTCTGGCAAAAAAATATATATGAAAGATATTATCAATAGCAGGGAATTTCAGGGTGACAAGGGACCTGATTGGCCGAAAACATTTCATCCCAGGGATGTACCTTCCAGGAAAATCAGAATATTTGGCTATTATACATACTAATTTGGGCCCCTAGTTTGAAAAATCTAGGAGCCCACAGCAGAATAACGCGGATCTACATTTGCCAAGTATGCCTTAAATTAAGTGTTAACCCTTTTCTTATGTATAAACTTTTTGTCTCAACTTGGAGTTTCCGCAAAATGTTGATTTTGCTCATTATGTGACTGGTCTTATTGTAAAATTTGCCCATTGCCAATAATACAAACACTCGAGCATTTAGTCACAAAAAAATGGAAAAAGCGGTTTCCAAACTCGAGTCAGACAGACTGAATATGGCAGTGACAACAATTGAAATTTTAATTTCAAAGATAATTTCAAAGGCATCAGCTGCTCGTGTGTATGTATGTTTATGGACTCTAACTTCCACTTCATAGTTACAAAAGCATACTTTGATTAGTTGGAAATTACAAATATAATCAACAAATATAATCAAAAGAAACATGATATTACAAATAAAAATAGTACTGTAGGATCATTACGTAACAATATGGGAATACCAGCTTTACAGGTGTACTATGTCCCATGGGGAGTTCAATCTCAGAGTTGAAAGTCGCCGTTTTATACCCTTTAAACACTTTTAATATACTAAAGCAAATGGGCTGCCTGCATTGATCCTCGGTAGTTTTCTTCAATGACACATTTTAAAAATGAAATTTATCATTAGATAAACTAGTGATCTAATTCTAAATTACCAATTTTGCTTGCAGGATTGCCCTGATAATACATCTCAGAGCATATATGCCCTCTGGCTTTTGAAAATGAATAACTGCAAACAAATTGGACCTAATTTTTTCAAAACTTTTGGGCATATATATATTTAGGGAAGCATTTACTGACCCTGCAAAGAGAATAATGGCCCCTTAAAAATCAGCTTTTTTACAACTTTTCTTTGTTCTATTTCACTTGAAAGTGTCCCAAAATGCACCTCAGAGCACCTAATTTTCAAAATTTTCTGGGGGAGCATGCCCCAAGACCCCCCTACTATGGCCGGCATGCTGTTGTATACTGACCCTGCAAAGAGAATAATGGCCCCTTAAAAAATAAGCTTTTTTACAACTTTTCTATGTTCTATTTCACTTGAGAATGTCCAAAAATGCACCTCAGAGCACCTAATTTTCAAAATTCTCTGGGGGAGCATGCCCCCAGACCGCCCTATCATGGACGGCATGCTGTTGCATACTGTCGCCGTCGCGGTGCTCGCACCGGAATTAATCTGCTTCTACTTCCTAAAATCCAGAACAAAAATTTGCCCTTCCTAAAAATCTTAAGGTAGTCCTCTCATACATAAGTTTCATATTACTTTATACACAAACTTGCTCTGCAAATGCCCCTCAGAAGAGAACACCTACAATATCAATATCCAGATCACCGAACCCATCAACCCCAAGATGTGGAGCTCGCAGACTTCATCCATCTAAATTGAACGCCCCCCCTAACCTGAAATCCTGGATCCGCCCATGACTTTGATGGTCACCCCGGACCCAACCTGGCCCCCCATGATAAATTCCTGGATCCGCCCCTGGGCAAACTCCACCACTGCAAAAATTATATGTAAACGTTTACCCTTTTATTTGGGTGCAACTGAGCTGCACCCGATATGGGTAAACTTTAACCCTGACATATGTGTACCAGGTTAACATTTCCGACTTCAATGGCAGTGCAGGTAGACCATTACCTGTGTGCAGTGGGTAAACCTGCCTAGGGTTAGATGTAACCTGATAACATCGGATGGGGTTAACATTTATTTCGGGGGGAGGGTTCATTATTGTGATGCATGACCTTTACAACATACGAATATCGAGTACGCTATGAGGTACATAAAACATACATCTACAATAAAAATGCCACGGCAGTCCAGTTATCAATATGTATAATCTTTGTTGTCTAAACATGGCTTATACAGTTCTTTTCCTGCATGTTTTCTTCTTCTATCTTCCTCTTCTTCTTCCTCTTCTCCTTTATTACAAAATGGTGTTGCTTGATTTTCGACTCCTGTTTTTACGTTTAGACACTGAAACATGCTATGGGTATGATTTCACTTTAATTGTGCGAGATTTTAAGATTATATCTCTCTACACCATAAAATCCTTCTACAGTAAATGCTGAAGCGTGGTTAAGTGTACTTACTCATGGCAGTGCATGTTCTATACGTCGGAAGAATACACCAAGTATAATTGTAAAGAATTCCAATGTCACAAACAACATTAGTCACTTACTGTTCGAAGATGTGCATAAAAACAGAGAGACAATATTCCTGCATAGTGTCTCTAAAACTTCTCAGTACAGCCCTAACAATCCAACCTCAAACTGCCCGCCACAACTTGGTAACTTAAAGCTGTTATCTGGGTCACTGCTAAGTGTAGTTCCTTTGTCTGAGGTCATCACCATGTCTAATTGAACATGAGGTTTTTGGTTGGTGTGGGCGACAGGAAGTCTCAAATATCGAATCCTCCATCAAACGTTTACCCAAGACGGTCAAACGTTTACCCAAGAAGGTAAACGTATTCCTATGACATTCACTGGAATTTGTAAACCTTAACTTAAAAAGTTGAGGTTCACTGAACAATGTTGAAGGTTCTCTGATTGAGGTGAACTTTAACATTTCAAGCGGGTAATCATTTACCAATGAAAAAATATTTGGGAAGATGTTCAACCAGTAATAACTAATTAATGCAATGTTCACCCAAATTATACAAAGATTAATCCTTTTCAGAACAATGAAACTCCAAAGTAGTTGAATCTTTACCGATCCTTCTTACAGTTCACGGGTATTCGGGCTAGCATGTGCTAGTAAATTAGCACACTCTTTTGCTATGTGCTAATCAACTAGCACACACTTTTGCTCTGTGTTATTTAACTGAATAACATCCGCTGTTTAGAACAACAGCCTGTCGCTAAGGAGTGAGTATAACATGACGATTAATCTAGGGCCCTTGACCAACCAGAATCAAGCATCTTCACGTGAGGTATAATGATACATCATAGAACCTTGCAGGTATCTTGCAAACCTACCACGCATTATAGTAGTCCTGTGGCTGACACAAGGTGGAAGGAATCTGCATGGCTTCCCAGCGCCAAACCACAAGTTTCAGTCTCCACTGGGCCCTCATCAACAGTTTGACCTGTTTGCTATAAATAAAATGTGCGGCGTTGTGGAGGACTCCCTGGACATGTGACTGACGCAAGATAAGTTGGTGGTAAAGGTTTACCATGGCTCTGCCACGGGTGTACCATTGGACAGTCTATGAGATCATGGAAATCTAAACATCAACCCATATCTGACATGACTGAAAACGTTGGAAGCCAGTGGTTAAAATGGGGGATATAAGCTATAACTGATAAGAGTAGTCAATCGTGTAATTCTCTCGAAACAAAAAAAAACTTAATGAAAGGTACAAGTTTGTACTGATAGTTTTATTACAATTGTTACGTGACAGGTATTTACCACTGCAACAAATAACTGCTTTGTTTTGATTTAGATATGGCCTACGTGCTGACTTTCATGCTTCAACTCAGTCACGTGCATAATTTGTGGCAGAACGTATTTCAAAGTAAGTGAAAATGTATAAGGGGACATGGCACGTTTGTTATTTCAGAAGACTTCACTTTAAATCCTGTCAATCGAATATTTTTAGGATACAAAGGTTCCATCAAAACGTGTGACTGAAAAACCTACAGTATTAAGATATTAATGGCAGGAATCATGGTCTGCATAATATATGCTTCTTTAAGAATAAATCTCTAAAATTTTCAAAAATATCTTTACTTTTAATCAATTTTGGATATATGTTATTGACGCACTAAAATGCAATTTGAAAAACAGAGTGAAAAAATGAATGCAATGAACTTTTTTGAATCAATTAAAATGATCATGAAAATCTTAACGAGAAATGATACTCAAACTTCACTACAATTGATGACGTATTGAAAATAAATTTCTAGATATATACTACCTCATGTAATTTCCGTGATTTTCCTGTATGCCTATAATGACGTAATGCAATTTCAACCATGACGCAAGGATGTTCAAATGCGTATACAATGCAATTCGCATTAGGGACGAAAGCATTCTAATGGAATTACAAGGAATTCGAGCCTAGACGAAAATTTGAAATATTTTTGAATTTCAAGCGGCATTTCAGGGAATTTGTAAAGAAAATGCATGTGCATGCTGTAAAAATATACAATTTAAAATATAGCACAACAAACACGTTTTCTTAAAATAAAACAAATTTGTATGTTAGAGTATCCTGAGTGTAAATACTGTTCAGAAGATACAGGGAAAGTATATCATATTCTATATAATTACCAAACATAAGGGACATATGGTGGCAAGTAGAATTATGGCTGACATAAAGAAACGCAAGATATAGTTTACATGTTAGATACATAAGATATCATATTAATGATAGTGGTGATACAGTTCTCCCAACTGTAAGAATGGCTACTAAAAAGGAAATTTATTAATGTACTTTGAAGAATGAGAATATACATTAAGATGAATATAAGCTGAATGTAAAAGATGTAACAGAATAAATTCGTGAGACCTTCTCAATTCTGCACAATTTTACAAAACTTCATTGATTCATTAGTTGTGAGAATAATTTTGACTTCAATTTCTTCCGTTGGTTTAAAAGAGATGATGACGTCACCATTAATCAACTTTTCTCTTCCCAGCTTTTTGGAAGCTGATTATTTCTTCGCAGCTTTTTGGAAGCTGATTATCATCTAGGAGCATGGCTGTTGTGACTTTATTACAACAGTTTTCCACTTTAGTGTGCTAGTGTGTGTCCATTTAGGATATTGGGTAATTCACATTGTATTTCTTTTTCAGACAACACAACATAATCTATGGCACATACACTCGCAGACATCGGGCATATGCCTTGGTTCCTCAACATTTTTTATGACCCTGTCAACACAACACTTTTGGATGATATAGGTGGAAAGGGCGCTGCATTAGATATCAAGTATTATCAATCGTCATCATCAACACAGTGTGAAGAATAGTCTGGCTATTCCTCTATCAAAGTAAAGACTGCGTCAATTGGAATTTGAGGACTTAGATGCGAAACCAAATTGAGGCGGAAAATCAGATATGCAAATTAGTCAGATGTGTAAAAGTCAAGTCTGGTGAATGATAATAGATGATTAAACCGGCCTGTTTGATTTTAAATATACTGTGTTATAGAAAGAAACAGCTGAGGTATCTTAACGCTAAAGCGCTCACCAGCACGACACATTTGGTGACTTAGGAGTATTGTTGTTGTTCACTTTTTCTGCCAAAATGAGATGAGCCTAATAAAAAACCATGGCTAGCTTAATGGTTATAGTAGAGGAGACAAGATTAACAAGAAAACCCCACTGCCAAAGGTTAAATTCCTCACATGCCTCACGCCGGATTTGAGCCCAGGTAACGGTGAGAGCCAGTACGTAGTCAATGGCAACACCCTAGACAACGTGGCTGATGGGCAGTCTCAGAATATAGTGGTCAAATACATGTAGGGTTCGGCGTTGCTGAAATGAAACAAAGCGTGTTCATTAATAATGTTTAAGCTGCATATTGTGTGACTTGAATGGTATGTAGCAATCAGACTTCTTAGCAATGAGGAAAATAAAAACAGCTTGTGTAAGCATCCTTAAGATCTCAATCGTATTTACAGCCAACATTTATGACTCGAAAGGCGGATAGAAAAGGACATATAAGTAAGACTTCTTAGCTTCAAATACACTTTAATTGGTACACAGCGAAGAGCAACAGATATTTCTCTTGGTTCGTATAATAATAATTTGTATTTTCACTTAGCTTGATTCAGGTTTGGACAACAGCATCCCCAGAGGGCCTGTAGGTATAGCATAACTTCATGTGTGTTGACCATTTACGATTTAAGTCTCAATCACGGAAATCTATACTTTTTCATTATCTAATCGTGTTTTTTATTTGTTTTTATTTCACAGTTGTATTTAGTTTGTAGTACTTGTTACATACGCTTTCCTAATGCTATTATATTAATCATGGTAAAAAATAAATGAAGATTATCAAAAGTATTTATAGCGGTTGATGTCAGAAATTATTGCAAAATGACCTCAGTAACTGCATGATATATTAACTAGATAGAGAAGAATGAAAGGCCATATTTCTTAAAATTAGGAGAAAAAATCATCTTCTATAAGTTTATTCATTCATTGCTAGGTGAAATTACATTTATACAGTGCTTCTAACCATTTTACTAAATTTTGGTATGAAAAAGCTAGAGCAAATACTTTTTTAATCAGAGGACACATGCTAAAAATCTAATGACATTTGATTTGTTTTAGTAAAGTATTTACCTTAGGGGGAAATGCAATGGCTGGATGCCTTTTCCAATGCATTATGCTGCCTGCATTAGTTGAAACTTTAATCAAATTTCCTAGTTATGTGATTGAATATGTGTTCAAATTATAACCTCATTAGAAATTAAATGGTTTGAAATATATCTATTCAAAGGAAGATTCAGTATTTTGCGATTTTAAGGAATTCCGTACTTGGCACGCCATGTATGTTTCTTCCTATCTTTTATAGAAGCCTCACCGAGCCTGTCATTTGTCAACCTTGATTGGGCCACATTTTCGAAAATGATTTAACTGCCCTTAAATATTAAATGTGGTAAACCCATTAGTACGTAGGTATTTATAGATATGTTTATGTTCGCAGTAAGTAGGATATAAGTTTTCACATGTGATACTTTCAATGGAAAATAGTATGCAACAGTTAGGGCAGATGCTTTATCTTAATTCAAAGCCGAAACAGAAATGACTGATATCGCATGGAGGTACAGACTTTCACTTAAGAAGCGTTTTAATATAGAGGGGAATAAGAGATGTTGGTATTGTCTGACAATTGATCAGTTTTCTCTAAGTCTCAGGCAGGAGTGGTAGATAATCCATAATACATTTATGCATGCCTTTCATTCATACAAAAGTCCGTTGTCATCCAGTTGTATTTCTTGATTTTTTTTCAAAACAAGGTTTATATAGTAAATTGACCGTTTTCTTTTACCCAACAAAACAATGGAATGCTTTGATAGAAATGTGCATGGAAAAGGATGAGGGCTGATGTTATTGCATTGCTTTGATTTTCGAGCCTTTTCTCCAAATGTCATATATTTATATGTATGTTATATTTATTGACTGTACGACAAGTACAAAAACGTCCTAAAAATGTTCACATAAAGAATACACAGACAAAACACTGGAAAATGAACATACATTAAATGGAGAAAAGTGCGTGTACATAATAGAAGAAATATTATCTCAAAGAGTGTTTTCATTCGTTATGTGACTAGTATCTAGACAATGTCCAGATAATACACTATCACTTTCTCCATACATCTGTTCTCATGTGAATGCTTTCAACTTTCGGGCACAGTTCAGTGCCGACATTTAATTCCTTCACTATAGGAGTGGACAGCCCAACCGGACACCTGATTGCCACCCAGTTTCCTGGGCAAAGATACTTGCATGACCTCATAAATAAAGGTAGTTTCTATTCACCAAGCTACGTGGGTCATTAATGTGATGATTTTTTTGACATGTTATCCATGGGTATTTGTACAACCAGGCACTGCAGATGTCTGATCGACTGGTGCAGGATGAATTAAATGTCTGTATAACAATGTGTTTAAGTTCTCCTCGATAGCAAGGGCAAGGTCGCAGAGTGTGCACATACTTTGGGCAAAGGAGGCATGTGTTTTAAAGAAGAGATATTTTATCATA
>OZ012691.1:39083287-39085793 GCA_963942565.1 Maea johnstoni
TTTAATATTTCTGTCATCTTAGGCAGACATTCTATTTTTTATTTTGGAATAATTGGGGACATATGGATGATTATTGATTGATTTATTGTTTACTTTTGCTTATTTAGAATACTACGAACCTTGTATATACTAGTTTATACTTATTGGGAAGAGGGTATTAAGCATTATGATAAACACGAGTATTATACCATTTAACGATCCTCATTAGAGATGTTGTTTAAACTAAATACTATATAATGGTCATCAATACAGCTTTCCCAATATATGTATAGGTATCCTAGTACTTTGTTTTTGTATAACATGTAGTTAAAGACCCATATACGACTTACAGTGCAACCCATGACATGCTAGCATGTCCATATTATTTTTGACGATAATGTAAATGTTGTATAATATCAAATGTCCCTCGAAACAGTTTTACAGACAGTTTTGAAGAAAATGGGTTATGCTGACAACTGTAGAATTATATAAGATTTGAATCACAAACAGAAGTTCACCAACACTTGACTGTTTATATTTGATGTATATTAATTCACATGTCATATTCTTGCAATAGTAAGAATAAAAAAACACAAGTTATGAAAATGAAATAAATGTTTCATTTGCTTGAAAAAGTTGTTTGTTTGTATGACTGTGTGTATATGTAAACTAACATTTAACTAATCATTTAACATGAACATATGGTTTGGATCAGAAGAGCGGTTAGCTTGATGAATAACCCGTTTCCATTGTGAGAGGACAGCAAAGAAACAGCCATGTACTCTCTCTCCACACACAATACAATAATAATTGTGACAATACAATTGTGATAATACAATACAATAAAAATACGGCTTTGTTCTCCTCAGTCCAATTGTTGCATATAGTTCCAGACCGAAACTGTTTTATTTTGGTCTGATTTAATTCTAGTGTTATTGCCATGGTAAGTATGTTCGCGTCCCTGTGTTTCAATTTCAGTAAAGCATGGTTACAAACGAGGTAGTTTAAGTAAGATTGTATCATCGGACTTCGCCAGGCGTCCCATGCGAACCACGAAGAATCTGATGTAGATAGCTTTTCGAGTGTATATTCCCTGAGAGCTTAGTATGCCATGAACATTCATCTTTTTCACTGGAATAGAGAGTTTAGGGGGAAATACTTTCGTGGCGTTACAAAAATTACCATGAATAAGATAACCGTGGCCAAACCAAGCTAGTTATCCGTAATCCAACTGGTCTCTCTCCATGACGTCAAATGGATCTTCCTCAAGATGGCCTATAATTTAGGAATCGTCATCCATTCCCATCAAAAACTTTACAAGCCGGAAAAGTGGGTGCTGGACAATGTTGACTGCCTGGAACATGCATTGCCGACATTTAATTCCTGCACTAAATACGGGGGCAGCCCGGGCATGATACGCGACCGCACGCCAGATTGTACCCAGTTTCCTAGTCACGGATGCAGGGATTACACCACAACTGAACGTAGCTTGATTCGGAAACTACATATGTCATTGATGTGCTTGGCTCATAAGTTATCCACGAGTGTTTCTACAACCAAGCACTGGCAGACGTCCGGACGACTGGTGCAGGAATTAAATGTCTGTACTGTACACAAAAGTCGCCCCTTTATACCACCATCTTGACCTGCAATCCATTTCTTGGCTTGCTGAAAGGTGATATTCCCTCCATGTATTCAAACATGTAAATCTTATAAAAAATCACATCCAGATCCGTATAGTTTCTGATTACAGCTTGATGAGTATAACTATAATTCTTACCACAGAAAACGACACATTTGTAGTTGTTTGCACAGTATCTCTGTATTTAATATTTCCATTTCATATTGCGCCCTTTCGATATAAACATGCTCAAAGGCGCAATACATTCATTGTCAAAGGATAGATGTTGATATCCACATAGTTATTTGATAAATACATCTTTGAACAGATGTGTTCTGTTGTGTTTTCAGTTGTCGTTTGAAGATTGCCACACTCCTAGCTGCCCGAATATTGTTGGAAACTGATTCCATAGTCTAGGGGCATATGCACTAAATGATCTGTCACCGTAGGTTTTCATGTTGTATTGATGCCAATATATTTTTAAGTGCCCCTAAGACCTCAGAGGTTGTAGTAAGTTCCACCTAACAGTGTGGACTCACCATACTTAGACTCCATATAAATCCCAATCAACGTAGCAAGGACACTTGGAGCTTCCTAAGGGCCCAGACTCACCGTATATGAAATTCTGGGCATTTGATATCCAAAGGTACTTCGTGAATATGCCTGCAAACGCCACAGATACAAGCGGGGATTTCAAAGCGTTGTGCATTATGTTTGTGCCTTATTTATGCTTTGGAATGTCAAGCTCATAGTCAAGGTACAGCTCTCTTATTCAGACTAGTTGATAAATATATATATAATATATATATATATATATATATATATATATATATATATATATATATATATATATATATATATATATATATATATATATATATATATATATATATATATATATATATA
>OZ012691.1:39090993-39148493 GCA_963942565.1 Maea johnstoni
TCTAACTCTACCCTTAGCATATAGTTCTTTTCACTGGTGATGCGGTGAAGCGTTTCCAGACCAAGCCAGAACTCTCCCTCTAGATTCCCGAAGCCCTCACGATAGTTACACCAGTTTCTGAAGAAGTCCACTGAGCCATCAAGACGCTTTTGGAACACTGTCCATCCGCCATTCATGTCACATAAAAGAGGCTTGCCAACTGATGGGTAGTAAATTCCACTTTTCTTGAAACCAGCCTTAAAGAAGTCGTAGCAGTCACGGGCAGTGTTTTGTGCATTCACCTTCTTCGCAATATTGGTAATCTTTGACGAAAGGGTCAGCAGTTCTTTAAGGATCCTCTGGTTTGCTGCAGGCCAGCTACCATGGCCCGGTTCGGTTACTGGGTCCATATGGACCAGTCCAGCAATCCCAAGGAGTAAGAGCAGTGAGAGATGATTCATTTTCTGGTTGAATTCAAGTTTCTTTTGTTCTGTAATAAATAATCAGATAAAATACTGAGTCACATTCACAGGATTGCACTTCATAAAGAAAACAAAGGGAGGATTGTAGCAAGTGTTTGCACAGATATGCTTGTCTTTATTCAAATGTTTTCACCAAAACTATTAGGACCAACCATGACAATCACCGATTTTGATTTGCTATGTTTTGATATATATAACTATATATATATCTCTATATCTATCTATCTATCTATCTATCTATCTATCTATCTATCTATATATATATATATATATATATATATATATATATATATATATATATATATATATATATATATATATATATATATATATATATATATATATATATATATGTGTGTGTGTATTAATTTCTAGGTTAAGAGCATCACATACACTAGTAACTATATGTGGGGGTTTAGTTAATATGGAGTAGTTAATATGGAGTTGGAGCAGTGTAAGAATATGAAGCAATTTCTGAATAGAGAATCATTCCATGGTCGCATGTATCCAAATACCACAAGTGTTTACAGACTGGTAAATAGAACATGATATATCTCTGTACCTGATAAATCGTTATTTCTCGCTAGAATGATTTCTTCAAAAATTGCTTTATAATTTCACTAATGTCTTTATTGATATTCTATCATAGAAGCACTTCCTCACTATACTTTCGTGCCATTTTAAAGCTGAATTAGTCTATTAATTTGTTGCATTGGGAATGATTAATTAAGGGTATCCCAAAACAAAGTAAACTACATAACCGCAACCTGAAACACCAACTTGTTATTATCTGTCAAGGGAACCCATTATTCTCAAGCGGACAGTTGAGCACATACTCATGTCAGATCAGGCAGGATTTATTAAGAAATTTCCTCCCTGACTTTTCGGTATTTTTCGAGATATTAATGTGGTCAAGGTGGGTCCAATGGTGGAACAAAACATATGATAACTGAATGTCAGCGTCCTAAGGGTGGGTCCTGCCTCCGCTCTGCTTATGTTCTACATGAGGCTGTGGCTGCATCAAAATCAGTCACTCAAAATAGTTTGTGACATATATCGTTGTGGTCAAGGCCTTTGACCAATCTGGATAAATTGATTTTTTTTGTTAAACACATGACCTGGGTAATGCTCGTAATAGCGCCATTCTAGTTTTTGGCAAGAGCAAACGAGCGTACAAGAACAATATGAAATATAGTATCTTTAGCCTTGGTAACCATAGAGTTCTAGAACGAACTGAATATGTTTACGTTGGTGTGAAAACTACTAATGACAGTTCTGAGTAATCTCAGGCTAAAGAAGCATTTGAGAAAGTTGCCTGTGACTTGACGTTAGGCAGTGGCACTCTGGTTTCCTCCACCAGCTACAACTGGCTAGTCAGAACTTAGCCGCAATATGGAATAAAAAGTAACGAAAAACGAAATTCCAAATTAAGGTGAAAGAAAACAAAATAGCAAAGGCTTCAGAACACTAAACGCCTCCGCTAGTTTAGGGATAAATAGATGAGGTGCGAGTTTGGCCGTTTAAATACATGCTTCCTTGTTAAACGAAAGAATTGCAAAATATATAAAGAATGAGTGCAAGAGTCCCACATATAAAGTCATCAAAGTTTTTCTAAATTATGGCCTCTATGATGATTCTTTAAGCTTACTCCAGGCAGATCTTGTAGCAGTAACAATAAGGTTTGGGATGTTGCTTGGGATTTAGAAGATAAGCACTGGCAAAGAGATTGTAGCATGAAGACACAATAATCATATCTAAACAAAACTCTAACAGAACCAAGGTATAATGTATTTCAAAATAATAACGAATGGGCTCCGGCTATTGTATTTCCTCAGGCAAAAGCTTTACTAAAACAAATCAAAAAACAAATGTGTCCACCGATTAAAAAAAATATTGACTTTTTCTTTTCCATATTGAAATGTAGTGCAATGATTGTAATTCCACTTAGCAATGACTGAGTGTATGAACTTGAAGAAGAGGATAGTTTTTCCTAGTTTGAAGAAAAATGGCCTTTCATGCTTGTATATATAGTTGAATTAATATTCAGTTACTGAAGTCATTTTTCAATTATTTCTGACATTAATTGTTATATAAACTTAATGATAATCTTTATTTATTTTACTGTGATTAATACAATAATGTTATGGATTTTGAATTTGAATTCCGTTTTTCGTCACATTTATGCCAAGTGTGGCTAATTCATGACTAGCCAGTTGTAAGTAGTGGTGGAAACCGGAGTACCCGGCGAAAAACACCGCCTAACTCCAAGTCACTGGCAACTTTCCCACATGCCCAGGCCGGGATCCGAACCCAGGCAGTGGTGATAGACGGCGTACAGTCAGTGGCGGCGCCTTCGACCACACGGCCGTCAGAGCAGGCCCCATAATGTTATGGAAGCCTAGCAAATGCTTAAAACTGAATATAACTGTGAAATAAAAATAAACGAAATATGAGTGAGACTTGTGTCTCAAATGGTCAAAAACTGCAACTTATGCTACACCTATATGTCTACTTGGGATGCTGTTCTCTAAACCTGAATCCAGATTAGTACAATTACAAAAGACATCTTTACTCACCAGTAAAATAGCTGTTGCTCTTTGCCTCGTGCCCTTCAATATGAATTTCAAGGTGAGAAACCTTACGCGTATGATCCTTTCTTCTAGAAGATTATCGAGGCGTAACTATGAATGTTAACCTGTTTGAGATCTTAAAGATGCCTACAACATGCTGTTTTTTATTTCTTCATAGGTAGGGAGTCCGATTGATACATACCGTTCAAGCAACACCATATTGTTTAACCCATTAACCCTTGGAGTTTCTCTGGAGGGTATCGTCTGCTACGCGCATACTTATGAAAATAACTTGTGAATAAAGTGAAAGTTCACAAAATATTAGAAGTGGAGTTGTTGCTTGGCTTCTGTCCAACATTTCATCGCCAGGCCTCTTTTGGCCGCTCTGAGTGTAAATGGGTTACACAGCCAATATGATTAATAAATGATACGTTAGAGGTACAATGTATGTATTCAATCAATTCTTTTCTGTAAGTTCAAGATATATGTCTCCTCATCTTAATTCTTATAAGTCTTGTGTATTTAGTGTCATTGAATTGAAAGATTGTGCTTGAATATGACACCAAATAGTATACTTTACCCTGTCTATATGTATGGTCTTATTCTCCAACGAACATTGATAAATTATCTTCTTAGTAGCCATTTTCACAGTAAAGAGAACTATAGCGCTATTGTCATTAACCATAATTGTGTTTATGTATCTTAATTATAACATGGGTGTTGTTGTCAGCTATAATTCTACGTGTTACCACATGTGTGTGCCTTATCTTTGGACATTCTAGAAACATGCGAGTTATTTCTTTCTAAATCTTCTAAACAGAATTTACACTCAGAAGTCTACAAATATATTACACCCATTTGTTTAAAGAATCTTATTTGTAATTCAAAATACGATCGGGCAATATTTTAATAGTGTATACTTTTACAGCATACACATGAAATGTATATACAAATTCTCCTAAACGCTGTTTGAAAGTCAAAAATATGTCAAATTTTCGTTTTGGCTCAAATTCCATTTTCGCTGCACTTCATTTAAAATTCTTTCGTCCCTAATGCGATTTGCATTGTTATTATTAGAACAGCCTTTTGTTATGGTTTCAATCGCATTAATTGTTTATTGACACTGTTTTCCAATTCCTTTTACATGCGTAGGTCATTGACAATATTTTGTGTGTGTTAAATTGCAGGTGTTCATATATAGGGATATTACATTAGATGTTTCGTTCTAAGGGCATATCTCTTAAAAAATGATTTTCAATCCTCATTAAATTTGTCACCAACTGTAATAAATTTTGATGTACAATTCCTTTTTAAGAGTTTCATGAGCTTTTGAATTGAGCCATGTAGGTTCGTTCCATTTGTATTTGAAAGACTATTTTACTATTTTCAAAAGGCATTAAAGAAGCCCTAAAGGCGCACATACATATCAGCTTATATGAAAGAAATACACTTCAAGAACATGATGCTGCCCTTATTTTTCTCTCAGTGATCCCATGCGGAGAGATGTTTGCATAATGCCATCATCCTGCACAGACCCTGGCAGCCACTGGCTTTTTCAAGTGCTATCAGCTGTGTCTCATTGGGTGGCACAGATCACATCCTGTCCCCTAGCTACCTCTGGGCAGTGTATCATTAACAGCAGTGCTCCTCACAAGAGCTCTCTGCACAAGTTGCATAAATAAGTGTAGCAAACAAGAAAATGGTAAGATCATGTGCAGCAATTGGCTGTAAAAAAGACACGGTAGTGGAGAAAGCTTTCATAGATTTCCTAGTAGTAAAGTCAGACAAAAACAGTGGTTAGCATCCATGAAACTTTTGAACCCACCTGTCCTGAAGCATGCAGTTGTTTATAATATCTGGTAACCAATTTTTATAAATCCCTTATTTTAACCATAAGTGTTCTTGCAATGTATCAATTTTGGCATTTATTTACTTTATTTGTATAACTTTACTAGTCTCAACATGATTTACCTTCATTCAGTTGCTTTACGAATATAAGCACAGGTATATGCATTAAATGTTTAAAATTAAGCCAGCATGAGAAGGGTATCATTCCCTATCTTACAAAATTGAAACAGCTAAGGTTATAGTCGGTCATTAACCCATGAAATACATTTTTAAACAATACCGCAATATAGATGAAGGTTGAAATAAAAATATCTCAAATTGCAAGTGACCCTTTCTTTTCTTTAAGATAGAGTCCATGATACTTTTATTTACTCATTACCAACCTTCTCTTAATGACTTATGTTTAATAATCATACTCTTCATTATTTTGATCTGATGTACAGACTTTAGCCATCCTAACAGCTAACTTTCAGGGGTGAATGGCCTTTTAATCCAAAAACTTTTTATGGCAATTTTCATAGATACCTCAACATTGTCTTTATTTATCCACTGAGAATAGACTGTCCCGGATTTTGTTAGTTGTCTTACAATTTTGGGTGTTGTCTTATGTCTAGGTCCCTTGGGTAATAACAAAAGAAAGTAAAGGAAAGGGACACGCATAGGGTATTTGACTTTGTCCAATTGGCATTACACACCTGGACCCCACGAGACACAAGTTAGTAAACACAGGATATCATGTCTATCAGTACTGGGAACAACAATCATCTTCATTTCCTTTAGTATTTGTGTACATATTTATGAAGAGTATACAAAAGAAATATGTCAGGAATACCTTTGGAAGGTGCTTGATAATTTGAAGAAGAAAAGAAGTTGAAAAAAATCTGACAGGTGCACCACAACATGCTATATAAGCGCCAGCCCTCGATTTCCACATCTTGACCATCACATTCATCAACTACACCAAGAACTATGTCCATGTAATCCACCTGATCACCTTCAGCCCTCTTGGTTCAAAGTCGTAGGGATTTGCATACCTAAACATCTTGAATGTGCTTCAGAGCAGTGAAATTGTTACCTTCTAGACAGAGCCACTGACCTCATCTAATACACTACTAAGCTGCTTGCCATCTAATGACACTGACCACAGCAGCAAGAGTTGACATAGATTCAAAATGGCGGCGGCCCTGACTCAGAGGAGGTGCTATTCACTAATTGCAATTTTAGATTTCTCCTTCTGTGGAGCTCTAGGGCTTCTCTGTATATGACAGATGTTGAGCTATGTTCATGAACTAAAATATAAACCTATGATTTGTTCTTCCCCACGTTCCCCTTTAAGCTCCAGGGGCAGTCATTTCAAGGTATATAGTATTTCATGTATCTGGCCTGGGAAATGCTAGCCTGTAGAATAATTGATAATAACCCTACATTATTCTCGCAAACCAGACAAAGAGTTAATGTATGGTTTTGGAGGCAGCGGTCAACGTATGCACAGCAAGAAGGGCGTGTGAAATGCCATGTATCCAAGGTAAAAAGAATCCCCTTTTATGTGCATTGATATGCTTGATGGTTATGGGCGGGCACGACAAACCAAACCAGTTATTTGTTGCCGAGGATACGTTACATACCAATTACGATAAATGTATATCAGTAAAAACCTGTAACTATCGCGAAGGGTATTTTTCTCGAAAGAATTACATGATTGACCACCTTCATGAGTTAAAGCATACCCATTTTAACCACTGGCTTGCAAGGTTTCCAACAATGGCAGAAAGGGGGTGATGCTTAAATTTCCATGGTCTAATAGACTGCTTAATGGTAGACGTGTGGCAGATCTGTGGTAGAACTTCACCACCAATCCATCATGGGCAAGCCACAAATCTAGACAACCTTTAACAAGGCCGCACATTCATATATAGCGACCAAGCCAACCCGTCAATGTTGGATACAGCGGATACTCAAATTTGCATGGCAACAGTTCAATATGTATGGGAGATATCCAATGTATATGTCAGCATTTTGGAATATACCTGGTTGAAACTAAATAATTGCCTAAAGTTCCCTACACATGTTAGCATTTGCCAAAAACATGACATTAATTCAATAAACATGGAAGCATTGTAAAAAAACAGGGTATATGAAAAAAACTGCCAGGACTGCGCATACCACTTTATATTTTCTTTTGAGGCATCTTTTTTTGTAGTTCTTATTTCCTTTAGTTTTTGACGTCTTTTTTCCAGTCTTCCAATAATTATTTTTGTTGACGTATTTCCTTTGCAGTCCAGATTTTCTGCTTTTCTTTTTTCTGACGTTCTATTTATTTGAATGGCTTTGCCTCTTTTAAAAGCAGTGCAAACAATGCATACATACATATAGAAATAACCAAAACACACAACGCAATCAACAAATATTAATTAATTGAATTTAATGTTCAAAAACAGTGTCTCAAACATATTATAACATAGTTAGCACTAGGATCACCGTATATTCCACTGGGACCATATTGACCAACCGTTAACTTTTGCCAGTTACCTGATTGAATAAAAGTGTTCAAAAATAACTTTATCGAAAACTTACATAGTTTAGAATGTATCAATTAAAGAAAGATAATTTCTTTTCCGATTTTTCTTTTATCTACACGTCTTTTTGGTGACTTTCTATTGTATTTCATAGATGTACATGAATGATTATTGACATTAGTTCTGGATTTGCCATTCATCGAACGTGATTAGATCAAATGTTGGAAAACTATTTACTTTCCATATATCTTGATGTAAAAGATTAACTTGTACGTAGGTAGTTATATGATATTCTTATCTTTGCATTAAGTAGTAGATAGTTGTTTATATGTGACACTTTTGAGGGGGAAATACTAGAGCCGGTACATGCTCTTAATTCAAGGTCGAAACTAAAATGACTGGATAAGATACTGCAGTGAACTACATACTTCTGTTGACAATGTGTTCCCAATATAAAGGAGACACACCGAGCAGAATGACAAACTCGTCTTTTACAAAAGCGGCTATAGGCTTGCAGAAAACATGAATATGTTTTTGGACTTTTCTCCACATGGGGCTTCACCAAAACATGCTTTATTGGTATCAAATATTAACATATTTTCTTGAAAATGGGCATAGTTATAGCCAATAGTATTTCAGAGGAAGGGTTGTACAATTCTTTCAGTTGATATTCTTTTCAAGGTATATGTGTTTTATTGTTTGAGGGATGCATTCATTCAAATCATCCATACACTTTCGAATATCCCTATTTTGCTAAAATGACAATGAAAAATGCCTAGCCAGAAACACATTTTGGACAAAGATGATGAAGACATTAGGTGCAGATGTATGCATATTCTTCTATTACCATTTTACAAATCATAAACGTGGCAAAAATGAAACTATGCATTTCACTGTTGAGAGGAGTCCAATTTTCTTCTAATTTCATCTCGCTAAGGAATCTTTTCTTCACCTATATATTAAGTTAAGGTTTTTTATTTCAAAAATAAATTGCTGTTTGTTATTCATTTCGTAGCATGTGAGACAATAACAAAGACAATCACAACATTATACAAGTACATACAAAGAAAAAACGGTCTGGTTCATGGCTAAGATAAACAATAGGTCCTTCCTTATATCTTCACTCATCGGAATTGAATATTACATAATTCATTACACACGTTATTCCAGACTTCTTTGAATTGGAGTTCTTTAATATTTGTTAATGCTATGTACTCTTCTAACTGCATTTGATATTCCAGACTATATTTAACTGCATCAACATGGTATTTTTCCTTTCTGTCTGTATTTATAAATAGTTTGAATGATGGCAATGATTGTTCTATCTATAATGGGATTAGGGGATTTAGAACATAATATTTTTTCAGCATCACACATTTTGACAGATGGATCAACTAAGGCTCTTAGTCAGTCTACCATTTTCTTAAAATGAATTAACTGCCTCTTGACATTCAATAAACGCAGGTATTATGGTCTCTGAAGGGGCTTTACAATATACACATGTTGCGTCATCGACCAATTTCATATCAAATACTTTTTTGTTGGTTGCAATACAGGAATGTAGCAGTTTGTATATGCACTGATTGGGAGTTTCCTTTTAACTTGAAGGGCCACTTTCTTAATAGTTACCATGATTATCGTATTGACTTTCGAGCTATTTTTAAGTACTTTTATGATTTAAGCGAGCCCTCACACATAGTTCAATATTTCTCTGTAAGGTGGCCGGGTTTTCATACTCTAAAAACGCATGTACCAGTGACTCCTCTTCTCCACGAAATAAACAGTTAGGGCTTTCTGCTAATTTCATATTAAATAGTACTTTGTTAAACATTACTATGTATGGAACAATTTTAAAATTGAATTAATCTTGAAAAGATGCATGGATTTGTTCATATGCTTGTTCTTCAAATCATTTTGTGCAGTAATCAAATTATTTCTATAGTCAATTTGTTAATCCATTTATTATGAATATCAAAATATATTGCATTGTTTAATTTGCACGCCCTACTGTATAGATTTGAGCAACCTTTTTAGCATTTCAGAACACATAGTAGTAAGGGAGAATTAGGTTCAACCATGATAAGTTTGTATTCAAAACCTTTCAAATTTTCCTGTACTTTGAATCTATTGAAAACATAAAGTCAGAAATCTCATTTAACATTCCTTTTTAATGATTGTTTCCTTTGTGTAATGGTGTTTCCTAAAGAATCCTTGAATGGTCTGATGCCATTAGAAAACCATTGCTTCCTTGGACCAATAGGAATGTTGTCAGTACCACATTGCCTCAATACATTTCTATAACAATGAAAATGTTAAATAGGTTTCAAGCAAATTCTGGATTGATTTGAGATAATCAAGAAGCCTGCCCTTACATTGGATACTATCTTAGAAGTCCATTCAGACTATATATACTTTGAATAGACTAGATTATTAGTTAAAAGCAGGGTAGAGGAAAGGAGTCAAAGAAATTATGCCAATAAGCTACTTTATTGAATGTGTGCCCTTTGGTCTAAGGTATGTCATTACACAACTTGCACTATGGGTTATAAACTATATTAATCATTTGTAACAATTCAAGCTTTATTCCTATGTTACTTCTAAAAGTATGATATATCAGTAAGACACTGTTGAAGGACGAAAGATGCTCTACAGGCTTCTAAAGTAATGTCGATGGGACTATGTAATACACCCATTAATGCTCAAATTTGCAAAAAACAGGCATACAACGTTCTGGTGAAATCCTAAAGTCAGAGGCATTGTTCGTAAATTATTTCGAGGAGAAATGTTTATCAGAACGCTACCTCAAAGTCTCCATCAGCTATCTTGTACTATCATTCTCAATTCCAAAGATATTGTCAAATGTATCATAAATCCAGGCAAAATTTGGGCGAAGAAGTCTTTAGAGTAAACAGGTTAAAGCTGTACGTCAGGAATACTGCAGCGATCAAGGCTGTACTGGTCTAAACTCTCTAAAGGGTCAAATTCAAGACAGGGTTCACACCCTTCTTCGTCCTCCTCTATGATCTTCCTTTCCTCCTCTTCCCTAGAAGAATAAAGAAAGAGTGTGAGATAATCATTAACCCTCATGCTGCTGGTAACTAGTTTGAACATTACAAAACTAGTAAAAATACCCTAAAAATGTCTGAAAGCATGACGTATTGATACTCATCTGAAAGTAAACGCTTTCCAATCACTACCAAGATGACAGGGTTTAAATAGGTTTCAAAGATCTGTGCGTCCTTGTGCTTTGGATTAAAGTAGCATTGAAGTTGAAAGGGTTAATTATAAGAAGTACTGTTGATCAGGTAGGAAGAAGATTCTGGATTTCAGATTTCGAAAATCAAGCACCCTCAATATTTTTAGCATATAGTGCTCGCGTATTACTTCTCTCGACTAGTGTTCACATGACCAGACAACTTTGAATGTACATTTTCTATTCAAGTAATATTTGAAAAATATATGAAGAGGGACTTTTGAAGCCTACATGGGGCAAGATAGTTCAATCTATTACATCTCAAAATATTGCCTGGTTAGCAAGACATTCCATATCCACCAGACCGTGTGAAGATCCATTTTATATATTTCACACAAATTTTATTACCAGATGGCAATTAAACATAGGACAGGATGCAAGTGTTATGGACCCACATGGTTATCATTGATGACGTAAATAGAATTAAGGATAGGTGTTCATGTAGGTAATTCTATATGACATACCCTCTATAAAAATCGAACTTGATAAGAATATATACAATCTACATTCCTATCTTTCCAAAAGGTAACTGAAAGGCATATGTATGTCAAGTGTTTTAATGAATACCTACAATCTACATTCCTATCATTCCAAATGGTAACTGAAAGGTATGTGTATGTCAAGTCTTTTAATGAATATATACAATCTACATTCCTATCATTCCAAAAGGTAACTGAAAGGCATGTGTATGTCAAGTCTTTAAATGAATATATACAATCTACATTCCTATCATTCCAAATGGTAACTGAATGGCATATGTATGTCAAGTCTTTTAATGAATATATACAATCTACATTCCTATCATTCCAAAAGGTAACTGAAAGGCATGTGTATGTCAAGTCTTTTAATGAAAACAATAACATGCAATTGCTGGCAGAGTAATGGTCATAATTGTAGGTAATCATAGTCCAACTCTAATAATGGGTTTCCGAGAATAATCAGTATCTATTACAGTTCAGTGACTCAAATTATAACCCAATTATAAAGTTTAATGCGGGGTTATCAAATTCAATCCCATCTTTTTATTTTTAATTCAATAATGATCACATTGTTAAGTGTGTAAATAACGATGATGAGCATATTTATGTTTTTGATGACAATTATGGTTACTACGGCAACGCTGTGAACGAGGATGAGAACGGTGATGGTGATGATGACAATGATGCCCTGAATTGTCATGACAGGAATTACAATGACAATAGCAAGTATGGGAGTGAAATATATATGATGAGAATGATGACGATTATTACATGCTAATTTGCATTATGATTGTCCAATCTTGTAACAGTTAATGCAACATCTTGGTTAGACAAAAAAGAGGTTTGGAAAGAATTCTTTTCTATTTGAAAAAAAAACACATGTTATTTCATGTTACTTGTTTTTCCCAGAGGTACCCTAAAGACACCCCAGACTATACTTTATAATGCAACGAATTTATAAAGCAACCAGGTCTACTCTGAAGAGAGGGTCAATCGGGGACTCAAATCAGGGTGGCTTGATTTTGAGCCTTACGTTTTGCCACAATTAAACCTTGAGAATGATAACATAATGATGATGATGATGACATCGATGATGGTAATGTGATGAGGATGACGTTGACAATGACGATTAGGGTGATGGTGATGATCAAAATGATAGTTATAAGGACGACGATGATGATAATGATGATAATGAATATGATGATGTCGATAATGATGTGATAAATAACGATTGCAGTGATAACAAAGACGGTGCCGATGGTAATGTTGGGCACAGTGATGATTTAGATTAAGATGATTGTAACCGGCAGAGTTTCGGTTTTCTTTTGGATTTTGATTTTTGTGCAGTTTGAGTATTTTTGTATGTCAGAGGTAGTCAGAGGATTAAAGAGTCACTCCGAGTTAGTTTAGAATACTTGAATATAGGTGACATCACAGAGGCCAAATATCATCTTTTGTCCACCAAAGGGCAGCTATATTTCTTCTAGGTCAAGATGGTGTCAGCTCTTTATTGACAAATAGTATCATGTGAAAATTTATGATTGCCTAAAGTTCTGAAAGTTTATTTGTTACTTATATCTGTAGGCTCAAGTTGAAGTTAAAAGCGTAAAGACTCATTTAAGGCAATTGTTAGTGGTGGATGCTTTACAGTTTTAGTTATTTTGAACTTTGTTGTACTTCTCAACTTCAGCTTATTTTTTCACATATAATTGACATTGCCATCCTTCTGGCACATAGCTATCATGATGTTAACTTATAGATACTTTTTTGTTTAACTATTTTGGATCATTTTATGTATTCTATGTATCATGTTATATATCAAGTGTAATTTGATTAATCATTGCATCAGAAATGATATTAATTGGAATATGTGTAAGACTATGTGCAGTATATCATGCTATGTACTACCTCATTGTGTTACTGTAATTGTGCCTTCACAACACCGTGTGATGGTGTCAATATTCAACCATGTTATCCATCAATAAATTTATGGCCATTTCACCCATCACAATGTTGATGATCATAATGATCATGTGATGATGACAGTGAAGAGGACGGTGATGATAATGATGATGACAGCGATTAAAATGAAAGTGAGGATAATATTGACGATGATGATAAAAATTATGGGTAAGATAATGATGATGATGGTGATAATATGATGATGCAAATAATGATATCAACAATGTTTTAAATTATCATCAACTCACTTAGGATCACCTTTGAAAATCCGCTAAGCGCCCACTTCCATGTAACCCACTTCAAGGTGCTGGCAATTACACGTAACCAAGTATGCGTAACGTTGTAAGTTACAAAAAAGCCACGAGATGCTGACTCATCCAGATTCTCAAAGTAAACAACCTATACATTTCATCTCAACCAAGCGGCAACCTGCACCTTGTTTCCAAGTTACGCGCTACAAGGGTTAACAATTACACGTAAGCAAGAATGCGCAATGCTGTAGGTTACAAGAAAAACTAGTCACGATATGCTGACTCATCAACATATCTCAAAGTAAACAACCTGTTCATTTCATTTCCACGATGCGTGAGACAATGCCATGTTTATCCAAACTAGTTTATAGGAACATATATTATATGATGGGGAAACTTTTTTTTCTGATTGACCATCTTACGACAAGAATACCTCCAACATTTTAAAGCAAGCCCACAAATAATTATGAATGAACGATCTTTTGAGATGATAAACTGTGTGATATCTATTTCATTAAAGACTTCCCCAGTAAAGAACATACTTGGAGAATTCAAAGATTTTCCAAGCCTCGAGGCAGCCCATTTTGCAACATATTTCTGCAAACAAAGACATTTATGCATCTGCCATCTTATAAAAAAAGACCAATGTACACATATTACACTGTTATGCCAGTTTTTATATAACCACAATTGTCAATAAGTAATAACTGGCTAAATTGGCTAAATACGACAATGATGATTTTGTGGGCGTTAAGGGGTTAACAGCAAATTACATCTTACAGATGGAGGAAGCATGCAGGTCTACCCCCATGAACAAAATCGTGCTCTCTCTGAATAAAAACAACGTAGTAAACTTTAAGGTATAGAAAACAGGTGACAACTACTTGGAATACTTAGGATATTGTATGATACCTACGTGTATACGAAATATGTTTGGTGTACACATTCTAGAAAAGCGCCATTTTCCAAGAAGATGTGACAATAATGTTGTTTTTAATGGTGATGATGGTATTGGCGATGATGAGGACGATGGTAATGAGTGATGATAAGCATGAAGGTAATGATATTAATGATAGGCAGAATCAAAAAGAATATTCACTAAATCCTTTTATGGCAAATAACATAATACGACCGTGCCATTTCGAGCTGAATGAATTGATATAGTGATACCTTTCAATATATATGGACATTATCAAATAATGATTAAATGGCAACTAGTGATACAAGTGATTATGATGTTGATGATGATGACGACAATTAGTTGTGAGAACTAATTGTGTTGAAGAAAAATGAAAAGATATATGGATGGTTTGAAATAATAATGATGATACTACTACTACTACTACTACTACTACTACTACTACTACTACTACTACTACTTATAAGAATAATAATGATAATGATGATATAAATATTAACAATTATAGTAATAACAAGGATAATAAAAATAATAATGATAATAATGAAAATAATAATAATAATGATAATAATTATAATAATGAAAAAAAATGTTGATAATGATAATTATTCTATTAAAATTATAATATTACAACATATGACATAATAATATAAATAATAATAATAATAAAAATAATAATAATAAGGAGAAGAACATAATAATAATGATAATAAAAGTAATAACAATAATAACGATAATAACAATCAATAATTGTATAATACTGAAAATATTAATAATAATAATAATAATGATAATGATAACAATAACACTACTACTACTTTTAAAAATAATGATTATAATAACAAAAATAATCATAATAATAATAATCATAATAGAAATAATAAAATAATATAAGTGATAATAAAAAATAATAATAATGATAATAATTATAGCAATAACAACAAAAATGATATCAATAATAATAAAAAAAATAATAATAATGACAATAATAATAATAATTATAATGATTATAATAATAATAAAAATTAAAATAATAATAATAACAATAATGATAATAATAATAACAACGATATAATAATAATAATTATAATAATAATGATGATATAAACAATAATAATAATAATAATAATAATAATAATAATAATAATAATAATAATAATAATAATAATAATAATAATTGTTATAATAATAATAATAATAATAACAATAATAATAATTATAATTATAATAATAATGATGACAATAATAATAATAAGTACAATCCTTACTCTTCTTTGAGCAGAGGTCCGGGCATGTTGTCATTTAGAGTTGTGATGGCAGTGGTTCCTGTCATACTGCTGTCTTTGCTGAGAACAGACTCTTGCTTGACGTAATGTCGCCCTCGATCATGGTCATGCGCACTTAAATCACTGATGGATTCCACCAGTCTATTGAAGCAATAATCACTGTTTCACCAAAGATCATTCGGAATATATATCAACCAAATTTGGGTTTGATAAATTTCATTATTTTTTATTAAAGACCACAACATGGCATGGATGTTTATGAGCGAGGTTATAATTGTTGCACACAAAATATTTAAATATGTGTCAATTGCATCATAATATTTTATGGTACATATAAGTTCGTTTATCGTCACTTCTTCTGACATGTAGCACCTCAGTTGTGACGTGTAAATAGTGAACACCATCACCTTACACATGTCAGTGGTGACATTTACACTTGCCCGAGCGGGGAATCGAACCGGGGCAGTGGTGCCTTAGCAAGCACCATTAGACCTCTCGGTTTCAGCGAGAAATTCCCTTTTGGAATAGTTCATTCGATTTTTATTTCCAGTATTCCCAACATATGCTCTGAGGATACTCACTTACACAATTTACCACCTAAGAGAATAAATATGTATATACGTTAAATAATTCATTCACTAAGGTTAAAGGTGGATACAAAACAATACCATGAAAACATTATGATTTGCATTTGTGACAATCATTCACAGGGATAGAAAGACGCTGTGACTCTCGGAGTATACGTTTAAGTGAACTATTGTTTAATTGAACGTCTTTTTACGTGTGTGTAGATACAGTAATGTGTTGAGTATGTTAATCTATCCAAACTTTGTTCCTCCTCCAGTGCATTCAATGATTTCAGGGGAACCCGACCTGAAAGAGGAATGTTACCAAATTTTAGAGTTACTACACTTGGAATGTGTATAGAATGTGTATAGAATGTGTGTGTATATATATATATATATATATATATATATATATATATATATATATATATATATATATATATATATATATATATATATATATATAAATATAAATATATATATATATATATATATATATATATATATATATATATATATATATGTATATTTATGTTTACATGTATGTATGAACGTATGAATGTATATTATATATATATATATATATATATATATATATATATATATATATATATATATATATATATATATATATATATATATATATAAATATATATGAATATATATATATATGTATATATATATATATATATATATATATATATATATATATATATATATATATATATATATATATATATATATATATATAAATATATACAATATATATATATATATATATATATATATATATATATATATATATATATATATATATATATATATATATATATATATATATATATATATATATATATATATGTTGCAAATGTTTTTTGAACCGTCTTTAAAAATGTTATCTACATGACGAACTACATTAATGTGGCCAAAATAATACCAAAGCCATAATATAAAACCTATGAAAAACTGATTTGAAAGGCAAAACGTAGGGAAGCAAGATTTAAAATTCAACGTATAATAAATACACTGCTCTTTACTCTTTGCTGCTGTCTTGTTTTTAAAACATGTTGGTCATATTTTCTACTGAAATTTGGAGCATAAACCTAACATGATTATGTCATAAAAAATCTCAAAAAATGAGTCTTCCTTTGTTTTCAGGTAGAAACAAAAGATCATCTGATCTGTTACAGATTAGAGATTGCATTATTAAGAGATCAGACATTGGATTTGTTTTTATCTTGAATATCATGCGGGCGAGATGCCTCTTTCTTGTCACAGCCTCTTTCTATACCTACCTACCTATCTATTTAGAGTTTAATTTGAATGGCATTCGCTGTTGGATTGATGTCATCATAAGTTGTAAAAGTGTATTCATAATAAAGCGAATAAAGACTCTTACCCCTTCTGAAATTCTGGTAACGGTTTGTCAAATCCCTTCTTTCCAAATAAGAAGTATGTAGTTTGGAGACCTTTCCCCTAAGGAAAGAAACATTAAAAAAATTAGCACATATAACATATTAGTTTAGATGTATTGGAATGACGGTGAGGTGCATTCACTACACTGCCATACAGTGCATAGGATAGTTTATTTCTTTGTATACATGGTGAAATACTATTGTTTATGTTGTTATCTATCTTTCTATCTATTTATGTGTGTGTGTGTACTATGATAAGTTCCAAGAAGTCTTAAACAATACCACCAGAGTGGATAGTGACTTCACAAAGTATAATCACTTTACACCCATTCTAAAAGATCTTCACTGGTTGCCCATCAGGAAAGGGATTGGATTGAGTTAAGTACTCTGCTTTTGACTCTCAAAGGTATGCAAGGATGTGCCCCTCTATACTTGAGGGAATTGCTAATAAAGAAAAGCCAATACAAAGCCTTGAAGATCAAAAACTTAGAAACTTTTACAGATATCACACACTAATCTGAAAAAGGTTTGATGAGAAAATCAAGGCTGCTGATAGTGTGCAAAACCTCAAGGCACAACTGAAAACATTGCTATTTCGAAAGGAGTTCATCTGTCCACTAACACGCTTTTGAATATTATAGGTGCTAAGGGCACAATATAAAATATCAGTTATGAATTCATATGTAAATACACACACACACACACGTATATATATATACATATATATATATATATATATATATATATATATATATATATATATATATATATATATATATATATATATATATATATATATATATATATATATACAGATGTTCACATATGTTTACATCCTCGCATCTTACCTTGACGTTCATCTCTCCGCGAATAGTCATTTCAAAAACCTCTGCTTCACAGAGTGCAATATAGCACTGCTTGCTGACGTGAATACGGAACGCTGAAAAAATACATATATTATCAAGAAGCCTTTATGAATATGATGCAATTGTTTCTGTAAATACGTGTTGATTGTCTCATGATCGACTGTTTCGTAAGATGTTTTGTTTTTTAATATGGCGAAGTTCATTGAAATATGAGATACTCAAAATTAATCATGCAAAATCATTCGTCAACTCAATGTTAAGAATTTCGTTTTGGCAATTACCTTACTTTTTTCAGGAAACAAAAACATATCTCAAATATGGTATTGAACTTTGCTTATATTTAACACTATACGATCGTTTCGGTATAAAAATTGAATAAACAAATAACAAAGTCTAAACTATCAAATTCACCTGTAATATAGTATCTTATATCTTATTATGGTCAAAAATGACAAATAATGGGCTTATAATGATTCCTAGTCATACATGGGATTTTTCATACCAAAATATCTACATTTTGGTCCTAAAGACGGGTGCATTAAGACTAACAATGCAATTTATAATAAAAAGCACTTTGGATGCAACCCAGCGTATTAAATGTCCTATATCTATCCCAGGACAATTTAAGGAGAGATGTATAGCTAATTTTTACCATTCTTTTTATTACAAGAGGATTGCTTTAAAACTCCAAAATGGCCAGGACCAGTTATTTTAGTGGAATATAATACCTCCAGACAGAGTCATTTTTTATCATAATCGTTGCATAATTAGACATAACAGAAAAGATTCAAGGATAAGTTTAGATTTTTAGTTCATTTCTTCACCACCAGGGCCGTTTTGATTACGCCTGGGTGTTCTTAACAAAACTCACTATATATTTATCTGGAGAAAGTTTTTTTGCCAGAGTTGATGACTTTTTAGAAATGGGCGAAAATGCGAATACACTAGGTATTCTCTTCGAGAATTCATGAAAATGCCTGGAACTCGAAAAAATGTTTCTGACTATTATCTATGTGCGTGTAAATTTATGTCCTTTCATGTCATTTATAGAAATGAATACAAAAGCAGCAGGTTGTATGCGAAACTTTAAAAAAAGTGTGTTTTTTGACATAAATATATCTTGAAAAATAGGACATTTGCTGCAATACACGGTGAAATGACGGTAAAAATTACGTAAATTTCTTTTTTTCTCTAAATCAACTGTATGCAGTCCTCAGTATGCCAGGCATCTTGAAAACTTGGTAAAAAGGTTTCTATGAAATACTTACGTTTTCCGCTGCTTTCCATCCTGGCCGCCATATTGACTGAGTCCCCAAATAGACAGTATCTGGGCATGATGTTACCAACGACTCCTGCTACCACTGGGCCCGTGTGCAAACCTGGGACAAATCAGAAAGCCACATATTCTAAATGTACAAAGGACATATCACTGATAAACTATATTGGTTACAGCATCGAACTACACAGTGCCATACGATATAGTGTGTGGCAATTCAAAGCTTATAATAAGAATTTAATAGATTAAGTGTTTTGTATTTTTGTGACAATTTTCTTGTTTCTTTTTCTCGTTAGTATGTTTAATGTCTATATTTATACCTCTTTTGTAAACCGTTGTGCGAAAACAGAGAATGGACCATTTCAGACAAAAACAGCGCAGAAGTGAGGACTAATTAATGGATATGGCTCCTCCAACTTCGTTATTCTACAATCGTTTTGATATGTTAAAGCCACATCGTGAATAGCCAACTGTCAATGGTGAAGGAATCCGCAAGACCCGGGGAACATCACTGCTTTATTGCAAGTCACTGGTAACTTATCACATGCCTTAAGCCAAATTCAATCATTCTACATTTGGCAGTTGTAAAGTTTTATTTCATAGAGAAGTGCAACTGGCAGATTTGTTTTGCTGCTCAGCCATTACCAGAATGAATATTTGTGGTCACTGGCTAAAACAGGTCAGACAGGTTAAGTCACCAGGGAGCATGCATTATCTGATATAGAGTAGGGGAGCAGTAATTGTTCTCAAATGTCACATTGAAAGTCAATATGCTTCAACAGTATTGAGAGAACAAGTAAACCTCTACTTTACCCCCAAGTCACTGTTAACTTCTCACATACTTCGAACTTTATTCGAAAGCGTTATCTTTGGCAGTATCAAGAGACAATGAGCAACGTAATCTGAAAATATGACCAAATGGCTTTTTAGGAAAGTCACCTCATTGAATCAACAACATGCATGTTTGAGCTTTGTTAATTGACAATTATTAACCCTTGTGATTCCACATTGTAATTTCGGCCCCGAAATCCCTGATGGTAAATTGTGATGATGAATAAGCCAAAATCGAGTACCAGTTGTTTATGTTTGATTATCATGACAAAAATGGAGTAAATCTGCATGACGTGACATGCCATAATGATAAATGGTAGATAAAATTCTGTCAGCCAATCGGCTTATTTTTGAACCATAAGGGGGTTTATTAGGAATTGCATGTCAGACTCCTTTTTGAAATCAGTTTGATAATCTTGCACGCATATATGCGTGCACGGCTCTCTAGATTAGTGTTCCTGTACAGGCATTAAGTGTATGTGGGGTTAACATATTTTGTATGCAATGATTAGAGGCCATAGCTGCATCTTACTATTCATATCTTTGTATATACAGTACCGACATTTGTTGCTGCACTAAATGCGTAGGCAGCCCGGGCATAATACACGATTGCATACCTGACTGCTATCCGGTTTCCTGGGCATAGATGCATGGATAACCACAAAACTCGACGTATCTTTGATTTGCAAGCTACGTGGACTATTCATGTGCTTGATGTTTTTTGACATGAGTGTTTGTACAACCAGTCAATGGCAGACGTCCGTTCGACTGATGCAGGAATTAGGTGTTTGTACTGCACTCTTTAACTCTTTCACACTTGTGACTTGAGTCTGAGTTTTGTTTTTTGTATATACTGTCTTATTTTTTTTGTATATACTCTGCTTGCTTGTTCACACTTACCGATACGCAGATTTAGAGTCTGATGTTACTTGTATCTGAGTTATATTTTTTGAATATACTGTATTATATATTTTGTATATACTGTACTCCGATTGTTCATACTTACCGATATGCAGATTTAGAGGCTGATGTGGCTTGTATCTGAGTTATATTTTTTGTATATACGGTATCATACTTTTTGTGAGTTCGCAGGTTCAAGTCTCCGCTGGATCCCCAAGCGGGTTGGCCTGGTCGCTATATAAATGTGTGGCATTGTAGAGGACTGTCTATGGTCCTTATGCAACTGAAAGACCCCTTGGAACTATTCGTGAAGAGTAGGGAATTTCTTCCCGGTTCCAGGTTTCTATCTCGTCGCGATATGACCTAAGCTGTTGAAAGCGACGTAAAACCCAATTCCTCTCTTCCTTCCTTACCGATACGCATACTTAGAGGCTGATGTGGCTTGTGTCTGTTCTATTTTTTGTTTATACTGTATTATTCTTTGTGTATACTCTCCGCATGTTCACACTTACCAAACGGAGATTTAGAGGCTGATGTGGCTTGTATCTGAGTTATATTCTTTGTATATACTGTATTATATATTTTATATAATATACTATGCTTGCTTGTTCATACTTACTGATATGTAGATTCAGAGGCTGATTTTGAGTTATATTTTTTGTATATACTGTACATTTATTACATATTTTGTAAACTCTCTGCTTGTTCGTTCTTACTGATACGTAGATTTAGAGGCTGATATGGCTTGTATCTGAGTTATATTTTTTGTATATACTGTATTATATATTTTATATATACTCTGCTTGCTTGTTCATACTTACCTATACGCAGATTTAGAGGCATGTGAGGCTTGTGTCTGATTTTGAAGTGTGTGGCACAGCTTAGGAGATCTAGAGAAACGTTCGCAATTTCCTGGCAGTGCCGCTTTCCATTTCTTACAGGTAGGCCACTTACAACCATATAAGCATCACCAATCGTCTCCACCTGGAAAATGAGGTATAATGATATACATTGTTATGCCTCACCCTATATTAAGAGTCATTTAATAATTCACGCTATCAGCCAGAAAGAGGATGATAATATCACAAGCAGTTAGATGATTGTCAGTCAATAATCTAACTTATTCCATGGCGGCCAGCCGCATTTGATTAATAAGACCGGGTGAAATGTGGTGGGCCATTTGACAATAAAACTGTTCAAAATAACTATGATATTAGCTTGCCGGAACATTTTTCAGGTGGTTACAAGAGTGGTTACAATGGTGATTATAATCATAGTTTTAAGTACACAGCATGGTGCACCGATTCACGAGCCAGTTTATTAAATGAATGATGCTGCTGAACATTGAAATCAGCTCTGGTACTGTCCTCCAATTAACCTACTGCAATTTACAGAAGCATAAGGAATGCCATGAAATAAAATAATAAAATCTTGCATTACATTTTCCTTGATAAAGGTATCATTTTTATCGTCCTACCTTATATACGTCATGTTTGGCCAGAATATCGTCAAAGGTAGTGTACAGGTCATTTAGGAAATCCACAACCTGTCATATCAAAAATGAATATTTATTTTAGTCAATATCGTATATGTATGAATGTATGTATGTATGTATGTATGTATGTATGTATGCATGTATGTATGTACGTGTGTTTGTATGTATGTATGTATGTTTGTATGTATGTGTTTTTTGTATGTTTGTTTGTATGTGTGTTTGTATGTATGTATGTTTGTAAGTGTGTATGTATGTATGTACATATATGTATGCAAGCAGCCACTCAGGCTTGTAATTCAAGAGTAAATTAATCAAACCACAGAATGCATTTACATCGGGTTTTGCTGTCGAGCATTTAGGCATATACAAAGGTTAACACAAATAGTTCCAAATTTCTCCCATTTAGAGGCATGCATTATGTGCGGATAACCTATAAAGAGATACTATCTTTTTACACTTTGGTACACTGCTCAGGATAATTTGTAGGCCATGCTAGCACCTGTAGAATGAACATCCATGAAACTGATCGCGAACGTGTGTGCCCTGACATTCAAGCATTTTCTTAACGGTTGATACTAGGAATGAATGATGAACATGTTAAGAAAGGTGCTTTTGATGGCATTTAATTTGGACCTGGTAAATAAGGAAAATTTACTACTGCTCCGAGGTTGGACACAACAATGGCGTGCGTGCATTTAAACAAGCATCGCGCATATGCTTTGGCGCCAGTTTCTAAGGAAAAGAAATGGCGCACCTCACAACACATGCTTATTATCATTGTTGAACTAGTGCATGGACGGCCTTTTACTGACCAAGTTTAGCTAGCTATTTCCACGGAAATACTCATATATTTCTCTTTTTATCGTGGGAGAAACAGGTTCTACAACTCATGGATGGAACCTTTATGTCTGTACTGTACCTACATAGGGCTACTCTCATTAGCCAGCTGTGTGATAGAATGTGGATTATTATTGACCAATCTAAGAGTAGATTTTCATTCAGTCCTGAGGTGTTTCAAAATGGCCGTCGACTTATGCAGGGGCTAGACAGGGGGGTAGCCGATTCTTGTACCGTGTGCAAAAGAATTTCTTCAATGAACGCCTTTAAGCTCGGCCGTGACCTCGTAAAAAGCACCAACTTTCATTGGTCAATTTTCGACAGTTATTCTGTCAATATGAAATTGAAATTTGCACTACTTGTACATATCAATTAGAAATGTTTATTTTTGTGTCTAGATTTCATGAAAAGTATAATTTAATGACACAATTTGAACAAATTCTAAGGTTCTTTTTTGGTGTTGTTGTGTTTATGCTAGTTGTAGGGACGTAGCGTTCGCTTATTTCGGCGTTCCCACACACGGAAACTGTCGGTAGTATTTGTTTAGGTCGTCTGCTACACGGTGGGCAAATTGATCCCCAATGAACCCCATGTTTTGAGAACATGGTATGTTGTATGCTACATGCATAGGTCCGTCCACCTCTACGGCCATGTTACAACTGCGATCGACTCGACGGCGCATTCGATAATATGCAATATGTTTGCACACGGCACAAGAATCTGTAACCCCCCCTGGGGGCTAGATATCTATACTGTACCTGCATTGGGTTACTCTCGCTAGCCAGCTGTGCGACTGGTCGACTGATGCAGTAACTAAATGTCTGTACTGTACCTGCATTGGGTTACTCTCGCTAGCCAGCTGTGCGACTGGTCGACTGATGCAGTAACTAAATGTCTGTACTGTACCTGCATTGGGTTACTCTCGCTAGCCAGCTGTGCGACTGGTCGACTGATGCAGTAACTAAATGTCTGTACTGTACCTGCATTGGGTTACTCTCGCTAGCCAGCTGTGCGACTGGTCGACTGGTGCAGTAACTAAATGTCTGTACTGTACCTGCATTGGGTTACTCTCGCTAGCCAGCTGTGCGACTGGTCGACTGGTGCAGTAACTAAATGTCTGTACTGTACCTGCATTGGGTTACTCTCGCTAGCCAGCTGTGCGACTGGTCGACTGATGCAGTAACTAAATGTCTGTACTGTACCTGCATTGGGTTACTCTCGCTAGCCAGCTGTGCGACTGGTCGACTGATGCAGTAACTAAATGTCTGTACTGTACCTGCATTGGGTTACTCTCGCTAGCCAGCTGTGCGACTGGTCGACTGGTGCAGTAACTAAATGTCTGTACTGTACCTGCATTGGGTTACTCTCGCTAGCCAGCTGTGCGACTGGTCGACTGGTGCAGTAACTAAATGTCTGTACTGTACCTGCATTGGGTTACTCTCGCTAGCCAGCTGTGCGACTGGTCGACTGGTGCAGTAACTAAATGTCTGTACTGTACCTGCATTGGGTTACTCTCGCTAGCCAGCTGTGCGACTGGTCGACTGGTGCAGTAACTAAATGTCTGTACTGTACCTGCATTGGGTTACTCTCGCTAGCCAGCTGTGCGACTGGTCGACTGATGCAGTAACTAAATGTCTGTACTGTACCTGCATTGGGTTACTCTCGCTAGCCAGCTGTGCGACTGGTCGACTGGTGCAGTAACTAAATGTCTGTACTGTACCTGCATTGGGTTACTCTCGCTAGCCAGCTGTGCGACTGGTCGACTGGTGCAGTAACTAAATGTCTGTACTGTACCTGCATTGGGTTACTCTCGCTAGCCAGCTGTGCGACTGGTCGACTGGTGCAGTAACTAAATGTCTGTACTGTACCTGCATTGGGTTACTCTCGCTAGCCAGCTGTGCGACTGGTCGACTGGTGCAGTAACTAAATGTCTGTACTGTACCTGCATTGGGTTACTCTCGCTAGCCAGCTGTGCGACTGGTCGACTGGTGCAGTAACTAAATGTCTGTACTGTACCTGCATTGGGTTACTCTCGCTAGCCAGCTGTGCGACTGGTCGACTGGTGCAGTAACTAAATGTCTGTACTGTACCTGCATTGGGTTACTCTCGCTAGCCAGCTGTGCGACTGGTCGACTGGTGCAGTAACTAAATGTCTGTACTGTACCTGCATTGGGTTACTCTCGCTAGCCAGCTGTGCGACTGGTCGACTGGTGCAGTAACTAAATGTCTGTACTGTACCTGCATTGGGTTACTCTCGCTAGCCAGCTGTGCGACTGGTCGACTGGTGCAGTAACTAAATGTCTGTACTGTACCTGCATTGGGTTACTCTCGCTAGCCAGCTGTGCGACTGGTCGACTGGTGCAGTAACTAAATGTCTGTACTGTACCTGCATTGGGTTACTCTCGCTAGCCAGCTGTGCGACTGGTCGACTGGTGCAGTAACTAAATGTCTGTACTGTACCTGCATTGGGTTACTCTCGCTAGCCAGCTGTGCGACTGGTCGACTGATGCAGTAACTAAATGTCTGTACTGTACCTGCATTGGGTTACTCTCGCTAGCCAGCTGTGCGACTGGTCGACTGGTGCAGTAACTAAATGTCTGTACTGTACCTGCATTGGGTTACTCTCGCTAGCCAGCTGTGCGACTGGTCGACTGGTGCAGTAACTAAATGTCTGTACTGTACCTGCATTGGGTTACTCTCGCTAGCCAGCTGTGCGACTGGTCGACTGGTGCAGTAACTAAATGTCTGTACTGTACCTGCATTGGGTTACTCTCGCTAGCCAGCTGTGCGACTGGTCGACTGGTGCAGTAACTAAATGTCTGTACTGTACCTGCATTGGGTTACTCTCGCTAGCCAGCTGTGCGACTGGTCGACTGGTGCAGTAACTAAATGTCTGTACTGTACCTGCATTGGGTTACTCTCGCTAGCCAGCTGTGCGACTGGTCGACTGGTGCAGTAACTAAATGTCTGTACTGTACCTGCATTGGGTTACTCTCGCTAGCCAGCTGTGCGACTGGTCGACTGGTGCAGTAACTAAATGTCTGTACTGTACCTGCATTGGGTTACTCTCGCTAGCCAGCTGTGCGACTGGTCGACTGGTGCAGTAACTAAATGTCTGTACTGTACCTGCATTGGGTTACTCTCGCTAGCCAGCTGTGCGACTGGTCGACTGGTGCAGTAACTAAATGTCTGTACTGTACCTGCATTGGGTTACTCTCGCTAGCCAGCTGTGCGACTGGTCGACTGGTGCAGTAACTAAATGTCTGTACTGTACCTGCATTGGGTTACTCTCGCTAGCCAGCTGTGCGACTGGTCGACTGGTGCAGTAACTAAATGTCTGTACTGTACCTGCATTGGGTTACTCTCGCTAGCCAGCTGTGCGACTGGTCGACTGGTGCAGTAACTAAATGTCTGTACTGTACCTGCATTGGGTTACTCTCGCTAGCCAGCTGTGCGACTGGTCGACTGGTGCAGTAACTAAATGTCTGTACTGTACCTGCATTGGGTTACTCTCGCTAGCCAGCTGTGCGACTGGTCGACTGGTGCAGTAACTAAATGTCTGTACTGTACCTGCATTGGGTTACTCTCGCTAGCCAGCTGTGCGACTGGTCGACTGGTGCAGTAACTAAATGTCTGTACTGTACCTGCATTGGGTTACTCTCGCTAGCCAGCTGTGCGACTGGTCGACTGGTGCAGTAACTAAATGTCTGTACTGTACCTGCATTGGGTTACTCTCGCTAGCCAGCTGTGCGACTGGTCGACTGGTGCAGTAACTAAATGTCTGTACTGTACCTGCATTGGGTTACTCTCGCTAGCCAGCTGTGCGACTGGTCGACTGGTGCAGTAACTAAATGTCTGTACTGTACCTGCATTGGGTTACTCTCGCTAGCCAGCTGTGCGACTGGTCGACTGGTGCAGTAACTAAATGTCTGTACTGTACCTGCATTGGGTTACTCTCGCTAGCCAGCTGTGTGAATCCCACGATATCAGAGAAATAGATGGTTGCCTCGTCATAGTTTTCCGGCTGCACGAATTTACCGGCCTTCAAGTGCTCGGCTACAGTTCTGTAATGGAGTGAAATGTTCAGGATCACGTTTCAATTATGATCATTTTTTAAATCAAATAATCATTCAATGCATGTAGCAACGCTGCCAGATAAGATACTTATATACACGATCCAAGCTTCAACATATCATATTTTATCATATTTTGAAGTGATAAAATGTCTAAGTAGTGAACACTGAATATGACAAACAGCAAACATTACAATCAGGAAGTTTTGTTCATATATTTAGTTACAGTAACATCCTGATATGGCTGAGTGACTTAGGAGCTGATAGTGAATGTGCTGCCATCTATATTTTCAATAAGCAATCACGCTCTTGACCAGTTTATCTAATTATAGCTCCTGAGCACTCTCAGAAAAGACACTGGTCAGATGTCTTTGGGTTTCAGACTATGAACATGTACTTAGAGGTCCAATATCAGGTATTTATATTTCAGTTACTCTAAGTCTTATTTTCTATGTATTTTGAGTTTACTCTACAGTTACGAAATAGAAGAACATGTAAAGTAATGCATTCTTACTATGTAATATTCATAGAACTGAATATGCGAAGGAATGGGTGGCATTTTCATCCAAGTATACTTACTAAAAGGATTACTGACAAGGGAGAGAGGCTTGCTTTATTTACCAGGTGTTTATTAAACATTAATCCTACTAAAAAACACCACTGTTCTATAAAGTCAAGGGGTGTTTCCGTTATCTATCGAATATGATTATCATTTAAGCAAATCCAGTTGAGACAGACAACAGGCAGCAAAGACTTTTTTTTAGATGTATTTATCTAAACGATAAAATATTGATATTTTCCACAAAAAATAATTCATCGTATACAAGTGTGTATGATATGATGGGATATCTTAGAACTGATTATTGGTTGCACCAAGCACATAAGAGCAATTACAGGAAATGCTTCCTTTTTCAAAATTGGTCACGTGACACCCTTTTATTTACCCACGCAGGGTAGAATGTGGAATATAATTGACCAATCAAACAGTAGATTTTCAATGCAGTACTGGGGAATTCCAAAATGGCCGCGGCTATGGTCATATCTAGTATTTGTATTTGTATGTTTATTGACTGTAAACATCATCGTGACAAAATAATACTCAATCCTGTAAAATAGGAAAATAATACGAGGTAAAAATTGACCAAATTCGTGATTTTGGACTTTTACTTTATTCTTTTATTCCAAGAAGCCAATATTGAAGGTAAATATTCTAATGGCAGGAATAATACATCCGACTTTCATTATACCGAACTGACCCCACTTGTAAAAGTTTGGCAGAATAAACCACTCGGATTAATTTCGTACAAGTACAAGTAAAAAGGACATACATATTTCAATCATGCAAAAAAAATACACATAAAGGAACTCTATAAATGGTCATAGTATTGCGTTAGTATAGCACACAATAAACTTAATATAAGTAATATGAACTCATTTACATATTGAAAACGTTTTACATTAAGCATTTACGGAATGCGGGTCCACTAGCAAGATGGGGTGTACTTACGGGGGGAGCATACGGTAAAGTAGTCGGTCCGTTTTCTTCTTCTCCTCCAGTAACTGTTGAGTCCTCTCCTCCACAACCTCTTCTAAGTTGTACGCAAATCTGTCCATCATCTTCATGATGTTGTCCAGAATATTGATCCTATAAGAGGAAAATTTCACCATAAGGTACTGTACGAAAATATAAATCCTGCACTGTACGACCGGTCCTTTAGTTAAAAAGTTAAAAAGAAATATCGTGAGTAGCTGTACTGACATCATCTTCCTAATATCTATCCCACAAGATAAGTAAATCATCATGATACCGGACTGAAAATTAAATCTTGTACCATATGACCGGTCAACAGGGCCGCTGGTTGACCGGGATGATGATGTCGAGAATATTGATCCTCTAAAATGAAGCATTTATTATGAGATATTGTATTGAAAAATGTCTTGCACCATACGACCGGTCAACAGGGCTGCTGATCGACCGGGATTATCATGACGTTGTCAAGAATATTGATCCTCTAAGATGAAACCTTTATCATGAGATACTGTATGAAATATAAATCTTGTACCTAACGACCGGTCACCAGGGCCGCTGGTTGATCGGTTTTCTCATAATGTTGTCAAGGATTTTGATTCTTCAGGTTGAAACATATATTTTGAGTTACTCTACTAAAATATGTAACTTTATAGCATAGGACCGGTCAACAGGCCGCTGGTCGACCGGGATTCTCATGCTGTAGTCAAGAATATTGATCCTCTAAGATGAAACATTTAATATGAGATACTGTATTCATATATAAATCTTGTATCATGCGACCGGTCAACCGGGTAGCGCGCTAACAGGATTCTCATGATGTTGTCAATGATATCAATACTTTAAGATGAAACATTTATCATGAGATAAATGTAAAATATAGATACTGAAATATAAATCTTGTACTATAAGACCGGTCAGCAGTACACCTGGTCAACCCGGATTTTCCTAGGGGACCTAAAATCAAAGTCCACATGAATGAAGTACTTACAATGTATAAAGAACTAAATGTGTGCTATAAAACACAAGTTCGTCTAAAGTTTACAGAGGCCTCAATGACGCAAAGACACTAAATCACAGTAGGTTAGATGGGAGAACACTGACCTAGGATTACTGGTCGACTGGACATTGTTTTTAATGTGTACTGTTCTTTTATCTATTTTGGGAATTGTTAATCTATCTATGATGTAAATGTTCAATGTATGAGTTCAATTATGTAAAAACACTCATAATCATACTTCACACAAGTAACCGATTAAGCAATAAGTTGAATTGAACGTTTCGATATTCATATTGTATGTTTTTTTGCATTCGTGTTAGCATCACGGACATGAGGTCTTTTCAAAACACCAATATAAAAAAAAATCATTTTGACATTTCTTAAGAAAGATAATAGTCTTAATAGTGTAATAGTCTTCATTCAAGCACTGTGTTCCCTAAAGTCTGGAAGGTAATTAACTCGGTGTCTAATCTTGAGAAATAGCCAGGGGACTTCCTTCCCCCGTGCTTAGATATGACTTTCCCCACAGCAAGGACACTTCTTTATAAAGTCAAGATTTTCCGTTTTACTGAATGTTTTTCACAGAACAAAGGTTCTTTACGATTCAACATTGCCACGTGACCTCTTGATAATACTTGTACCGCCATCTGTTGATTAAAGTGGGCAAAAATTATCACATCAAAGAAATTCACTCTTTAATGAGATCACAAATGTTACTGGAGGAGTATAAATCAGGTTTAGAAGGTGATGATATAATTTTCTTGAAGACGTGGGAGTTGATATATGGATATATAAAATAAAGAATAAGCTTAGGATAATCCTGTAATGAGTGTTTAGACAAGATACTGGAGATAGTATTATATGTTTGTTATCTAGTTTCCTGTTTTGTTATCTTGTTTCTTGCTTTATGAATACGTGAATCACAGTAGTATTGCATATGTCGGTCTATTCTGTTTTTGAATACTATATGAATCATACACAATATGAAAGACTATGCAACTGAATTATTGTATCAAGCTTCGCAAATATGGGGAAATAAAAAACAGCTTTTTTGCGAAATTAAAAAAAAATCTATTAATCAAAAGTATAACCTCTTACCGAAGGTATCTCCCTTTCCAAGAGCTGCACCCATAAAACAAACGACTTTGCCAATGTAATAATTCTCCTAGCCTGGTTCTCAAACTGAGTTAGGTAAACTGCCCCCAAACACTATACTGTAGATTCACAAATGATTGTGTAGAGGAAATTTTGCGAATTGACAGAAAATCAAATTTTGCGTTTTCTAGCTTTGCGAATTGGCCGCAACATGGAGTGCCAGATATACACTTAAAGTGGCAGCACTAATAATTGCGAATTTTAATTTTGCGTCCGAGGCTAAACGCTAAAAAACGCGAAAATTAAACTAACGCAACCTTTACCGAATTAACAGTATATACTAGGTTGGTCTGATGTCTCTCTCAAACTGTAGATGGCAGCACTGTTTGCATGAGTTCCATTTTAAAACAGCACAAGTGTGTCCCCCTTGAGGATTTATTCAGAACTAAACCTATAGTGAAATCAACTCAGTAAGATTAGTGAGACTAAAGGAAGAGCCATAACACACAAAATTGTAAGCAAGTCTACAATTCTACCTGAAGTAGATGTGAGACATACTTACTCTCCATTCGTGAGCTCTCGAAGACTTTTTCTGACCTGAGTAAAGGTGGGTCTTAGTTCAGTATTTTCTTGCCAGCATTGTGAAATAAGGTCTAAAACTGGTTTGCCCATGTCGGTCTGGTCGGGCATGGTAGGGCGATATGGTATACTCTCTCCATTGCGAACACGGTTAATTACATCTAAAACAAGCAATGAATGACAATAATGATGATTGAAACAAATATATATATTTATATATATATATATATATATATATATATATATATATATATATATATATATACATATATATATATATATATATATATATATATATATATATTATATGTGTATATATATATATATATATATATATATATATATATATATATATATATATATATATATATATATATAAATACATATGTATATATACATACATACATGTAAAATACACTAACATACACACACACACATATATATATATATTAATATATATATATATATATATATATATATATATATATATATATATATATATATATATATATATATATATATATATATATATATATATATATATATATATATATATACATACATATGTATATACAAACATCTATATATAAACTTTGTTATTATACAAGAAGTAAAGAAAGAGTTTATTTAAATGTATTTCAAGTTGGAATTATCTAGTAACAGTATTCTTTACATTACCTCTTGGAGTATTGGTTTCGAACACATAAGGTGAACTTCTTGTCATGATCTCGTAGCATATGATGGAATAACTGTAGATATCCCCCTTCTGTGTCCCTTTTGGAGGCGGAAAGTTCTCCCTTAAGATCTCTGGGGCTGTCCACATTTTGCCTTTGAAAACATAAAATGCATGCATGATAAAAAAAATCAGAAATCGGTGCTGCGTTCAAATATTAAAACCATTTCCTTCGAATTATCATATTTGTCAAAAATGAGAAAAGATATTTCAGTAGCTTCAACATTGCATAACTTTGGAACGAAGACCAAGTCGGGAAAATGTGATATTATTTTATCCATAATAATCTTAGCTTTTAATATATCAAATTTCAAGCAACTCCATGAACATTTGATACCAAAAATGCATGTTTGAAAATACACAAGTTCGAAGAAAATTCAAAAAGAGAAAAGACGTTTCCCGTTCATGTTCAGGTATCAAGAATCTGCAATGTATTGTTTCATAATCTGCTCATGGATGGCCGGGACAGCTACAGTTGAACTGATTGCAAGTGAACGTGTGTAGGTTTTAAAATATGTAAACATCTCAAAATGAACCTATATTCACAAATTAAACGAATGAGCCACCTCATCTTTTCAATTCAATCGTTCTCTTTATTTCCGATTCCCTCTCATGTTCATAGATAACTAGGACCAAACTCTTCACTATTGATGCCTTCCATTGAGACTGTACTTGTTACTTAACTGATTCTAGGACGTGGATTTGGGAAGGCTTCAAGAAAACAATGAGTCACGTGCGTAAAGGAAAAACAACTTTGGAAATAAAAGGAAATCAAATGCAAAATTGTGACGATGGCCTAAAATAACTCATTGTATCTAAAGCAAAAGGAAATTCTATATATGTTGTATTATACAAATATGCCATGCCAGTGGGGGTAACATGATGGAATGTTTCCCCGAGGGAGGATGGTTTTCCCGAGGGCAGAGCCCGAGGGAAAACCATCCTCCCGAGGGGAAACATTCCATCATGTTACCCACACTGGCATGGCATATTTGTTTTATTATACTGAACAAACCCCATTTGTAATTTAAACAAAGCAAGGTCACAGATGACTGGTGATTCACACGTTCCCCGCTAGGTGTCGCTAGTGGCAACGGGCAACATGAAGCCCTCACCGATGGCATCAGGCAACATGATGATTGTTCACTGTTAAGTCAGCCAATCACGGCTTACGATCTTCAAGTGAGGTATAATAACACACAATGTTACACTCACAGAAAGAGACCGTTAACATTCCCTCCGTCAAAGCTATACTAGTTTATTTTTTTTAAACCATTGACTTTTTTTCTTACACATTCTTAAAACACAGAGAGTATGTTAACTGATAATAATAATCATACTAACAATACTACTAATACTAATACTACTAATACTACTATTACTAATACTACTATCAACAATAGTAATAATAATAATAATAATAATAATAATAATAATAATAATAATAATAATAATAATAATAATAATAGTAATAATAATAATAATAATAATAATAATAATAATAATAATAATATTAGTAATAATAATAATAATAATAATAATAATAATAATAATAATAATAATAATAATAATAATAATAATGAAAATAATTATAAAAACAATAATGATAATTATAATAATAATGATAATAGCAATCTTGTAATAATAATAATATTGAACACATCTATGAAGCTTACGTTTCCAGGTCTGATCCTCGTCCTCATTTTCAAAATTCTGGCCGGACAGAAAACTTGGAAGTCCGTAGTCTGTGATCTGTAAGAAAAGTACAACGTTCTGACGTTATGAAACATATGTAAATCAACTTCTATAGTATAAATGCAGTTAAAATTCAGTAGTAGAAGTAGTAGTAGTAGTAGTAGTAGTAGTAGAAGAAGTAGAAGTAGAATTAGCTTTATTTATTTTTTTGCACTAGTAACAGTATATATTAGTAGTAGTAGTAGTAGTAGTAGTAGTAGTAGTAGTAGTAGTAGTAGTAGTATAAATCGTATGGTAGTAGTAGTAGTAGTAGTAGTATAAATCGTATGGTAGTAGTAGTAGTAGTAGTAGTAGTAGTAGTAGTAGTAGTAGTAGTTCGTTTTGCAGCAGCAGCAGCAATAGTAATAGTAGTAGTAGTAGTAGTAGTAGTAGTAGTAGTAGTAGTAGTAGTAGTAGTGATTTGTAGTACTAGCACTAGTCGTAGCATAAACCTTAACCGTCCATCGAGCATCTATGAGGCAGTTGCTGCTTTTCAGGTTGCCGTGAGAATGTAGGTGTGTGCGATGAATATAGTCCATGCCCTTGGCGAGGTCACTCATGAATGACAGCTTGAACATCGTGTCAATTTTGATATCATCATTCTCCAGAAGATCCTGAAATAGACATCGAGGAAAATTGCTATTTAGAAATTGTTATTATTTAGATACAGCTTAACTTCGGAATGTATGTATGTTTATTGACTGTAATTGGTATATTAAAAAATCATACTTGTACAGTATACATAAGTAGAGCCCATAATAAACATAAAGGCATACAGTACAGCCATTTAGTTCTTGCACAATTTAAACAGACGTCTGACAGTGCCCGGTAATACAAACACTCATGGATTTCATGTCAAAAAATGAGCCAAGCACATCAATGACCCAAGGCGTAGCTTATGAATCAAAGCTATGCTCAGTTGTGAGGTCAGGGACCTGTGGTCGCATCCATGCCCGGGAGACTGGGTGACAATGGCCGGGCTGCCCACGGGCTGCCAAATCCTTTAGTGTGGGAATTAAATGCTGACACTGTATGCTAATATAAACACTTCAACACACAAGTCTCTAATGTGCATCTGGCCGAAAATCATAATTGAAAATTGCACAATATCAAAATAAAGTTTTATGTGAGTTTTTTGAACGCGAGCTTCAATATGCAAAGCTTTTCAATGTATCAAGCAGTGGCGGACAACTCGGAACCTCCTAGAATAAGAGCACCAAAGTGTACAACAAACCCAGTATCTTTAAATATGGGTACAATTTCTTTTCGTGACTAGGTTGTGGTCACTTTTGAAGGTATCCGGCGTATACGAGAAAACTGTAAAACTCCTTAGTCACTGGCAACATTCTCACAAACCCCAAGTGGCATTTATGTTCCGCACCTTATACAGTGGTGTAACACAGCCATTGTGTAATATCACTTAGCCAGGGAGGTGCACCCTACTCAGGCCTTGTCCTTATATTTACACTCACTCACTAACAAAAAAACAAAAAAAACAAAAAAAGACAAGTAGATGCATAAACATCCAGATAGGCAGGCAAACAGACGAAGGATCAAACGAAAGATATAGTCAGTCAGTCAATCCATCAATTAGACAAACAAACAAACAAACAAACAAACAAACGTCACTCAAACACATGCAATGACAGATATATAAACGATCAGAACAGAGATACAAACCAATCAATCGATCAATCAATCTGACAAACAAACAAGCAAGCAAACAAACAGACATACTAAAAAACACACAAACACATACTAGGACAAATGAACAAACGATCAGAACAAAGAAAGAGACAAACAAACACCCAAACAAACAAACTATGAACAAACGAAAAAAAGCAAATCACGTTTACCATCAATCCATGTTCACCTACCTGGACACTACCTTTGTTACAATAATGCCAAACTAGACAGATATTTGGTGGGTCTACGCATGCTCCAACGAAAACATTCAGGTTTTCGTGTATGATATCTTTCAACTAAAACATAAAAAACACATGTTCAGTTAGATTGCAGAATTTGGTCACTTTTCTGCCATATTGTCGTGGCTAGACAGGTGTAACTGGTGGAAGAAACTGGAATACGCAGCGAAAACCACCGCATAACCCGGAGTCACTGGCAATTTTCTCACATGCTTCGAGTTAGGTGGCAACCATTGGTTCTCAAATAGATGACTTTTGAGCATGAATAGAAAACACCTACAAACAAAAGTCAATTATCTACTTGAAAAAGATGTAGTTAATAGGAGCGTAAATTGCTTCAAGATAAATCAAGACAATCGTAAAATTCAACATACATACTATGCACATGAAAATTGAAATATATTATTAACCCTTTCAATGCAGAGGTCACGTTCATCCAAAGCACAAGATCGCAAATAGTTCTGAAAAGCAACTTAACCCTGTCATGTTGTTACTCATTTTAAAGCTCTCGCCGAGTACTCTCAGATGAGTACCCATATGCCAGGGTTTTAGTCATTTAAAAAAAGTATTTTTGCACTGTTGTACTTGCCAAATTAGCCACCACCAGCATAGGGGATAATGATGCCGTAAAAAGTCAGTATACAAACAAAAGGAACAGCACATATGTAATCAGTTTACAAGCTTAAGTTTAGGTTTAAGATTAGATATCTAGCGTAAGTGAGATGTAATATAGTACAGTTACTATAGGTTACGTAACGTTCTTGAGCCATTTGTTGATCATAGAGGCGAAAACTCTGCTAGACAATCTTCAATATTGTATTGAATATATATATATGGTTTATTGACTTGTAGTTTCACTACAAAAGTATACATATAAATGATATCATATGGAAGTAACAAATAAACCATATAAGCACAAAGCAGAGGAACGATATGTTAGTATATAGAACAGGGGGTTATAAATTAACAGTATAAATACTTATGACATATTCTAAATCAAGTCCTTTTAGATTATCCTGATCCTAGTCGCCCGTGTCAAAGTGTAAAGTGGACAGTTTGGATTTTAACCAATCCCGCGTTTAAGTATGAGGTTATCTCTATACATCTCCTGTATATGGAGGCCTGCTACTATCCATAGTTCTTCCATTTGTTCAAAAGAATATCCGGCCCTGCATTTCCCAAGCAGTATCGGTAGGATCTCCACAGGGGCTTCATCTGGCCTAGCTTCTAGGCTGGGTGTGCGTTTCTCTAACTCATAGAACATTTCACCTCGTTTACGCTCGGATGATGGGCACTGTAGGACGAGGTGTTTAACGTCGTCTGGAGCAGAGGACTCGCATAAGGGGCAACATCTCGAAAACATCGTGAGTTTCTTTAACCTCACATCGTCCATTTTTAGGAGGCTCGCATGGCAGACTAAACGGGCCATAGTCTCGCACATGCTGGTGTATTCGGGGTACTTGTCCGACAGTGCCCACCAAGTTAAGTACTTAGGGTTGGGGTTTATGGCGCAAACAAGGTCTAGAGTTTTTTGTAGCCTGTACTCAATCTTCCACATCATCTCGTCAAGAGACCAGGCACGCTCCCACACTAGCCTTTTCCATACACTCTTTTGGTACATATGATTTCTATCAACCATACTGCCAACTTCCTCGTTCAGACTGAAAAAGTTGACAGTACTAATCAGGTCTGCTACAACGCTTTCTTCATGCGAGTCATCGGGCTGCCCTTGCCCGGTGATTGCCCTATATCTTTCAACGAATACCACACGGATAACATCATCAAATTCCATCGCAAGTATAGAGCGGATGAATAGGAGTTTCCTCACTTGTACCAGTCTAATTAGACTAATCCACCCAAGACTATGTCGGCTGCATGCATTCGGAACTCTAGGGTGGAACCTCTGAATTTTCTTGCTCGCATAGTCTTGGAAGGATTCCAGTAACCGTGAGTGTTCTACCGTCATCTTCCATAATTCACACCCATACAGGGCAATGGGAACAACAATGGACCAAAACAGGATACTACATGTGAATGCAATAGGTAATATTACAATACAAGTCTTTATTGCAAGTAGGTAAATCATATTACAGCAACATTTTCTAAGTTGCGATGCCCAAAACATCCATTTATTTGGAGAAATCATATATTCTGTAAAAAGTGTATACTTTAACTCAATGAATTCAATCTACACTTTTAGTGTCAACTGGATATGTTTTTTCGCGATATGCATAATTGAATTCAATCAACACTATTCGTAAAAGTTGCGAAGCCAAATAAATCCATTTATTTGGATAAATCATGTAATTGAGGAATATGTATACAATACTTCATTGAATTAAATCAACATTTTTCTGTGTCAACTATTCTTTTGCGATATGCTCAATTGAATTCAATCAACACTATTCGTAAACGTAGCGATGCCAAAGAAAATGCATTTATTTGAAAAAATCATGGATTCAAGGAAAGCGTATACAGTACCTCATTGAATTCAATCAGCACTTTCCGTGTCAACTGGATATGTTCTTTCGCGATGTGCTTGATCGCCACAAAGACGCCCTTGTGGTAGCCCACTTTGGAGAAAAGTTGCTGATTTGTCGACATAGTGATGGTAGATTTATTGGGGTCTCCTGTAGATAACGACGCTGAACCGACCGACTTTGATCCCTCTGTGACCGTATCTTCTGTACTCTTCCCCACGCTCCGCTGAAAAGGTTATTTCATAAATGGAAGGAAGGAAGATACAGTACAGACATTTAATTCCTGCACCAGTCGACCAAACGTCTGTCAATGCCTGGTCGTACAAACACCCATGGCTAACATGTCAGAAAAATTAGACAATCACATCAATTACCCACGCAGCTTGCAAAACAAAATGCGTTCAGATGTAATCTCTTCCATGTATTCCTGCCAGTTAAGGGAACTAGGTGGCAATCGGGTGTGAGGTTGTGTATTATGCCGGGGCGGCCCACGCATTTAGTACAGGAATTAAATGTCGTCTATGTAGGTCATATCGCGACGAGATAGAGACTTGGAAACGGGAAGAAATTCCCTTCTCTTTGCGAATAGTTTCTAGGGGGCTTTCAGTTGCAGATGCACCATATGCAGCCCTCCACAACGCCGCACATTAATATAGTGACCAGGCCAACCCGCTTGGGGATCCAGCAGAGTCTCGAACCTGCAAATTCACGCTTGGGAGCCAGGCATCGTAACAACTAGGCCACGGGAGGTCCCTGTTTTTTTAGAAACCCATTAACTGTATTGTATTGTATTGTTTTTGGCACATTATATTGACATGATACAGTGCCGACATTTAATTCCTGCACTAAATTCGCAGGCAGACCAGGCATAATACACGACCGCACGCCCGATTGCCACCGGGTTTCCTTGGTATAGATGCATGGGTGACCTCACAACTGAACGTAGCTTTGATTCACAAGCTTCGTGGGTGATTAATATATGTGGCTTATTTTGTTGACACGTTAGCCACTGGTGTTTTTACAACCAGGCAATGGCAGATGTCCGGTCGACTGGTGCAGGAATTAAATGTATGTACTGTATGACAAATACAAATAGAAATGATACATGCAAATATGAATACAAAATTAGGGAAACTTGATACTACATTGTAGGATAACTGAAACATGTTAACAAAATAAACATATTTATACTCTACATAGGGCATAAGTAGATATGTAACTATCATATATTAGTGAATTAGTTCTTAACTCTTCCAATGTTGAGGCTATTTTCGTGCTAAGCTCAATGATGCAAAGATTTTTGAAAATCATCGTAACCCTGTCATGTTGGTATTCATTAGAAAGCTCTCGATGAGTACTCTCAGATGAGTACCCATTTGCCAGGGTTTCGGTCATTTTCCAGATTTTTGCATCATTTTGAATTGGCCAAATTATCCACCAGCAGCAGAAGGGTTAATGCCAGTTCCCAATAGCAGCCTGATACTAGAATGTTGGTGAAATATTTTACGCGAAAGCATTTAAGTGATACTTGAAGGAAATATATTGTGTAGAACGTTGCACAAATCTTAAGAGTAAAGATTTTAGTACCGTAAATTCTCGCAAATCTCGGCCGCCCTAGGAATCTCGGCCACTATGATTAATTTACAAAATAATTACTGGGGAATTTCGCCCATCCAAGCTAAGGTAAGAATTTTAGGTGTATGATCACCTGATATTCAGATTGAATTATGAATGCCCAAACCAGTTTCATTTTTGTCCTCAGATTCTTAAGATTTTGGGTATGTTATGCCCTGTAGAACAAAAATAAAGAAAATATGAAAAGAAATCGGCTGTTCCGCCGATTTTTCTCTTGCTATAAACTAATTTATGATTTTCCAAAAGTGGTCTTTTTTGATTAAGGAATCGCTAATCCGCTCTTTTTTAATTATTTTTTTAGCTCACTGTTTTGTACGAACACAGAATAATTAGTTATCAATCTTTATGAAGGTGAATTTGCATGTAGGTACAGAAGCAGTACAGTACAGTGCTCGTACAAACCACATTTCAAAACATATACTATGTTTTTTTGCAAATGAACACTTTTTTTTCAAAAATAGACGTGAATATGGGATGATTATTTGACATAATGAATCGTAAAAATAATAATACCACTCCCGTATGGTAGTATACGCAACAATGAGATGTCCCAACAAATGAAAAATTATCCGGTCCGGACGAAATTTTTAAAAAATGGATTACATGCCGGCCTCTTTTCTCTAAAATGACCACTTCTGGAAAATCATAAATTGATTTCTAGCCAAAATATCGGCCGAATGCCAATTTCCTTTTACATTTTATTTGGTTTTGTCCTACAAGGTAAAATATATCCAAACATTAAAAAAAATATGAGGACAAAAATATAATATAACTGTTGCCAGCATCCTTAAGGTTGATCAACAAATTCTTTGATGGTTTTTTGACCTGTTACCTACCGAACTTTCTTTTTCAGACTTTTTGGATCTGACCGGAGTGATATCCTCATACTGTAGTCTCCACGAACCACTGTGCAGTGTGGCTTCGTATTTGTTTCTCCTTTAATACAAGAAGTGATAAATTCAATTGAGTTTTGATGTTCATCACTTTATCAACAAAATAAAACCACACACTATATTTCGAATTTCGATTATCGGCAATCATGACTAGCCAGTTAAAAGTATTGGAGGTATCTAGAATACCCGGCGAATACCACCACCTATTGCGAAGTCACTGGCAACTATCTCAAAATAGTATAGAGAAGATAGCATGTGGGATAAAAGAGACATTTGGCATTTGTTAAAAAATCTTTAGCAGACAATAATCATGGATTTACTTTTGTAGGTAAATATTGATTTATTGTATCACTAATACACATATCTATGAGTACATGTACTTTGACTGGTTCCTATCACTTTTTAATATGATATCAAGCAATATGTTTTCCTATACTGTAAATCACTCAATTATAGCGGGAACAATACGATAGCGATAATAGCGCTCGGCCCATATGCGCTATTGTAAAATCCCCGTCTTTATTAAATCCGTAATTGAACTTCCTGCTGCTGTCGCCATTCACCGCTATACTTAGATCACGCTATCCAGGGCAGTACCGTAACTGCGCCATATAATGATCACGCCGTATTTAAGTGATTTACAGTATTGCCAAAATCGTTATACATACAATGATACATTTCTGGTTCTTGCATCAACAGGTATACTAAAATATTACTTTATCATAATACATGTATCTATAATATATTGTAATAATATACTATTATTATTGTAATCATTATTATTATTATTATCATTACTATCATTATTATTATTATTATTATTATTATAATTATTATTATCATTATTATTATTATTATTATTGTTATTATTATCATTATCATTATTACTATTATTATTATCATTATTATCATTATTATTAATATTATTATCATTATTATTATTATTATTATTATTATTATTATTATTAATATTATTATTATCATTATTATTATCATTACGAATGCTTAAAATATATATACACACATACATCAGTGTACACATACATCACACATATATCTGTTGTAGAACTTATATCACTATGAACTGCTGTTTACGTTGACGTACATATGAATCAATGAAATAAAAATGAATTAAAAATAGATAGAAATAAAAAAAAGACATAGGGATTTTTATAATTCTGACACAAACTTCAATTTGGATGCTTTTCTAACCGAGTGCATGAATGACATCCTGAGCATGATATGGTGGCTTGTACCACAGTTGCTTGCCTTCCACCAATCAGAGGCCAGGAAAAGTGTAGGGTTAAAGGACATAACCGACACTTGTCAAGCCTTTGTTCTCTAAGCTGCCTAAACCCAATTTAGCAAGAGTGCTCTGCCAAGCTTTTCTCGGCCTGTGATTGGTGGAAGGCAATCAACTGTGGTACAAGCCACATAGACTCCTCGGAAGCTGTGGTGTATGGGATACCATACACCCATACACCACAGCTTCCCTGGGGTCTATCTATCACAAACCTCACCTGTACATGAAGACTGTAATGACAGCAATGACCAGCATCACACCTGTTGCGAGAGCCAGCGCCACTGCATAGATCCACGTATCTTTAAAAAAGAAACACGATGCTACGAATGCTACAATACTGTGTTACGTACCATACTATAATGATGATATTTAAATAATAATAATGATGATAATAATAATTATGATGATAATAATAATGATATTACTACTACCCCTGCTACTGCTACTACTACTACTACTACTACTACTACTACTACTACTACTACTACTACTACTACTACTACTACTACTACTACTACTACTACTACTACTAATAATAATAATAATAATAATAGTAATAATAATAACTATAATAATAATAACAATGATAATAATAATAATAGTAACAACAATAAAAATAATAATAATGATAATAATAATAATAATAATAATAATAATAATAATAATAATGAGAATAATAATAACAATAATAATAATAATAATAATAATAATAATAATAATAATAATAATAATAATAATAAGAATAAGAATAATAAGAATAAGAATAATAAGAATAAGAATAATAATAATAATAATTTACCTGATTGGTTTAGGGCTCATAAAACAGTGGTGGGGACCGTAAACAATTCACAATTTCTATAGGGCCTGTATTGACAATTCATATTTCGGAGGCGAGGGAGTCATAAAAGGGAAAAATTAAGTTCAGATCTGGTAAAATGCGATAGCGTGACAAACTAAGATATGGAGAGGTATAGAACTGAGGGTGAGAGACGCATCAAATCAACATGTAATAATATCAGAACTTGATCGAGAAGATCTTTGTGATAAATAACGGTGATATACATGTACTTGTCAATACGGTCATTTTAGCAGCAAAAGTAGTTCTTTATACTAAGCGTAAAACTGGTCGACCAAGAAGCCTTTTACAAGTTAAGAAGCGTTTATGTAGCCAAATGTGTATTGGTCTCTACTAGAAAATAAAATGGATTTACTTTTTATGAAATGGGAAAGGATTGAAAATTAATTATGGACGTCAAATCCAACTGTAAAAGCACATACAATGATAGCAAACCGTTATTGTTACTTTGAATTACGATATATTCCCCAGTTTTATGTAAATGAACTGAATGTACGAATGTATGTTTACTGACATGCAACATTAGTTACAAAGAAAACTCATAAACAGTGTTAAATGCAAAAACATATAAATAAAAAAACATCTAGACATCAAAAAACCTGTATCAATATACAAAGAAATATGACATTTGGGAATTAAAGATGGAGCGTTTGTGTTTGAATATCTACTTCGAGATTGTAAGCACAGTCTTTAGACGCTTTGCTCCTTTAAGCGTAGCATCCCTACACCATCAGAACCATATTTCTTTAATATTTCAATATATTTTATATATTTCAAATATATAGTTCCTGTCAGAACGGGTATTCTGAGCATGGAACTTCTAATTACAGAGATAAATAGCGTTTAGTAATCAAGTTGGACGTACTTGAGACTTCCGGACATTTCTCATTCTTGAATCCGCATATGGGTACATCGGGTGGTGCCCACTTGTGCCCTATTTTACCACCCGGCCAGCGGGGTTCTTGGATCTGGCGATACACCTAAAACAGAACAAAGATAGAAGATATCAAAATGGCATTCGTTCTAACACATATGCCTTGTTTACGATGGTGCAGATGTGAATAGTAGAAATAAATAATATTTTTTCTGCAGTTCACACCTGCACCATCGTACTTGCCCCTACAAAGATTCCTTTAATCATCCTTTTTTTCCAAAAAGTGTGACAATCGTAAGTTTAACCCATTAATGCTTAAATTCCTACATAAATTGTCGTCTGGATCTTAGATACTTTTGACAATAACTTTGGATTTAGGAAAGGTTTTACAAAATATCTAAAGGAGAATTGTTGGGAATGTTCTGATCAACATTTCTCAATCAAATGTTTTCCTTCCTATGTTTTTTGCCTACAAGATTTTGTCAATTTCGTAAGCTGTTTTGGCTGGCTGTGAGCATTAATGGGTTAATTGCATCAAAGCCAATCTTCCAGGCACATGGTATATTTTATGCCAGGGGGATAGTATTTGGATTGTCGGCCTAATTTATTGTAGTGATTAGACCAACCACTTGCTTTAATCCATTTAAGGCTTTGATGCTGGTGACACACTCACAAATAAGACATCTCCTAGTTCAGCGCTCTTTTCCCCTTTCTCACAATGATTATCTAATCCCTGAGGTCCTGGTGTTTCAACTTTAAATTTTCTTTAACTTAGCTGCTTGAGCTGACCTAGATACGACCACAGCTTCTATTTTACAGTGTTTTACCTCAAATGACGTTTTTTTATCAATAAAGGGTACTTTCATCTGTAAATACCATGCATGTCTGTTATATATACTAGGCTAGGGCAATTTGTTGGAAGATTTTGAGATCCTGCAAGATAGTACCTTACAGCACACGATTTTGGTGGAAATTGTTACCTAAGAAAGTAGTTCACAATGGATACCTTGTTGACCTACTTTTGTAAGTAAAATTTCGACCGTTTTTTAAGTGTGTCACCGGCATCACAGACCTAAAGGGTAGACAAAGTGACCACACAAATACAACATTCAATTGTGTGTTGTAAGAGATGCATTCTTGAAAGTCTTTTTTCACACTCTGTAGGCAAAACCATGAAACAATTCAAATCTATACATATATAAACTTCGCAAATGTCTATTTCTTTAGAAAAAGGTTTAAAATGGTAAGTATTAACCATTCGGAAAAGGGAAAAAATCATCTGATTTCAATTTGGGAATTCTGAGAATGCATCCCTTAACACTTTCCCCTTTCAAACCATGCAGAGTAATTTTCTGTAATAAAAGAAACGACCGTAACTTCTATACCTTATTTCATTTGCGCCAGTTTAATTTCTACGCAATTCGCGCTTTATGGGTATGTGCGAAAATGAAATAAACAATGTGGCCAGTTCAACTTTTATGAAATTCGTCCTTTGAGTATCTGTGCGAAAATGAAATATAAAATGTTGCAAGCTATGTCTAACTGGGTGACTGATTTTGGTGCGCGATTTTATAACTGCGCGAATTAAGATGTAAAAAAGCGTCGATGCGCGAAATAGTTTCAATGCGCAATAAATACACGGCATACAGTATTTAACACGTATTCTCACCGATCATTCTTCTAGGAAGATTGTTTTCTGAATAGCATGTAAGACAGGTGAGATAAAAAAAGATTTTGCCCACACCGATTATTTACATACCTTTTTAACTTTCGGCGAATTACCAACCTCTCCCTAGTTGGCGCACCATATCAATTTAGGCACACCATATGTAATGATAAGATACAGTTGTAATGGTGCAATACACAATCTTTTTTCCATAGCTTTACGATATTGTCAGGTAGGGAAAGCCAATGGTTGAATACCAAAATTATATTAAAAATGACACTGTCAAGTAAAAACATTGGATACCGGTAATTGCATACCAAATTTTCCTATAATGGGTGGATTTGCATATCTTATTAGTTGTAGCCAAACAATAGATTCTATTGATTAGGGATTTAACTATTAAAAAAGAAAAAATAAGATAATGGTTGCATCCATTGATTGGATAAACGTTTTTGAATTGAATGTGATAGGTTTAGGAAAAATTGATAAGCCAACAAATGGATAGCGATATTTTTTTCGAAATGGGAAACGTATTAAAAAATAGATAAGCAATTATTTCTTATATATGGGAATATGAATTGGATTTTTTTCAGGCAATGTGATAGCACCAGGTATGTTTAGGGAACAATTACGCAATTTGGGAAAAGAACCCCAATTTTATATATTTCTATCATCGGCTAAAACTAAAAAGGCAGGTATTTATGGACAAAATGGTAAGAAGTAATATCGAATCCATCCTTTTCAGTGACACGCGTTCCCAATTGTCTCGTGGAATGACCAAATGACCTGGATACTATGCAAATTTCTTGAACAAAAACATTCTTTCAAAAAGGAAAAAAGGAAGGAAGATGTTTTTTTGAAAACATTGCATGTATGCAAATTTCTTGAACAAAAACAAATTCTCAAGAATAAAAAAATGAAGGAAGATAGTTTTCTGGAGATATTGCAACTATGCAAATTTCTTGAACAAAAGCATTTTTTTTTTAAATTGAAAAAATGAAGGAAGTTGGTTTTAAGCAGATAATGCATATATCAGGTAATGCATTATATATTAGTAACCCATAAATGAAGAATCTCAAACGTCCAATTGTATATCACCTTTCCAAAATATTGCATTTTTGGATGTGAACTTTCGATATATTCTAAGCAATGATTGCTATTTCAGTATTCCGTAAAACTGGTTCATGTAAAATTCATTATGGCGTCAAAACGACTTTTACCAAGGAATACTTCAAGGATGAATTAAACAGAGGTTCAAGATATCTGCGGACGTGCCAGATCAAATGGAACCTGTAAACAAAACTGAAAGGCAAGAGAAAAATTATATACTAACAGTTTTGGCATAGGCAGGCGCAAACACTGGAGAAACAGACGGAAGGTGTGGACATTTGATAAATAGGTTTTTGCGTCGACAGAGTGAACCAACCACTTAAGTAACAACTGAAAACTGTTTATATAAGCTAATAGTGCATTTAAAAACACCTCATTTCCTAGTTTGTTTAGGACATCACCCGTACGAAATATATAAAAAAATAAAGTCATATATATATATATGTATATATATATATATATATATATATATATATATATATATATATATATATATATATATATATATATATATATATATATATACATATGTATATATATATATATATATATATATATATATATATATATATATATATATATATATATATATATATACATATGTATAAACATATATATATATATATATCTATACAAATATATATATATATATATATATATATATATATATATATATATATATATATATATATATGTATATATATAAATATAAACATACAGACGCAAAGATATTTTGAATTCGATCACGTATTATCTTCAGTGTGTGGGTGCTAGCCTTGCCCAAAAACCCTGCTTATGCATACCCTCGTGTTATCAAATGTGTTCACTAATTCTGATAATCTTTCAAAGATGCCAGTGGTCGGGTTTAAGTCGGTTATCCAGTAGTCAGGGTCCCTGTCTCCTCTTTTGTCCATAATTACGTTTCCTGATATGCCTGGAATGTGTAAATTACATAGGCACGTTAATCTCGCGAGATTTGGATACATACCCGTCTTTCAATGGTGACCTCCAGTGACGAGAGTTTCTCGAACATTCCAGTTGCCGGGTTGAGATCGGTCACCCAATAATCCGGGTCTCGATCTCCGTTCTGGTCAAGAATTACACTCCCAGAGATGCCTAGAAATTCCAAAGTGAAATGAAAGAGCTCGCATTCCATTAGTATATGCATAGCAATACTAGTCATTCTGAAGAAACAGGTTGCAACAAGACTGTATTGCAAATCAGAAAACTAATGAAATAATAACGACCGGATGAATGTTGAAGAAATAAAAGCCGATTGAAGTGAATCAAAAATTAATGATTTTGAAAAAAATGGGATATATTTGGGGGATAACTACACAGAAAATTTACAGCGGAAACCAATAAATCAATGGCCAGATAATTGTACAAAGAAATAAACGCCGACGAATATGATTGTGAAGTGAATCAAAAATGTATAATTGTGAAAGATGGGATAGATTATGGAATTATTACGCACAAAATTTCCCTAAAAGATTGCTTTTTTGTCTATGATGTAGAAAGAAAAGATCGCTTTTTTGCCTATAATGTAGAGAGAAAATATTGCTTGTTTTGTCTATGATGTAGAAAGAAAATATTGAATTTTGTCTATGATGTAGAAAGAAAATATTGCTTTTTTGTCTATGATGTAGAATGAAAAGATTGCTTTTTTGTCTATGATGTAGAAAGAAAATATTGCTTTTTTGTCTATGATGTAGAAAGAAAAGATTGCTTTTTTGTCTATGATGTAGAAAGAAAATGTTGCTTTTTTGTCTATGATGTAGAAAGAAAATATTGCTTTTTTGTCTATGATGTAGAGAGAAAATATTGCTTTTTTGTCTATGATTTAGAAAGAAAAGCTTCTTTCTTAACTCCTATGTTAGAAACAAGATTAACACTATTTCATTTGTTTTGTGTTAATTGTGCTATATTTGTATTTGTACTTCATGTTATCATTTTTATCATTTTTGTATTTATTTGAAATAAAAATCCGATTACTCAATTGTGTAATTTGAAATTGAAAATAAAGAAAACCAATACATTACAGACATGTAACTTACGTTGTATGATTGTTTTGTTATAAAGTACCTCTTTATATCAAAAACGTATTACTTAACAATGAAAGACAAAGCTATAAACCCAGAGTATATGAATAAGCCGAATTCATTTTGATCAGATTCTAGTCTGGTGTGGTTTAAATTTCTCTGTTACCTACTCACCACTGAAGAACTTATTCCTCATTGCCATGGAGACTTCTTCACCATCGTGGGGGTCCTTGCCGTCTCGTAAAGTCTCGTTGAGCGCGAGAGCATACAGTATGAGTGCATCGTGTAGAAAGGGCGAGTATCTGTCTCCCTGTCGAAATTCCTCATCGGACAGCTGAAGGTATGCATAGTACAATCTAGGGCTGTCATTGACATCCATTTTTTTTTTCGATTCGATCATTGACATTTTATTTTTCGATTCCGATTACTAGCATTTCGATTCGAATTTGAAGAACTGCACTAATATAATATTTTCACACGTTCCACACTATTTTTGTGGCTAGGATCCTAAGACAATGAAGGTTTTCTCAACACGTTTTGATTGAATACTTGGTTTCTCTTCAAAATTCTTATTATCATTGGTTAAAAATGGTGTAAAAGGCAGACAAAATGTATTTCGATTAATTGACATAACAATTGACATAATATTTTTTTCGATTAATTGCAAAAATCATTTCGATCTATCGATACTTGTCATATCAAAGACAGTCCTAGTACGATCTATAATTTTGCGATTATAGTCATTTTAGAACGGGTCAGTTCATACATACCAATTTCTTATTAACCCATTAATGCATACAGTATTCCAAAGCAGCTTGGTATTTTACGTATAATTCTTCAGACGACTACACGTTTGTGAATGAAAATTTTGAATGAGAAATGCTAACCGTGACTCTACCAAAATCTCTCCTTAAAGTATTTCGTAAAAAGATTCTTAATTCCTAGATTTTTCCGAAAATCATGTGGGAACTCATCTCAGAGAAGTCAGCGAGAGCTTTCCAATGAATACCAACATGATAGGGTTTAAATGGTTTTTAAAAATATTTGCATTATTGTATATTTGAACGAAAGTAGCCGGAGCATTGGAATACTGTAAATCACTTAAGTATTGCGGGAACAATAAGATAGCGATAATAGCGCTCTGCCCATATGCGCTATTGTAAAATCCCTGTTTTTATTAAATTCAGCAGTGAACTTGCTGCTGCTGTTCCCGTTCACCGCTAAACTTAGATCACGCTATCCAGGGCTATACCGTAATTGCGCTATATAATGTTCACGCCATATTAAAGTGATTTACAGTAATTAATATCGGATTAACGTACCATTACTCCTTCCGGAATAGACTCATTCCATGGTGGTTCCCTCATTCGGCGTGCCACTTCTACTCTGAATCCATCAACTTCATCTCCGGTTAAGGACGCCAAGGAGATCTAAGAATGTAATTTTACAAATGTAAACGTTTTTACCCAGCAAAACTGTCTGCTTAATCATATGTCAATAGTATTTCATTAAGATAAATCGTGAATTTGAAAAAGCATATGATCACTAGAAAGTTATTGCCGAAATTTCAATTAAGATCGTTCTTTTATTAGCCCTATCTATAGAATATCAAATGCAACTATTCACATACACAGTGTGGTTTTAGGAGGTATACAAAAATACTGCTTTTGAAAGAAAGAGTTTTGCTATAGCAGTTGGCATCAAGGAAATATATTTTGAAAGCATAAATAGTTTCAATAAATTAGACAAAAAATATATTAAACATTCATTCATTGGATGTAGGTTAATACTGATTTAAATGCTGGTTTATCATCTTAAATGGCAAGCATCATTTTACTATGCGAAAACCTTTTTTTCAATTTCTGTAAAACGCATGTTTTTTATTTCTTAACAACACACACACAAAAACACATACTGGTACATAGAACACAACAAATACATCTTTCTGTACAAAATTGGAGGGTTATGGATTATTAGACAAAGATCTTAAATGTTATACCCTTCATCTTGTCAAACATCAAATAAGATTTTCAGCATTACCGGTATACCCTGAAGTGTAAATTAGATATGACCATTTTTGTTCAAATATTGGAAGTCTCCCCTCAATTTTGGCATGGTACTGTTCATGTTGTAACTGTACTGATAATTCATATAATAAGCGGAAATATGATTCAAACGGATTTTTGTTCTTTAAAACGGATAGCATCGGCGAAACAAATAGTTCCAAAAATAAAATGGTTTAGTTAGTTAAAACTTGATAATCTTGAATTATATCCTTTCATGAAAGACATATTCAAATGCAAATAGTAAATCTCAGTCTGATGGTAAATTTTCAGAAAGAAACTTGGCATTTACTGCAGTGATACTTACGTGAACAACTTATTTAGATGCTTACGTCTTAAACTGTACGCATCAAAAAAAAAAAACGAAAAGAAATAAAAAAGAAATGACAAAGATATAGAAATTAAAAGATAATGATACTTACTTGAAAAGTTGATTCAAATGCATATTTGGCTTCAAGAAAACGATAAAGAAAACGAAAAGAAATAAAAAGAAAATGATAAAGATATAAAACTTTAAAGATAATCATACTTACTTGAAAAAATGATTCAAATGCTTGTTTGGCTTCAAGAAAAGGAAAAAAACAAAAACGAATAAAAAGAAAATGATAAAGATATAAAACTGTAACGACAAACATACTTACGTGAAAAACTGATTCGAATGCTTGTTTTGCCTCTTTGTTTCTGCCGTCTGCACCGAACCAGGTCTCCTCAGGGTTAATAATGTCCTCTTCCGGGAGCATCTCTATAGTATAGAACACATAGTCTCCCTGTGTCATGCCCAGGTCGTACGCCTGTAGCATGAAGCGTCGACGATCCTCCTTTGGGCTGACCAGAATAATGACTGAAAACGCAATCGGGAAACCTTCAGTATATATGTATGAATGTGTGTGTGTGTATGTATGTATGTGTATGTACATAGGTAGGTAGGTATGTATATAGGTATGTATGTATGTATGTATGTATATATGTATGTATGTATGTATATATATATATATATATATATATAAAGATATATATATATATATATATATATATATATATATATATATATATATATATATATATATATATATGTATATATATATATATATATATATATATATATATATATATATATATATATATATATATATATATATATATATATAAGTATATTTGTATATATGTATGTATGTATGTATGTATATATGTATGCACTTGGTATCTGCAAGAAATTAGGAAACCACTGTATGTATTATATGTCGTTTCTCCATGGTATAGAACACGTAGTCTCCCTGTGTCATGCCCAGGTCGTACGCCTGCAGCATGAAGCGTCGACGATCCTCCTTTGGGCTGACCAGAATAATGACTGAAAAGGCAATCAAGAAACCTCAGTATATATGTATGAATGTGTGTGTATGTGTATGTGTGTATGTGTATGTACATAGGTAGGTAGGTATGTATATAGGTATGTATGTATGTATGTATATATGTATGTAAGTATGTATGTATGTATATATATATATATATATATATATATATATATATATATATATATATATATATATATATATATATATATATATATATATATATATATATATATATATATATGTAAGTATGTTTGTAAGTATGTATGTATGTATATATGTATGCACTTGGTATCTTCAAGAAATTTGGAAACCACAGTATGTATTACATATCTTTCCTCTATGGTATAGAACATATAGTCTCCCTGTGTCATGCCCAGGTCGTACGCCTGCAGCATGACACGTCGACGATCCTCCTCGTGCTGAAGAGAATAATGACTGAAAACACGATCAAGAAATCCTCAGTATGTATTTGCGTGTGTATGTATGTATGTATATATGTGTATGTCCATGTATGTATGTATGTATGTTTCTATGTATGTATGTTTCTATGTATGTATGAACGTTGTTTATGTGTTTCTGCTTTATTGACTTTAAAACAATTAGAGAACCTTAGTGTGATGATATGCTTTGTTGAAAACAACAACAATTAGAAAACCTCAGTATGTATTTCATATTAGTTCTTATCGTAAAGATATATTGAAACCCTGAACTGGGACGAAATTCCCTTCATTTATTAAACATTTCAAAGGCCGGGGTCTTTAAGCCGCTGACACATAAAGTAGAGCACTCCACAACGCGGCACATTCATATAGCGACAAAGGAAATTCGCTAATGTGGACAGAGAATCTCTATGGTCCAAACTAGACGAAATATGCAAGAAAAAGAGGCGATAATCGAAATTCCCCCAAAATCCAAATTCCTTACGGGTTACAGAAAACATCATTATGGATAAATACAATTGTGAGTCTCAGCCTGCGCTGACGGTCATGTGGTCTAAAGCATTGCCACTGACTGCTAGCTGTCTCTCACCGCTTTCCGGGTTCGAATCCGACCCGGGGGCATGTGAGATAGTTGTCAGCGATTCGGGGTTAGGCGCTGGTTTTTGCCGTATGGTCTAAGGCCCGCCACTGACCGCACGCTGTCTCTCACTACTGCTTGGGTTCGAATCCCGCCCTGGGCATGTAAGAAAGTTGCCAGTGACTTGGGGTTAGGCGCTGGTTTTTGCTGGGTAATCTCCGGTGACCTCCACCAGTTACAACTGGCTAGTCACGCCTTGGCCCTAAAATGGCAGAAAAAGTGACGAAAAACGAAATTCCAAATTCCAATGGCATTGTACTTACTTCGTCCTTCAGTTTTGGCTTTCCTGAGTGTCCGTTCTATGTACCTCTGAGGTGGGTAGCGGTCGTACTGAGACATGAAGGCCATCGTGATATTGTTCTCCCTAAAGACCTTCTTGATGGCCTTGGATGCGTCTTGCCACAACAGGAAGTTCGAGGACAGTATTACAGCACGTTTCCAGCCATAAAATGTCATCACCTATTAAAATAAACAGAGGAACATAACGGTTGAGTAGTAGCATTGGAAGTAGTAGTAGTAGTAGTAGTAGTAGTAGTAGTAGTAGTAGTAGTAGTAGACGTCGTAGTAGTAGTAGTAGTAGTAGTAGTAGTAGTAGTAGTAGTAGTAGTAGTAGTAGTAGTAGTAGTAGTAGTAGTAGTAGAAGTTGTAGTAGTAGTAGTAGTAGTTGTAGTAGTAGTAGTAGTAGTAGTAGTAGTAGTAGTAGTAGTAGTAGTAGTATCTTTATTGACGCGTTCATAAGAATACAATTAACGTACTCAGTAGAAGAATAAGAAAAAAAATAATAATAAACAGAACTATAACTAAACTAACAAAAAAACGAAATTAACGGCATCTGTCGTCGTTTAACTACAATTTTGCGGGAAAAACTCTTAACAACTATCAATATTCAATAATATGTTGCGTCGACAACGTTGTAGATTGTTATTTGTAGATTGTGCAATATCAATGTAGTATTTAATACAATAATATTCTATATTAATTGCCAGGACTCTTTTTCAGTTCTTTCGAAATGAGAAAACTGGTGTACCAATAAGCCTTTTACAAAGTTAAAAAGCATTTATTCAACCAAACGAATTCTGAAGAGTATTGGTCCATCACATATATATGCCGGTATACTGTACACTATTCTCATTGTATTATTATATGATTATACTGATTGAACCAACAGTAAAATAATAAAAAGAAACATCTGTTTTACACTGAATTTCAAAAAGAATATTTCAGGAACAAAAACGAAGATCATATCGTATTTACCTCCACTAAATGGTTGCCAAGTTTGTCAAAGGGACCCAGAGTCCTAGAGAGTGTTGAGTAGATCTCCCTGTCCCCCAGATCAGGGTCCGACGCAACCCATGATATGATAGGGATATTCCAGAACGAGGCCAATTCTCCAGCTGGCCGACACGCTTGAGATAAAAATAGAAACATAGGAAAATAGGTCAAATCTTAAGTGAGTACTGGCTCCCTCAAATCCAATATATGAAAGTAGGTCAACTAATTGATGATGTTCGGCTTACTCTCTCATATTCATTGAAAATTAAGTCAAACCATAGAATACTATAGGCGTGCTCAAGTTCATTATTGGAAATAAGGTCAAATCTTAAATAGTTGTTGTATTCGCCATAAAATCCATCATTGAAAAACAAGTAAAAATTTAAATGAGTAGTGCCTTACTTAATTTCAATCTTTGGAATTTATGTTAAATTATTAGATAGGTATTGGCTTCCTTAGAATCAATCATAAGAAATATATCAAATTCTAGAAGAATACTGATTTCCTTGAATGTAATCATTGGAAAACCGGTCAATCCTAACAGCGTCTCAAATTCGATTACTGTAAATCACTTAAGTATAGCGGGAACAATAAGATAGCGATAATAGCGCTCTGCCCATATGCGCTATAATTGTAAAATCCCCGTTTTTATTAAATTCATAATTGAACTTGTTGCTGCTGTTCCCGTTCACCGCTAAACTTAGATCACGCTATCCAGGGCTATACCGTAATTGCGCTATATAATGTTCACGCCATATTTAAGTGATTTACAGTAATTATGCTATGGATCAATTAATGTTATGATATTCTTATAAAATACGAAACAAAATAGTTATAATATAGAACCATGCACGGCTGTCGATGCTAGAAATAGAAAACATATCTGGTGCTCATCTTAGCAAACCGAAGCTATACTGCCGCATACAGTGCCCTCTTGAGTTCAGAAAGTAAAAAAAAAAACTTTTTCTCAATTCAAAAATTAAAACACAATATATTGACCTGGTCGCATGCATATAATATGTACTGTAAATCACTTTAATATTGCGTGAACATTATATAGCGCAATTACGGTATAGCCCTGGATAGCGTGATCTAAGTTTAGCGGTGAACGGGAACAGCAGCAGCAAGTTCAATTATGAATTTAATAAAAATGGGGATTTTACAATAGCGCAATATGGGCAGAGCGCTATTATCGCTATCTTATTGTTTCCGCAATACTTAAGTGATTTACAGTATATCATGGTACGTATGCCACAGTCAGGTATATGGAATGAAATATGCGGTCGAAATGAACATACAATCCTATTTACATGCTTCGTTTCACAAAGCAAAATTGCATGAATTCTACACTACAGACACTTAATTCCAGCACCAGTCGACCGGTCGTTTGTCAGTTGCCTGGTTGTACAAACAATCATGCCAATAATCAAAGCCACGTTCACTTTTGAGGTCACCCATGCATCCATATTCAGGAAACTGGGTGGCAATCGGCGTGCGGGTGTGTATCATGGCCGGGCTGCCCAAGCATTTAGTGCAGGAATTGAATGTCGGCACTGGATAAAGTAAAACTACTCACCGACGGAGCAAGGAGGGCCAATAAAAGCATCAACTTTCTCGTTGATGAACAGGTCTACTGTCTGTCCAGCCGTCTGTTTACTGTCACACTGAGTGTCACGCGTGATTACCCTACAAACACAGTACATAGTAATAACATCTTTGGTTCATACCATAACTGACTGCTGATCGCAACGCCGCTAGAAATTGTTTTTAGCTGTTTAAGCATTATTTAAAGTGTAACTCCACCTTCAAAATTAAAAAAGATATGTTGTAGAGCTCAATGTCACCTTTCTCAGGACACCTTGATTATAATTGTCCTCCGCAAATTGACTGAGATATTCAAGTTTGTATCTTGCAAAATGCAGCAAATTCACTGCCTCAGCTGGTTCATGGAGGCACCATCTTGGAGCTTATCAGAGACAGGAAGTGACATCATACTGCTACATGCAGGCTGGAGCTCTGGAGCTCTCCAGAACTGAATACACTAGCACATGCTCTTATAAGTATATGATTTGCAAAGAGGAAAGTGGTGTATCAGACAACAAACAGAGGCACTGTGTCTCAGTGTGTACCTGTCTATTCTAGAGGTATACCAGGTTCTGTTTGGCAAAAGCAATGAGGGAAAGAGACCTGTAGTAAAAGGGTTATGGATGAGCTTTAGGGCTCAAGAAATTCTACCTGTTTATAAAATAGACTTGCATTTACTATTTCCTACAATGTTCAGACACTGTAATCTTGTGATGAAAGTTTTCAATTTGTAAGCTGTGAGTGTATTGTCAGCGTTAGCCTCTAAGGAATTGACTGCAATACACATTATTCTCAAAGGAATTTAATGTACTCTGGTATCCTAAGCTTTATACCCAGGAGGTTAACTGCAATACACATCCTCTGGGCACAGCTACTACAAATTGCAGTCAGGCTA
>OZ012691.1:39155993-39157286 GCA_963942565.1 Maea johnstoni
TTCACAGCATCAGGCTTGCATCCGTTTCGGAGGAGTTACGGTCACAACATTTGCAACTTGCTATTAATATAGAGAAGATAGCCTATATGCTAGGAGCGATACATGTCCTAGTGCATTGGCTATGGTAGAGATAGTGTCTCAATGACCTTGCATTGCGTCTTGTTCTAAGCTGTAAATCATATTCTAGAATATTCCACTCCTTTTATAATATTTTCCCATTACTTCAATATATCTCGATATTACCTTTTTCAGTTTTGATATCTTCCCTCTTTTGCTCTTTTAATAATTAGAAGTATGTCGTTCTCCTCGTTTTTCATCTCCAAAATTCCTTTGTAATTCGTTTGTTTTATTTTTAAAAATTGATGAGAATGAAATAGATTATCTATTCTTGCAAGATTCTAGCAATTGGGGACCTTGAAGGAGTGCATGTATTATCTCTTAGCTCCACATGTATTACATTTCATATCCTTTTCAATTTTCATTTTAAACCAATTATCTTTTGTGACTACTCTTTGGTGTACGATTTTGAGTTATATCAAAAGCAGACCTGAATGAGAATTCAATTTATTTTAATTCTTTTTCGTCATTTAATCTAGTTTCCCAATTATCCTTCACTTCTATAAGAATTGTTTTATTTTGTGTTGTAGAAATGTCAAATATGTGTCTCCATTCCTTAACTTGACAACCTATTATTGCTTAATATGTAGACATTTTTGGGCGAGGTCCTGGATTCTTTTTCGTTCAGTTTTGTTTAGATATAATACTTTTCTTCTTTCAGTGCATTGTATTCTATAACAATTCAATTTTCTGCTTTTTACTGTTGAGTATTTCAGTGGTCCAGTATATCACTAATCATATTTATACCTTTTTTCATCCATGTTTATCTAAATTGTATTGTGATATACCGATATTGCATTTTATCATAAGGGTGCTGCAAGTATTTACATTTAACAATTGCGACGTTGTGTTTCGATTAAACTTGTCATTCCAATCGCAACGTCTCTCCAGAAGCGATTCTCCATCTCTTTTGTTATACTTGTTATTATCGTGTTCCCAAGGAGACATATTTCATGAATTTTATATAGCTTAGAGAATAAAGACATAAATCTTTTAATGTCAGAATCCTACTTAACCATGTATTCTTGAGATTTTTACAACACATCTTGAATATTAATCATTTAGAGGCCTCCACCCTCGCATTTTCCTTCAAAAATATCACTTCCAGACTTTCGAGGATTTCTGAAATCATGAAATACTACTATCCGCAATTTTTCAAAGAGCATGTCATTGAAG
>OZ012691.1:39157486-39162486 GCA_963942565.1 Maea johnstoni
TATTATTATTTATATATATATATATATATAGAAAAAGATAACCTAGGATATATTGATTGAACTCATACACTTTAAACTAAAAAGAACTTTCAAAGACAACAGAGAATTTAAGAACACAGTTTCTTCATTAGATACACATAGTTGATATTTCTGTTCAAAAAAGTTGATCAATAATTCATTATCAGTATCAAATCATCATCATTGTTCACTAAAAGTTTGGATGTTTTATACCTGCATGGTATCTAAAATTTACAGTTTGACTTATGAAATACATACGTTTCCCGCTAGACTCCATCCTAGCCGCCATGTTGACTGTGTCTCCAAACAGACAATAGCGAGGCATCATTAGACCCACCACGCCAGCAACACAGGGACCAGTGTGAAGACCTGGAATAGAAACACAAGGGGAGTTATGTCACAGGCATGGTATGCATAAGGAGAGGAAGGAAGGAAGTGTTTTTTACGTCGTCTTTCATTTACAGAAGGACCATATACTGTAAATCACTTAAGTATTGCGGGAACAATAAGATAGCGATAATAGCGCTCTGCCCATATGCGCTATTGTAAAATCCTGTTTTTATTAAATTCAGCGGTGAACTTGCTGCTGCTGTTCCCGTTCACCGCTAAACTTAGATCACTCCAGGGCTATACCGTAATTGCGCTATATAATGTTCACGCCATATCAAAGTGATTTACAGTACAGCCCTTGACAACTCCGCACATTTACATAGCGACAGGCCAACCTGATTATGAGGGTCCTGCGAACTCACATTCTGGAGCCAGGCATCGTAACCACTGTAGGCCATGTATGTATGTATGTATGGCCGGTCCCTTACGGTACGCAGAAACGTTACGATATGCAACAAATTAGATATGGTTGTAATAGGTTCTAGAATAAAAGATGAAAGATCGGCATTGATAACATTTCCCCCATATTTTCATATAAATCATTTTGCATTCAATTGCTTTTGAAAGAAATTGAAAGGAATCCCTTGATATCTTCTTCGGCCGACTAACCGCCCCCCCCTCCCCCCCCCCCCCCCATCCCATTATTCTGTTGACCCGAGGTTACTGGCCACGAGCTCTTAGTGACCAGGTCACATATAACTAGGAATATTAGAATAGTAGTTCTTATCATCAGCTTCACTCTGATACTCGCATCTGATTGGTCAATTGCTGTTGGGTAATGGATTGCATTTCATTACTTTTCATTAGTTGTCAATGTTAGGATGCGGATAAGTGTTTTATCCCCACTCTCAATGTTTTATTCCCCTTCGCCATGGTTACTATGGGTTTGACCTCAAGTTTACAAAAGAAATAAAAATAAAAATAAAAAATATATTTTTTTTTATTAAAAAAAGTCATAAAAAAAAATAAAAAAAAGATATTAAATAAAAAATTTTTTTAAAAATAAAACAAATAAATAAAAATAAAAAATAAGAAAAAATAAATAAATAAACAAGAATGAAAAAAAAGAATAAATAGATGAATTTTTTTAAATTTAAAATTCTTTTTTTTTAATTTATTACTATTTTTTTTTTGAATTTAAAAAAAAAACTGATGAGAAATTCGTTATCCTCCTCGTAAAAAAGGGATACGGCCTGGTATCTGCGTTCAGCCAGCCGTATCGCACTCGGCCTCGTGCGATAGGGCTGGCTTCTCGCAGATACCAGGCCGTATCCCTTTTTTCCAAGAAGGATAACTAAAATTATTATGACACTGGCATCTGAACATTAGCGTCCATCAGTAAGCAATTGTTTAGTGACCAGGGGTCAGCTAATAGTTACCAGCGACCTCTGAAAAAAACTTACATATTTGCAAACTTACATTCACTTATAGAGGTCAAAATGCATATGCACTAACGATATTTAATTCCTATATCAGTCGACCAGTCGCCTGTCAGCGACTGGTCAAGTGGTTGTCCGTGCATGATCGGCTGACGGTTGAAGCTGCCTAATAATTTCCAGCTGTAACGGTAAAGTTGTGTGGTCATTCTGGAGGCACTCGGTTAGAAATCGGGTGCGCGGTCGTGTAAAATGCCAGCACATTAGTTCTGTATTAACTTTGAACATTATATTTGTAGTATCATATATACTTTTGTAGTGTACCTACCAGTTAATAAACTATATATATATATATATATATATATATATATATATATATATATATATATATATATATATATATATATATATATATATATATATATATATATATATATATATATATATATATATTAGTGTAAGAATTAAATGCCTTTACTGTATACGTACCAATCCTGAGCTGTAGCTGTTGGTGAGGTCTGTGTCTGATCTTGAAGTTGGTCACAGCACTGAGTAGATCCAAAGAAACGTTGGCGATCTCGGCGGAGTGGCGTTTTCCGTTACGTACGGGGATACCGCTGACCACCATGTAAGCATCTCCTATTGTCTCCACCTGCGAATGAAACTAATACCCTCTCAGGCACGGTTTAAATGAGTTTAACCCCAGTTGTCATTTCTTTCACTTACGATCTTAGCCTTTGGGCGCTTTCTATTGTCACACAATGAATACACCAGATAGCAATCTTAGCAAGATAGACATTCCCTTCTTCTATTGGAACAGGGAATCTCCAACCCTATATAACATATACTGTAAATCACTTAAGTATAGCGGGAACAATAAGATAGCGATAATAGCACTCTGCCCATATGCGCTATTGTAAAATTCCCGTTTTTATCAAATTCATAATTGAACTTGCTGCTGCTGTTCCCGTTCACCGCTAAACTTAGATCACGCTATCCAGGGCTATACCGTAATTGCGCTATATAATGTTCACGCCATATTTAAGTGATTTACAGTATCCGTCATTGTTACTTTAATACCGTGACATTTCGAGATGTGTCATACTTAATGAACTATTACCTTCGAGTAATGTGTGTCAAACTTATCATGAAAAGGATGTGTCATATTTGCTACTCTGAAAGAAAACAGTGGTATAACTGGGCAATCACTGTGTACCGTGTTAATTTTGCACATATATAATGATGCACTCGGCAGGCAAATGCCTTTGATGAGCATTTTAATTTTTGCGTACCTTTGTTGAATGACAGGCTATCATGTCAGCGTGTTGTACGATACTAGCAAATGGATCGCTTGACTAGATATTTTTGCGAAGTTCAATAAATGCGGACTCCAATAATTAATGATTACGCATTAATTAAACTGCCGCAATATTAACACTATATACACTACTTAGTCAGGTTGATTACATACCTTATAAACATCGTGCTGGGAGATGATGTCATCAAAGCATGAGTAAAGATCATTGAGGAAATCCACAATCTGAAGAGAAAGAAATGAATCTACTAGCTCGCAGGCATTTTACATAGCAAGGTTGGTCCATGTCTATTTGCCCTATAATGGTGGACTGCCCTTATTACACTTAAACTGCTGGTGGCTAATTTTGATAATACAAACCTAAAAATAACTGAAACCATGGCACATGGGTACTCATCTGAGAGTACTCAGCAAGAGCTATCCAATGAATACCAACATGACAGGGTTAAGATGTTTTTCAAAAATCTTTGCGCTTTTGTCACTTGGAAGAAAGTAGCCTCAGCATTGGAAGGGTTAACCTCATATTGTACAGTGCCGACAATTAATCCCTGCACTAAATGCGTAGGTAGCCTGGGTAAAATACACGACCGCTTGGCCGATTGCCACACAGTTTCCTGGGCATTGCTGTATGGATGACCCCACAACTGGACGTAGCTTTGATTCGTAAGCTACGCGGGTCATAAATACGTTTGGCTTATTGTTTTGACATGTTATCAATGGGTGTTTGTACAATAAGGCACTGGCACTCGCCCAGTCGATTGGTGCAGGAATTAACTGTCTGCACTGTATGTATATTTATTTACTGAAAATACAGTTCTATAAAAGCATACTAATACATAAAAAATATATATTTATATGATACAAATATTCACAGAAAAATATAAAACGAAAAAACACTAGGAATTATTAAAAAAAAACATTATTACACAGTGTCATTTAAAAAAAATGTTTTTAATGGTATGATGTATTTTGGTATAATACAACAAGAAGTACATATCACAATACAATACGATACAAAACAATGGAATGAAATACAACAGAAGTTTACATACCTGCATTGGACTGCTGTCACATGACAACGAAGTGAAACCAACGATGTCAGAAAAGTAGATGGTAGAACTCTCATAACTTAGGGGTTTAACAAACTTCCCGGCCTTAAGCTGTTCCGCCACACTCCTGAAATATGCCCGAACGTGTAGAGCATTGATGAATATTATGTGTAGAATTTAATTTTCAATTTCATTTTATTCACTTTTTCTGTCAAAGTGTGGTTGTGTTGTAACTAGCCAGTTATAACTGATGGAGGAAATCAGAGTACCCAGCGAGACCACCGCCTAACCCCAAGTCACTGGCAACTTTCTCACTCGCCCCTGGTGGGGTGTAGGATGGAGTTATATTTTGAGTATGTATATGTACATATCTATTATATTTGAGTATATATATATATATATATATATATATATATATATATATATATATATATATATATATATATATATATATATATATATATATATATATATATATATATATATATATGTGTGTGTCTGTGTGTGTGTGTATGTTTGTGTCCATTAATTAGAAAACCAGAAAATTATCTAAAAGCAAGTGTAGTTAGGAAAGCCCTGGTTCCGCGAGCATCAACACAGTAAAACAACTTAATAATTCTATAAACAATGTATCCTCAGAGATTTTAAGCATTAAATAACTTTGTATGTATTTATAAATATTCTTGTCCATGTGTGTCTGTGTGAGTAAAAATTCAAGCCTTACGCTGGCATCATCCTGTAGAGTAATTTGTCTGATTTACTTTTTTCCTCCATCATTTGGTTTGTCCTTTCCTCTACAATGTCCGCAAGGTTGGCAGAATATTTCTCCATCATATTCATGATGTTTTCCAT
>OZ012691.1:39167486-39192486 GCA_963942565.1 Maea johnstoni
CAGTTGTAAGTGGTGGAGGAAACCCGAGTACCTGACGAAAACCATCGCCTAACCCCAAGTCACTGGCAACAGTCTCACTTGCACCGGCAAGGATTTCAATCTTGGCAGTAGTGAGAGACAGCTAGCTGTCAGTGGCATCACCACCCGGCATCACCATAGACCACTCGGCCAATAGGGCAGGCCCACAGTGGTGAGAGATAGCTAGCAGTCAGTAGCAATACATTCTACCACTCAGCCACCAGGGAAGGCCCCCATCCGGGACTGAAATGTTTTAATTGATTAATGCAAATACTAGTTTTTCAAAATGAATAGATAATAAAACTACAAGGGATACCTTCAGAACCCATCTTGCGTCCACAACGCAGTTTGAGCTTTTCAGATGTCCGTGTGAGTGGAGATGGCTTTTATGTATGTAGTCCATACCCTTGGCAAGATCAGACAAAAATGACAACTTAAAGGTCGTCTCGAGTTTGATGTCATCGTTGTCAATGATGTCCTGTAATAGAAATAGCAGGATTGCACTTTTTCTTTAATTTTCGCTGAAAATTCATATTGCATATTGCACACTGCAAACATTAAAGAAAAGTTGCTTATTCTTGTATTAGCTCAGTTCTCACCAGAAAGGTACTCAAATACATAAAAGATAACCGTATATATATATATATATATATATATATATATATATATATATATATATATATATATATATATATATATATATATATATATATATATATATTTATATATATATATATATATATATATATATATATATATATATATATATATGTATATATATATATATATAATATTTGTAACAATTACGTAACTATATGTGTTGTGTAATATCGTATAACATTATGTAATTCTTTTGTAATATGATGCCTTGTTTGAATATAATAAATTGGCGACCTTTTCATATCAAACATAGTGTTTGTTTTGGTGTCACTACGTGGTCATAAATATATATATATATATATATATATATATATATATATATATATATATATATATATATATTAGTATATTTAGAGGTAGAAAAATATGGAAGTTGAAAAATTATAGATGTACAAAGTATAGATAGAATCAAGGACAATATATTTCGAATAGCTACGTGTAATTTATCTCAGGTTAATGCAAAAAGATTAAGGCATATATGTTGAGCAGATTTATTTAGCTGGTTCAGCAGCTAGGCCTTGATATTTTCACTAATCATCAACTATTATTCATTGTTTCAAAATCATGGGTTTCATTTGTTAAGAAATCACTGAAAATAACACGAAAATAAATGACATGTATATTGCAGAGATTAAGTAAAGGTTGCATTGTTTTTGGATTAGCTCAGTTTTCCCCTGAAAGAAACTCAAATATTTAACAAAAATAACAGTAAAAATATATAAGCGTAGAAAAGATTTTGGAAGTTGAAAAAATTAGAGAGATACAAAGCGTAGATAGAAGCAAGGAAAATATATTTCTTATAGCTAATGTATCTCAGGTACATGAAAAATGCAAGCATACACGTAGGGCAGATTTCATTAGCTAGGTCAGCAGCTAGATTATGATCTTAGTAATCATAAACTATTCATTGTTTCAAAAGATAATCCAACATATCTGAATGGTCAATATACAAACTTAGACCAGCAAACGATCAAATATGCACATTCTTATAACAACTAAACACATTCTTACACATATTGATTCTGTCTACGTAATATTAGACTAGGTTCTTAGTCCCTAAAAACTGACATCCCCTACTGTGCTGACTAGGCAGTGTGTAGTAGTATCAGGTATTGTAGATAGATGGCACCACCTGGTCCTCCTATCTCTAGAGATTTGAGGTTGTCTCATTCAAACCGAATCCTGGTGAGATAAGTCTGAACTATTAAATTGACCACAATGGCCACCTTAAATGTTTGGTGCTTTGTAACAGAAAAAAACATAACAGAAAAATAAATATGACAGCCTAAAAATTCTAGATTTGAGGTTGTCTCATTCAAACCGAATCCTGGTGAGATAAGTCTGAACTATTAAATTGACCACAATGGCCACCTTAAATGTTTGGTGCTTTGTAACAGAAAAAAACATAACAGAAAAATAAATATGACAGCCTAGAAATTCTAGAATTATGTATCATTTGATTGACTACGGTTATATCCTAGTTCAAGCACGAGATACTGTAACCTGGATGTTCATACCTACCTGTAAGCTTCCTTTAGAACAGTAATTCCATACAAGGCAGATATTGGGAGGGTCTATGCAAGCTCCAACAAACACATTGGTGTTTTCATGCAGTATCTCCTTCATCTGCGAGTAAAGAAAATAGTTAAGTATTCAGTTCATTCACTGGATCTTGTAGATAAGAAGATTCTAAGCAGCCTGCCACAAGAATAGCATCTATTAAGTGACTAATGTTATTCCGTATGCATCAGATAAGAGGTGCGCGTCAGCATATATATATATATATATATATATATATATATATATATATATATATATATATATATATATATATATATATATATATATATATATATATATATATATATATTAGAGCTGCACTCACCACTCACGAACTCGAGTGGCTCGAGCATTAGGGCAGGCGAGCTGAGCTCGAGCTGAAGTCGTCAACTCGCGAACTCGTCTATGTTTGGAACACAAACGTAATACAGAACATCTAACACTAACTTTCTTATTACCGCTTATCACTCTCATGTTTTGTTTACAATCCCCAATGTATAAAGGCAGTGTTGAGCGTTATACTGACCTTTGTACCGATCTGTAGAAAGCAATATGAAAATATAAATATGTATTATTCTATGCAGGCACATTTTAAAATGAAATAACCTTGTAAATGTTAGCAATTCTCCATCCGTAAGTATTTCCTTCTTAATTGGTGGGCTAAATAATGAATATTTATTTTTAAAAACCGCGCACCCACGAGCTCATGAGCTCACGAGTCAAAATGGTGGTGAGCTCATGAGTTGATCTCCCTCTGTAAGTGCAGCTCTAATATATATATATATATATATATATATATACATATATATATATATATATATATATATATATATATATATATATATATATATATATATATATATATATATATATATATATATATATATATATATATATATATGAGAGAAAGTAAATGCCTTTTTTTGGACTGAAGTGTGTTAAATTTTGTTTAATGTGAGATGTAGTTATTTTCTTAATTTGGCGGCCATGTTGGATTTCTCAAATTCCTCAATAATGACAGAGTAGCGTCCGATGGATTATTGATCTAGACCTCTTCCAAAGTCAGAATCCACTGAAAACAACTCTGCGCCAAATTTTGCACATCCTGGATGCGATTCCTCTAGACTAATAGATACACCGATGTGTATGTATGCAAGTGTGCTACTTTTTTTTTCTATACAGTTGCATGTAAATAGACAGGGTACAAATACATACTTTTTTTTTTTTTTTTTTTTTTTTGTCTTTGCTTTTTTACAAATACATACTTGCAAGTGTGCTACTTACATCATTCAATTCCAGTAGGACCTTTCGTGACACTTGAATGTGTTCCTTGTTGATGTGTTTAATGGCTACCATGGTTCCTCGGTAGTAGCCCACCTTAGAGAAGAGCTGCTGTTGCTGTACTGTGCCCATGCTCTTCGCTGATTGGCTCATGCTTCCTGAACCTTTGGAGGGATTGGAGGAGCCCATAATGTTCGCCATCTTCTTACTGTTTGTACTGCTAGCCATACTGCCCTGGATGGTTAAAAAAGGTTCATACTCACACTGTGAATTTTCGAACAATCATTATTGACAGACCCTGCTTTATTGCGGCTGTCAGGCTTAATAGTTTTCGAAACTCTGCGCCTCACTTTAGGTCCAACTTATATTTAGTAAGTACGAAAGCATGTGATTTGCATTTTGAAAAAAAATGAAAATATTCTTGCCTGCAACCGTCCCAAGTTTTGTTATATATGTATATATATATGAATATATATATATATATATATATATATATATATATATATATATATATATATATATATATATATATATATATATATATATATATATATATATATGTATATATATATATATATATATATATATATATATATATATATATATATATATATATGTATATATATATAATTTTTTTTATATATATATATATATATATATATATGTATATATATATATATATATATATATATATATATATATATATATATATATATATATATATATATATATATATAATATATATATATATATATTCGTAAATGAAGGGATCAGTGCAGGTGAATAAGTGACATTGCTAGTGCAGGACTGGTCTAAAATCCCACCAAAATAAATCAGTATGTATTAAGCTATTAGATAAATAGTCTAAAAGGGGGAGAAATTTCTTCAATAACACACCTTGCTACCGGCCATGTTTCCACCCTTGATCATCTCTATATCCTCATAGCGGCATTTCCAGGTTTCGCTTAATAGCCCAGCTTCATATTGGCCCCTCCTGAAATATATATGGTGTAACTCATAGTCAACATTTATATGAAACCCTACCGTCTACGATATAATCCATAGGAGCGCCATATACAGTCAAACCCGTATTAAGAGACCACCTAAGGGAAGACCGAATAGTGGTCTCTTAATACAGGTTGTCTCTTAGAAGAGGACCATTTAAACTAGAATGTTAGACCAGGGAAAATGAAAAGGTGGTCTCTTAAGAGAGGTGGTCTCTTAAAAGAAGTGGAATGGACATAAAACTATATTTGCTAAGATTTGTAACCAAAATGTATTATCATGATGCAAGCGTATTGTACATTGCCATTACATTTCAATTGAATTTAGATAAAGTGAATGTTTTACATGAGTTTATGAACTCATTTGCATGTTAAATGATGATACACTCGTACCAAAGTACTGTGATACACTGTGAAGGTGTATTGCCAAATATAAATCAAATATACTCACGTCTAATATTGTATTCAGAACAGATACAAAAGAGAATATCATCCATATATCACGTACATTTGATAACTAAGGTATATTACCAGAACTCTTTACGTGAAAACATCTTCCAGCCAATATAATTGACGTACTTCGCCAATTATACCAGCAAAATTCCTGACCAAAATGTTAAATTTCTTGGTATGGATTACAGTGCTATACAGTAGCTTTTGGAATGAGCCATATGACAAAATGTGTTTTTTTAATTCAAGTAAGCGAAATTACAGACTTTCGTATTCGTCAAATGGTATTATCAAAGAGGTGAGTTTAATGGCTTTTGAATAAAGTCAGACCGTTGATAGTGTTTTATGGATGCAAGTATATTTGCTATTTAACAAGAAAAAAGAAAAAAAAAGTATATTTTCAGGCCATGAGCATGTTTTGATGTAATAGACAATGGACAATTCATAAACAGTTAAAAAGTGTACATTAATCACCATTATTTTATCATCGTTGAGCTAAAACTGAATTGAATCTTTGTGTAAGATTAGGTTATCGTATCAATTATATATACATGAATATTTTCAATTTTTTAGAATTTGAAAACAAATGGTATCTTGGAATACATGTATGGTTACCTTAGTGCATTTAAAAAAAAATACAATTGAAATATAACGAATCCCATTTAGGCCATGGGCCAAAATCTGTAAGTTGTCAAGTCGTCGCAAATTTGGTGGGGCAACTTAGTTTTGATAAGATAGGCAAGATTATGTATTATTTTAACTATTTTCATGTACTTCCTGCCTCTTAGCTTGCCCATTTTTGTGTTTTAGCCCTTTTAAGAACACTTAGATAGGCCTAGTTCACAAGTTATGCAATAGGTGGCCGGATACTATGTTGGCAGTATTAGCCAATCAGATGCCATGAAGATCATGTGATGTCAGCCCTGTGCCCTAGTTTGCAACTTATGCACCAGGTGGTAGGTCTCTATGTTGGCACTATTAGCCAATCAGATGTCATGAAGATCACAACAAAGATGGCAGCCCACATGTGTTGTTGTATACATGTTGTTATTGAAGAAGATGGCCCAATTTTACAGACTTCTGACAAATCTCTACAAAAAATTAAAGACTCAGCAGAGAAATGGAGGTATTCTATTTAGATGGTGTAGAGAGAGAAATTTCAGAGAAATACATACTGTTCTTCAGCTGTGGAATATGCAGCTGGTTATAAATGTGCTGATGGTTATCACATGGCATGTTATAGAAAATGTACTGACATAACTAAAACAAATAGAGCAATCAAGCGCTGTGCTAAGTTGGTTCAACCCATCCCTGAAAGGTGTGCTGATGAGATTACCCCAAGGAAAAGCACTCGACAGGTAGAGAATAGAATAGATATTTTATGATCTTAGTATTATATGATAGAGGTATTTTCTAAAGGATTACCAATCATGAAGACACATCAGAGGAGGAACTATCAGCTTAAATTGGTTGATGTGACATGCTACCTACCTAGGACTTATTATGGATCATATCATATCTATACTGGTCCACCATAAAATAATTAATTGTTTCAAATGTAGATGATGAACAGAGTGAAGGTGAAGTCAGCTTAAGTGAAGTCATGTTTGGGTTAAAAATTCTGGGAGACTGCAGGGCTTCTGGTTTTTAAATTGCCATAGCCTTACCCAAGATCATATAGCCCTATCTTAACTGAATTCTGCATGTCCAACTGTATTCCTATCCCAAAACAATTTGGAAGTTGTAAGCTATCTTTTCTTTGTTATATTTCATTTCGGAACGGTGCTACAGGACAACTGAAGTGTCAAATGGTGTTCTATAGCTGATCATATTCCTGTAATCCTCTTAACATGATCTTAAAATGTCACTTTTCTTGTAGCCAGTCGCGCCACCAAGTCAAATATTATTGTAGCCCTGCTCAATTTTCAGTAGCCTCTGGCTATGGGACTAGTGGTTAGCTTGACACCTAAGATTCATTCTCATATGGATTAAAAATTCTGTTGATATGTCAATGCAGTATTGTAAATCTAAGAAAGTGAACAATATGGTGAACAATATGGGAATACTAGGTATAGGATTCATTACAAAAGGCTTTCAAAACTACACATTCATCTATATTGGACACTCTTGATAGAGTCCAATATCTTGCTTCAATGATTGTAATGGATCTTAGTAGACACACAGTCACACACACATCACATGCACACAGAGACACATATCTGGAGTGGACTAAGATGTGTACCTATTTACAGGTCATCACCTACGAAATAAAGGCTATATTTATGGCTACAAATGCAAATGCTTATAGGCCTTATCAGGTTATTTTGGAATATGTCATTTTGGATAATTTAAACACCAAAGCCAGACAGTATGAAAACATTTCATGATGTTACTAATTAAGGATGCCCGCACCAGTTTTTTTTCGATTGTTGGGAGACGTCCCATTGTTGCGCATATCATGGGAGTCAGGCATGAGTGACATGAACGTCAGGGGAGGATGCGACATAAATCACGCCGTAGCGTACTGTTGAGAGACTTAGCAATTATTTTTCTGCCGTTCGCACAAAGGCAATTAAATTTTCCAGAAAAAAAGATGAACCTTTTGCAGTATGTGTGCGTAAAAGGGCAGGGTGAATTACGTTTCATGCAGTGTTGTTCGCCGTTTCCTACACTACCCTACCTCCGAGTATACTGTTAGCTTTAAAAAAGTATGTACAAGTCTGTGAATAATACTGAATGACACAAATTCATGTGGAATTTCTTTCATTAGGGTGAATCTAACTAGGGTGAATGCAAATGAAATGCGCTCTGCCATACTTCAACTTGGAAAATAGTTTTGAGTAGAAATGATTAAAGTTAATTATGTATATATGTATGTATTTTTATTGACTTTGTCTCAGGACATAATGATACAAATAAACAACATAGAAAATTGCAGAATACAACAACATACTACTACAGAGTAAAATTACTGAAATACCTTGTTTAAAGAGGTATTGCATAGGAAATAATGTGTCCTGCTCGTAATTTGGAAAACACAACAAAACTAAATTACCTGAATCACGTTTTATTTATCAACATAAGTTGGAATGTCATTAGCTCAGAGGTTGTAAATAGAGCATCCTCGTAAAACTGTTAATCTCTTGTTTGCTATCAAGAAAACAAATTTTGGAAGTGTTGGGTACTGTGAGGGAACGGCAAAATTACCGTGCGAGAAAGTCACTAGTACCAACGCAAATAATTCATGAACAGAGCAAGACGATACACCATAGAATAACCAAGCGGAACCACAACAATGTTTAATGGAGACTGCTGGATTTGACCAATTAGTAAGACAGCATTTAGACAAGACCAGGGTGCTAAGACTGGTTAAATGGTAAGGATTCAGTATCCGTGGTATCAGTATCCACCCGCTAGCTGATACCTGTTCTAGTACTATTACAGACCTGTTGGTAGATTCTGAGATACATATTCCCCGGGGGGGAATCAACATTTTCAACATTTAAGATATTAAACCCCTAAAGCACTGATTTCTGGCCAAAAAAGCACCCTTATTTTAATAAAAACGCTGACTTTTTCCAGTTAATAAACACCCCTTCTTTTATCAAAACACTGACATTGGATGAACGGGAACACGTATTTTATCTATAGATTTTATAATCCTCTGCCTGTTTAGCGGCAGCAAGTGGCGGCAGCAAACTCGGAAGCCCAGTCACTTCGGGAGTCACTCAGCGTCAGAGCCGCGTATATTTCGTGGATTGTGAGGGGATTTTCACCTCCCCATACTATGTACCTGGGTACAAAAAAGTACGTTACTTTAACAAAATCGCGGACATGCGGAGGTCTTAAAAAAGACCCCTTCTTCCGCAAAATACATAACGTGTGTGCAGCCCCCCTCTGTACCTGATTGCCTCCCCCCCCCCCCCCCCCAGGGAAATATTCCAGAGATCGTCCATATAGTATGCACAGTATCTCTATCCAGGTCTTTGGTCTCCTTTCCTATCAAACAATTGAATGTTTCGGCACAGTTATCACTAAATATAGTTCCAATGTATCTGCTGATGTATTTCAAAGTATTAAACATTTCAGTGCGTTAGTGCTCAACCTTGGACATTGCATGACTACATGTCGTAAATATTCAATTATATGGAGGTCGAAATTGGTCGAAAAACACGCTCTCAAAATATATGTCATCTGACTTAAGCCTAAAACACACCTGAGCAGCGCGACGCAGCGCAGCGCAGGGCGACGCAGCGCAGCAAAAGTGTGAGTAATTCACACTATAGCAGCGTTTTGCTGCCGCAGCAAGCTGCAGCAAAATTTTAGCGCCAAAAAGGCACAATCGTGTTTAAAATTGTTTTCCTTAAAATTACGTCAATGTGGCCGAAAAAAATTGAACAGAATCGCTTGACCTTTCGATTGACTCACGAAGTGACTGGGCTTCCGAGATTGCTGCCGCCACTTGCTGCCGCTAAACACGAAGAGGATTATAAAATCTAAAGTTAAAACACGTGTTCCCGTTCATCCAATGTCAGTGTTTTGATAAAAGAAGGGGTGTTTATCTAGTGGAAAAAGTCAGCGTTTTTATCAAAATAAGGGTGCTTTTTTGGCCAGAAATCAGTGCTTTAGGGGTACTTTTTAATTTTGATAACGAACGTATGCGCCACCCAAATACCCAAGTGCCCCCCCTCCCCCCCCCCCCCCCCCCCCCCCGGGTTAGGTATATCTTCCCCTCAAGAGGATTGCCGCCCTCAAGCGACAATCCTCTCTCGGGGAAGTTATTCCTGGTGTACATGCTAATCTTCTCTGTATCGTTCCAATTTTAGTATATGTACGGCCGAAGCTCGTACACCCAACAGGGATATATTTGTATAATGGCAATTACAAGAATTGATCAGGTTTGATTTTTTAGGTACTTTTTGGTACTTATTTATGGAAGGCCAAAGTGGACAAAAAGAGCATTTTCTAATATTAATTAATGATTTATTAATATTAATAAATGATTTATTAATATTAATAAATATTTACTAATATTAAGAAGTATTTATTAATAAATGATTTATTAATATTAATAAATGATTTATTAATATTAATAAATCATTTATTAATATTAGAAAATCATTTCCATTTATTAATATTAATAAATGATTTATTAATATTAGTAAATGATTTATTAATATTAATAAATCATTTATTAATATTAATAAATCATTTATTAATTTTAATAAATCATTTATTAATATTAATAAATGCCCTTTTTGTCCACTTTGGCCTTCCATACTTATTGGACATTTTAGATCAAAATTCTTATGCTGACGCCTGACTAGCTTGTCAGCAAGATACCTCATGAACAGCTTCATGTAACCTTCCAAATTTTCAGTGATCCATTTTTATGGCAAAAACGTGAATTGATTAGGTTTTGGTAACCTTAGAGTTATTGAACAGCAAAACGCTTTTCAGAATTTTCCTAAATCAAACTGCTCTCCACTTCTATTCATGGTCCATTGCACTTAGATTTTGCTAAACCTTGATATATTTCAAACTTTACTTTCGGCTGTTATGTATCAATATCCCTATACTGCTCAAGACTAACTTTTCTGCAAGATATCTCAAAATATTCAGTGACATCCTTTAAAAGATCTGGGATCCTTTTGTATGCATTCCCATCATTGACTGGATTTTAGTATTCTTTTATATATGATTGAGGTCATTCTGGGATTTGTATGATAAAGATACATTTTTTGGTGGGCCTCTAATTGTAACATTAATGCAACAAAATAAATACTTTGAGTGTATATGTGTGTATATATACTACACACACACACACACATATATATATATATATATATATATATATATATATATATATATATATATATATATATATATATATATATATACATATATATATATATATATATATATATATACAATCAAATTAGCTTTGCCAACAGTTGTATCATTTTAGATTAACTTTTTGCAATACTACCATTAACACCTCTTTGGTGAATTATTGTTCTATTTAGCAAGCATAAATAACAGTCGGTGAACGAATTAGAAACCGTGTCCCTTGAAGGTCGTTAATACTACGTGGATCGTGAAATAGTTTTGTTAACTGGTATTTAAGTATGGCGATTAGCAGCTTAACCCACCCTCCATCATCACTGCACAGAGAGGCCTCACTTCGTATTGAACATGTGCGAGTTGTTTGCTGATTATTTCTAGAACTAGTACAATAACATATGAGATTAATTAATATCTTTATCAACGGGATATGAATGAACGTTGGCCATTCCAATTCATTGTGAGATTAGAGTAAAATCAAATGAAGTGTATGATTTTTGCTTGGGATCGACAACCAAGCTTGTCGGAGGCCGACTGGGCGTGAATGGGTGAAATATCTTTAAGGGTTGGTCTAGTTCAAATGGTGAGAACAATTGGGCGAAAGCCAAGTAATTATTTTATTTCCCCTCTTCACTTTAAATCCAAGGAGAAATACCAAATACCTGACACTGGTCTGATTTTGAATATGTATCTTCCTCCCGTCGGCTTGTTTCATGTAGGAAACGGAAACAACATGACTTGAGTTTACCTTTAGCTTAGATGATCAAACACAAGTGGATTTGAAACCAGTCGGTCAACCTGAACATGCTAGCCTCAACCAGTGTCAACTAATAGCCGCTAATGGGCAAAAATGGTGCTCTGGGCACCCCCAGCTGGTGGTGGAGATAAGGTTTCTCCGTAATGTAATCGATGCAAGAGCCCTGATTGGTCCTTGTTTCCACGTGACCTCGCGCTGCTCCCTTATCTGGTACTCCTGGCATGAGTCCAGCATGTAACTATAGGGCATATAGTGATTGGTCTCTCGCTACATATCTATTATTTTCTTCATCCAAGCCTTTAGTATTAGGTATTAAACGTGAAAGGGATTAATGTTGATACTTCCGACATAACTCTGTTTGCTGAGTAATTTCTAAACAAGCCCAAGTAAACTTTCCCCCTCCCCCCCCCCCCCCCCCCCAAATAACGTATTGCTTTATTCACGTAATGCTAGTAAAAACCTTGATTTCCTCAGTGTATGATAAATATGTTTTTCACGTCTTCATTAACACGGAAGGATAAATTTAGCAGCGGCTATTAGCTCTTCCTCCATGACCACGTTGTACGACCACGTGGAGAAAGGGCGCGGCAATCTCCCGGTAATTACGTCATAACCATTGCCTTGCCGTATTTTGATTGGCTGAAGGCCCTGCAGCGTTTTTGCTGCGCAGCAAATTATTCCTCCAGAGAATACCTTGCTGCGCTGCGTCGCGCTGCGTCGCGCTGCGTCGCGCTGCACTGCTCAAGTGTGTAAGGTCTAAGGCATTAAGACCAAACTATATTTTGCTGCGTCGCGTCGCGCTGCGCTGCGCTGCGTCGCGCTGCTCAAGTGTGTTTTAGGCTTTATGAGTGTCATTAACAGATATCGCCTGCCCCAATCTTTTTGTTACAGTCGGTTTGATGTCTTTATTGACCAACAGCAATCGACGTTTTTCTAGTATTGTCCTAGCAATAAAGAATCGGCGACATTTATAGTATATATTTTCCATTCAATATGACACCTCTGAATGCAAATTTACTGCCAGTAGCCTCCACGCAGGGCTTGATAAAGACTAGTTCGTACGTGGTTACCTGATGAATTTATTACGTTTTATGTCATCTCTCACATAATGACATCAACATTGCTTTAAAGTCACCTTCATTTCATTAGATTTTGTACATTGTATTTAAAACTGAATGAAACTTGAAAATGAATTCACACTGTACAATAACAAAATTTACTGATTGGCCCTTCAAATGTATGGAAATAGAACCGACGGCCAAAATTGAAATTGCACGGCTATGACGTTATAGTCGCTTGGTGACAATTTTTCATTTCCCAGTAATAAAGACTTGGTTACAATTGTATTGAGTTGCTTGCATATTTCTCCATAGTCGCTATTTTTAAAGAGAAATACGTAAGTATGGGGATGGGGGTATTTAAGATAACTAATTCAAAACCATTGGTGCGGGAGGTCTTGATAAATTAAAAATCTTTTTATGGAGGCATAAAGTTGTCAGGTCCCCCCCCCCCTCCCCCCATTATAAACACGTTCAGTTGTCGTCTCCACTAACTGCACACACTTTGCTGATATAGGTAGAGACTGGTCGTGAAAGTAACCCCTCTGGCGACTCTAACAAAGGGAATTTCCCTATTGTTGCCACGGGACATTGACAATTTCGCTTGCCAAAAAGCGTAAAATGTACCCTATCACTCGTAGCTCTGTGGCAAGAAAAGCAGCTCGGAACACCCCCATTTATTTTACATATATTGAATGCAATGTTACAGAGCAAGAACATATCAAAAAATAAAAAAATCCTTCGGACTAGATATTTTTCTACAACTCATTATGTGTGATATATTGCCCTATATTTGCTTCTTAGCGAGCGCAACACGACTCCAACAGTGGGAGTTCCCTCCTATTGTTGCCACAACAATAAGGAAACAAAGGGTGCGTCATTGTCTTTCCATTTTCATAAAAAGCAAAAAACGTACCCTTTCACTCATAGCTCTGTAGCAAAAAAAGTAGCTCGAAACACCCCCATTTTTTTTTCAAATATAGAATACAAATTTACAGGGCAACAACATATCAAAAAATTAAAAATTCCTTCGGACTAAGATTTTTTTACAATTCATTATGTGTGATAAATTGCTTAATATTTTCGTCCATTTTTGAAAAAAAGTGAAGATTTTTAACTCAACCCCTACCATTCAACCTTAGGCTATGAAGAAAATATAGTATGTTTTGAAAAACAGTTTGTGCAAGCAAAAAGGGGAACTACTCTTTTACCTGCATGCAAATTTACGCTTATACAGATTTACAATTTATTTTTCTCTGCACAAAAAACCCAGAATGAGCTGAAAATGTTAAAAAGCGCGATGTGGCGGCCCCTTTTCCCTCAAATGGCAACTTTTCAAAAATCACAAAATTGTCTCTAGCAAAGAAAATCGGCCAAACAGACAATTTCTTTTTAGATTTTCTTTAGTTTTGTCCCACAAAGTATAACATATCCAAAAATTAGAAAAATCCGAGGACAAAAGAAAAACTGGTGCAGGCATCCTTAATAGCAGTTCTAATCATCAACCATAAAGTACATTAGGGGCAATTTGTGGTAAGCTTCTAATGTATACTCAGTACAAATCTTTCAGAGACAGACCCCTAAGACCTCAGTTTTGCATTCATTTTTTTGTATTATTACCCTAAAACCAGGAACTATTGGTTCATTTCATACTGTGTACTTTTAGCAGTTTCATTCAACATTGAATATTTGTGTGAGGTTTGCAGTTTCTACTTTGAAGTGTGAATTTTTTCGGGTCAGATCCCAAAAATATCTCATTTTCAGTCATTTTCAATTACCCTAAAATCAGGAACGATGGGTATATTTTTAATAACTTTAATTAGTTATTTCATAACTAAAGCAGTTTTAGTTAATTACCTTCAAAGAATATATGTGTGAGGTTTGCACTTTCTACACTGAAGTATAGGTTTGTTCTCGGTCACATCCCTAAAATCTCATTTTTTAATCATTTTTTGCTTCAATTACCCCAAAAATGCTGTCACTTAGGGGGACTTTAACATATATTACCGATGATAGTCATTATCAAAAACTCTCTAGGTGTACTTGTGTGAGGTGTTCAGCTTCTACTCTTAGGCCTAGGATTTCTATTGTCATATCCCAAAAATCTCACTTTTTCTACTCTTTTTTGCTGAAAACACCCCCGAAACACTCACTATGTGTCAATTTCATAATATTTATTATACCAGTTATTATCAGCACCCCTTGAAGTGTATTTGTGCCAAGTTTGGAGATTCCACTTTCTTCTCTAGATTTTTTACCATCTTATTCCCAGAAAATCATGTTTTATGACATTTTTGCCTAAATTACCTCAAAAATGCAGTCACTTAGGGGGTCTTTCACAAACTGCACTGATTGTAATCACTATCAATAACTCTCTAAGTGTACTTGTGTGAGGTTTTCAGCTTCTACTCTTAGGCCTAGGATTTATATTGTCAGATCCCAAAAATCTCCCTTTTTCTACTCTTTTTTGCTGAATTCACCCCAAAATGGCCAATATAATTATTTCTACATGTTTTTATGATACTTCATGTTCATGATGTAAATGATATTTGTACAAAGTAACAAGTGTATAACTTATTTAGTTATCTTTTTATTTAAGAATTACAAAAATCTCAGGTTTTCTTTCATTTTCGGAGGTTTTTGCCATCAAAACCATCTTACCGGGCAAATGGCCTTGACATTCCAAATTTACATAATTCATTATGACATTTACTATCTAACACAGTTTTCTAAATAAAAAAATCAGTGATTTATTATCACAGTTGGGCGTTTTGGGTATTAACAGAATTTCACTTATTACAAAAAATGTGTATTTTTAGTCGTTTTTGGCACAAAACCACCCAAAACGGCCTTCATGTAAAATATCTAGCAGTGATTCATATTTGTAAGTTTACAGCACATGCTTAAGTATGATTCTAAAAGTTATCAGGTTTCTACCTTAAGAAATGTATTTTTTATGAGTAAATCACCAACATCATCTGTTTTTCACCCGTTTTGGCCTTAATTGACCAATAAATAATTAATGGGCAACTCTTTTTGCAGGAACTTTTATTTTGTGACCCCCAGGCCATACCGACCATAAATCAAGTGTATTTAAGTTGCCCCACCAGATTTGTGACGAAATTAAAAACTAAGCACATTTTCTGGCATTGGCCCATGGCCTAATTGGAATGCATGTCATGTGTATGGTAGCGCATTTAAAAATACAATTAAAGTATACCTTATTCCATTCGTACGAGCACAAACCAAAATGAATGACTTTAAAGTGATATCCTTTATCTACTTTGCAGAACAAATTTTATGAAATCTGCCTAAAATATTCTCGCGAATCAATGTTTTTCGCAAGTAAAAGTTTAATTCCCATATTGATTGTAAAAGTGCCATAACATCGAGAAACAATTATCATGGGAATCAAGATTAATAAATAAAGAAGTAATTCCACATTTACCATGTACGATTTTTTTATTGATGACGTCAGAAGGCAAAAGCAAAATGGCCGCTCTAGCAACCACACAGAACCTTGTATATTGGTTTTGGCAGAGAACTGCAGTTTCAGATGATATTGAGGAAAATGTTTGGACATACCTATAGAGGAAAAGGGATAACCCTATAACGCCTATCATCATCACAGTACCGGAAACGACCAGAACGATGACCAACCAGGTATCTGCGAAGAGAAATACATTTCATGTGCAGTATATATGTCACTGTTTACTAGTATTCCAGGCATTTACTGCTATGTACATCTCTCTCTCTCTCTCTCTCTCTCTCTCTCTCTCTCTCTCTCTCTCTCTCTCTCTCTCTCTCTGTCTGTCTGTCTGTCTGTCTGTCTGTCTGTCTCTCTCTCTCTCTCTCTCTCTCTCTCTCTCTCTCTCTCTCTCTCTAATAAGGAATATTGCAATTAATCCATACCATAATACTAGAAGGAACTTGAGAATTTAGTGTTTACACGTTTGATAAAATCCAAGAACTATCACGCCAAATAAATCTCTCGAAAACAACTGACAAAATGATTGAAATAACTCTAATTGGAAATGTGTCGATTTAGAACATGCGACAAAAATATCCCACATAACAATCGTCGTCTTTTGTGCCATTTCTACTTTTATTATTAGTTTGGTGTTGGTGTAATAGGTGGATATGCTTACTTGAAGAGACAGGACAGAGCTCCCCCCTAAATCCGCAAGGGGGTATGGCAGGAGGGGCAAACTCGTCGCCAACTAGACCATTGGGCCACATCGGCTTTCTGTGCATCTTGTAGACCTGTTAAAGGTAACACAAGACTTAAACATTGCCATTATATTTCAATTGAATTTAGATTAACCCTTCCAATGCTAAGGCTACTATCATCCAAAGCAAAATGAAGAGAAGCTATTTGAAATCCGAATAATCCCTGTCATGTTGGTATTCATTGGACACTCTTGCTGAGTAATGTCCGATGATTACCCACATGCCAGGGTTTCCAGTCATTTTTTAGTTTTTTTTTGCATTATTTTGTGTTGGCCAAATTAGATGTTAAGGTCTTACGGCACTTTTAGAAATCTCAGATTAAGTTTACTGAAATTTTGCATGAGGAAAGAATATAGCACAGTGATTTTCAAAACAACTTTAATACATGGGGTCATAGACTGTTTATACAGATTTATAAAAAAGTAATGCAATTTATATCACAAACGTTTCTTTTTCCAAATTGTCTTTTCTTTGCTAAATTTAGCACTTCAAAAATACTGACGCTGCCTTAAATAGTGTTCTGCCATGTTGAAATTATTTTTCTGCTGTTTTATAGGAACTATGGGGCAAAATCAAGGAATTCAAATTACATAGACTGAGTTTTTAATCCAAAATTGAAGTCAGAATTTCTGAATTTAATTTTGTCAAATCTATCTACACAATGTTCTTATCAAGAAGGCATATAAAGCAAATGACAGGTTATCAGGTAGGTTTACGAAACACAGATGGTTAACATTTGTAAAATAGGCAGATTTTCATAAAAATGCTCCCAAATGGTACCGCATTTGTTCTTTCTCATTTAAGATATTGTTTAGCAAGGGAACCCCATTTATACGTAAATAAATGATCATACCAATTTCCTTTAAATGTGTCAAATCATCAGGTTGAATAAATTTGATAATCACTATATCCAAAACAATCTGTGGTCAAACCAGTCTTTTAGTATACTATTTAGAATAGGCAAGTAAAGTCGTAATGGTACATATATATTTAAAAAGTCCGTTTTGGTAACAATTTCCTTTCATAATTGGCAGTGGTTTTAGGAAAAATGTTCTGAATCATTTTAGTTAGTTCAATACTCAATAGGTGTCATCGGTGTAGAGTATCGTAAGACCTTAAATGAATGTTTTACTATAAGTTTATGAACTCATCTGAATGTTGGATCAAATGATGATACACTTGTAACCAAGTACTGTGATACACTCTATAAGTGTATTGCCGAATATAAACTGAATATACTCACCCTCTAATATTGTATTCAGAATAGATATAAAAGAGAATTTCATCCATATATCAAGTACATTTGATAACTTTGGTATATTACCAGAACTCTTTACGTGAAAACATCTTCCAGCTAATATAATTGACGTACTTTGCCAATTATACCAGCAAAATTTCTGACCAAAATGTTTAATTTCTTGGTATGGATTACAGTGCTATACAGTAGCTTTTGGATTGAGTAATTTGACAAAATGTGTTTTTTAATACAAGTAAGCGAAATTACAGTCTTTCGTATTCGTCAAATGGTTTTATTAAAGAGGTGAGTTTAAAGACTTTTGAATAAAGTCAGATCGTCGATAGCGTTTTATGGATGCAAGTATATTTGCAGGCCATGAGCATGTTTTGATGTAATAGACAATGGACAATTCATAACAGGTAAATAATGTTTGTTTTTTTTGTGTGTTTTTTTCAGGTAAATAATGTTCATCAATCATTTATATCCTATCGTGGTAAAGCGAAACGTGAATTTAATCTTTGGATAAAAGTAAATGATTACATAAATTTGAATGTCATATCTGTTTTATTATACCGAACAAAATACAAAACATATAATAAATAAATTTGTCGTAATCTTATTGGAAACTAACCTGCTGCCCGTCGTCTGTATTTAGAAGTTCAGACATCAGGACAAAGGCACCAGTTTCCGGATTCATATCTGTAATCCAGAAGTCTGGTTCTCTGTCTCCATTATTGTCAATAACAACATTGCCTGTCATTCCTACAAGGAAAAATATCGGAACTTATTTTTCTTCTTTGTTTGGTTAACAATACAATATCAAATGTTTCCTTTGCTCATGATGGAGCAAAACACATTTCACTCCAGGCACAAAATAAAATGTTATCTTTTATTTTTTTTGAAAGAAGAATTTTCCAAAGTAATACTGATAAAAAAGGATAATGATATTAATGATAATAATGATAATAATTACAGAACATCAATAATGACAATGATAATAATAATAATAATAATAATAATAATAATAATAATAATTATGATAATAATAATCATTATCATCATCATAATAATAATAATAATGATAATAATAATCGTAATAATAATAATGATAATAATAATAATAATAATAATAATAATGATAACATCAATAATAATAATAATAATGATATAATAATAATAATAATAATAATAATAATAATAATAATAATAATAATAATAATAATAATAATAAGAATAAGAATAAGAATAATAATATTAATAACAATAATGATAGTAATAATAATAACAATAATAATAATATTAACAATATTAATAATTATAATAGTAATAATAATATTAATTATAATAATGATAATGATAACAATAATAACAATAATAATAATAATAGTAATGATAATAATAATAATAATAATTATAATAATAATAATAATAATAATAATAATAATAATAATAATAATAATAATAATAATGATAATAATAATGATAATAATAATAATAAAAATAATAATAATAATAATAATATCAAAAATAATGATAATAGTAATAATAAAAATCATCATCACCATAATGATAATAATGATGATGATAATAATAATATGAATAATATGAATAATAATTATAATAATAATAATAATACTAATAATAATAATAATAATAATAATAATAATAATAATGATGATAATAATAATACTAATAATAATACTAATAATAATGATAATAATGATAATAGTAATAATAATAATACTAATAATAATACTAATAATAATAATAATACTAATAATAATACTAATACTAATAATAATACTAATAATAATAACTATCACAATAATAGCAAATAAAGGTGATCGTGATTTAGATATAAAAGATATAAAAGAAGAAGGATAGACATGTAATATTAAATTCTAATAGATGCCGGATAAACGTTTCCTTACTTTCCCTACAATAACTTTTGTCACAGAATAGACCTAAAGTTCGCATTCCATCTAGTTCTCAACCAATCATTATACCGAAAGCAAAGGTCAATAGACATAAATAATACATTTAACCCACCTTTGAAAAACCTCCCTCTCATGTAGTTAGCAATGAGCGTGCCATTCTTCCAGTCCAGCTCCTTATTTAGGACTTCATTCATACCCAGTGCATACAACAAAATGGCGTCGTGAAGGAAAGCTGCGTAACGGTCTCCTTGCCGAAATTTAGCCTCGTTTATCTGAGAATTGAAGGTGTCATTTTGTAATTTGTACATAGGTGTAGGGATCTTTATTCATATTGGTATATCATATTTACGATGGTGCTGGTGTGAACGGCAGAAGAAAGAAAAAATCCGCCGTTCTTCTTGAAAATGACATAATCTTCTTTTTTTTTTAATTCCAATTATTTTCCAAAAAGGCAGAAAAGAACATTTTTTTCCACATTTTCCAAAAATTGCAGAGCAAATTATATTTTTTTGCCGTTCACACCTGCATCATCGTACATAATCACAAATAACAACAAATATATTTTTCTTAGCGACCGGGTATTACCCGGGATATCCACCATTATACTTCTCTCCTGAAATATAACAGTAATTGAACTAATGTAGGGTAATACGCAGATCAGCCTATTTTGCGTTTATCATATTAGACATTATTATCATGGTTGTCTTTAAGAAGAGATGATGCTTTTAACTAGAAGTGTTAATTTCAGATTGCGTGCGAAACAGTAAGTATCAAGAAGATATGACTTTTCCATGAATCACATGTTTTTGATTTAATAAGTAATATCATGATCACACGGCAGATGGCGTTTAATTCGATGAGAATCTGTTCGTTTGGCGATATTAGGATTTCGATTATTGCCACTTTTTCAGTCATTTTACTGATAAGTCGGTGGAGGAAATCGGAGTACCCGGAAAAAACTACCACCTAACCTCAAGTCGCTGGCAACATTCTCACATGCCGGCATAAATGCGCATACGATATTAAGTAAAATGAATATGTTTGATCATATTATTTCTCTATGCATCTGCTAACTTAGAAGGCTAACGAAAAGATATCTTTAGTAAGTGGAGAAATACTAACTGCATTGAAAATCATCAATACGTCCTGTATATAGTGGATGATACGTACATTCAAATTGCCAGGAATATTATTACTCCAAGGTGGTACGCGCATGCGCCGTGCGACTTCCACTCTGAATGCATCGACACGTGGACCAGTTAGAGCAGCTAGTGACACCTACAATTAAAAACATCAACTATAAGTCTATACGAAGGATGCTTGTTGAACTGCAGAAAAAAGATTCCGCTGTTTTTCTGGAAAACTAGGGAAAAAAGAATAATATTAATTTTTTTTGCCGCTTTTGGTCAACGCTGGAAAAAAATCCACTGTTTTTCCAGAAACAACGGAAAACCTTTCATTTTTTTCTACCGCTCACAACTGCACCATCGTACCATTATGAAAGTTTTTTTTAGAATTATTTTGAAAATGAAATATTGTAGGTCCTACATGGTAATTATATAGGAGGTCCATAACTTCCGGACACGAATGTTGATCACCGGATACGCAACCAGCAGATCTCACTCAACAGCCTTGGCACGACCCAGACCTTGTGCTGACGAGAATCACTCGAGATTTTTGTATTGCACATATGCGTGAGTAACTTTCCTCATTCGTCTGTCTGCTAGTGACGTCACAATGAGGCGAGATTAGTATGTCCAGGGCCTTATAATGGGTCCTATGGTAAATGGTCTCTGGCGACTAGTCCATTTTCTCTTCATCTAAGATTATGACAATAACGTTATGTCCATCGTAAATCAATATCTAGAAAGGAAATGGGCTTCTGTATAAAAATGTAAAGAGGCCTTTTGAACTGATGCCATACAATTATGATTGTTTGACAGATGTCTGGAGTTTTCAATTCACGCACAATAGATTTTCAAATGAGCCTGAATGAAATTAGGAATGAGTTTGGAATTTTAGTATTCGTCATGTTTTTTTCTGCCAAATTCAGTCTAAATCGTGATATGTCAGCTTTAGGTTGTGTTGGAAACCGAAGTACCCGTGAAAAAACACCGCCTTACTCCAAGTCACAGGCAAGTCCTGCATGCCTTGTGCCGGATTTGAGCCTAAATAGTAGTAAAATTCAAATTAATGGTATTCTTAATTATGAAAAAACAAATTCCATAACCTTATGGTTGTTTCATGAAAGAATACGACTTATCTAATGATATTTATCATTTTGACACAGTATCCCCGGATATCAATTCCCCCCATAGTTCAGTAGGAACATGTTTTGTAAATTTCTTCTTATACAATGTACCCGGTCTACTTGGACAGATCGTGATGTTAAACACCCCTTTATAAGTTGAACACCATTCGTGTGTATCAATCACAGTTCGTTTAAATATTTAAATTAATTAAAACGTCGTATCAGAATATTGGTTTGCAAGGCTTTAAGATCTATTATGACAACGTTCAACTCTATTTAAAAGATGCAGGTTTGAAACCGATCTCCCCCGCGCCGGCAAATGCGACATAGATTGGATGAATATAACTTTTTACCCGCCCACAAATACGGTAGAAGGAGGGTAAATAACACGTTTTTATCCGCCCCAATGCAACGTTCCTCTTCCCGCCCACACTACAGAGGGAGGTTGAATAAAACGCACCTGTCGTAATTGCGGGCGGTCAAAATTATCTTATTTAACCCTCCCCCCATGACATTTTCTCTTTCACATCCGCGACATCGTATACAAAAGTCTTACGTGGAAGACTGTCTCGAAAGCTTTCTTGGCCTCAGTATTTCTGCCGTCGGATCCAAACCACGTTTCGGTGGGGTTCAGGAGGTCCTCTTCCGGTAACATCTCCATGGTGAGAAATACGTAGTCCCCATTGGACATCCCCATGTCATGCGCAGTGAGCATGAATCTACGTCGGTCCTCTTTTGGGCTGATGAGAATTATGACTGAAATAGAAAATATTATATATATATATCATATATATATATATATATATATATATATATATATATATATATATATATATATATATATATATATATATATATATATATATATATATATATATATATATATATATATATATATATATATAGATAGATAGATAGATAGATAGATAGATAGATAGATAGATAGATAGATAGATAGATAGATAATGATTGATAAGAGTTCCATTTATTTCAATTATTTGGAGTTTATGAAAATTTTCATACATGCAAAATCGTGGCATGATAATTTCATGCATGAAAACAACATTTTCATGCAGGAAAATGATATTTCCATGCATGGAATCTTTGCACCCTAAATACGTATGGATGAGAGGTCCATGCGCATAAATGAAATGTCCATGCATGAGAATTTCATGCCACGACGTTTTCATGCATGAAATGTTCATGCATGACAGTCGCAGTATGACATAAACCAAAAAGTAGAAGAGGAAATCTCTTGTCCGTACGGAAAATTCTGAAGCAGCCTTTTAATTACAATGGTACCATGATCAGTGCTTTCACAACGCCACACGTTTTAAAAGCGAATCCGCAGACTCTTTCAGTGACACTTAAAGGTTGGAAGTAGAGTCTTTTTTTTTACAACAAACCCCGTAAAGAGGCTAAAAGAACATACGGCTAAATAATGACACACCAACCACATGACAATGGAGTTGAAAAAATAGCTGGGTTTTTGCACGGATCTAAGTCAAATGTCGTGTAAATATGCTTTTAATCCTTTTAGCGCAATTACTCAATTTGCTTATATTGTAAAGAATAATTAAAGCTGTCATTATCAACACACACGTATATGCATGCATAGATTCACGCACGCACGCACGCACATACATACTTTCATACACGCACATACATACATGCGTGAGTGTAATTGGTTCACAGCATTTATTAGCTGTGATACAAATGTCAATAAAGATATATGCATACACACACACACACACACACACACGCGCGCGCGCGCGCGCGAGGGTATATATATACCCTCAGCCCCCCCCCCCCCCACCACACAAACATATATACAGCATATATACACAACAACACATACAAATATCACTAACCTCGTGCCTCTTCTTTGGCCCTCTGCATGACCTTCATTACGAAACGATCTGGTGGATACCTATCGTATTCCGCCTTGTAAGCCGTGGTAATATTATTATCGTCCAGAACTTTACTGATGGCCTTTGAGGCGTCCTGCCACAGCAGGTAGTTAGAGGCGAGCACAGCCACCCTGTTCCACTTGTAGTACTTCATCAGTCGTAGCAGGAACTCCCCTAGCTTGTTGAAGGGGCCCAGGGTACGTAAGAGGGTAGTGTAGATGTTCTTGTCGGAGAGATCAGGGTCCGTGGCCACCCAGGAGACTATGGGTATGTTGTAGAAGGAGGCAAGCTCCGCAGCACCCCGACAAGCTGAAATAATGGTTATATTGGTAGTAGTAGTAGTAGTAGTAGTAGTAGTAGTAGTAGTAGTAGAAGTAGTAGTAGTAGTAGTAGTAGTAGTAGTAGTAGTAGTAGTAGTAGTAGTAGTAGTAGTAAATAAATAAATAAATGTAAGGTTTATAGTCTTGTTCCATTTTATCAATGTTCACACGACTCTTACATTTATTCCCCAGCAGGCCTGTTCAATCAATATATATATAATATAGTAATAGTAGTAGTACATGTAGTAGTAGTAGTAGTAGTAGTAGTAGTAGTAGTAGTAGTAGTAGTAGTAGTAGTAGTAGTAGTAGTAGTAGTAGTAGCAGTAAATAGATAAATAAATGTTAGGTTTATCAATGTTCACACGACTCTAACATTTATTCCCTAGCAGGCCTGTTCAATCAATCTATATATAATATAGTAATAGCAGTAGTATATGTAGTAGTAGTATATGTAGTAGTAGTAGTAGTAGTAGTAGTAGTAGT
>OZ012691.1:39198115-39294682 GCA_963942565.1 Maea johnstoni
TTTATTGTAGACGAACGTTCCTGTGCTGAATATTTATGTGCAGAACAAAAAAGCCAGTCATATGCCAGCTCAATTGAGCTGGCATATGACTGGCTCTTTTGTTCTGCACATTAATTGCACTTAGTGTAACATACCCGCGTGTATAAATATGCGGACCGGTTTTTGGACAGGTTGATAAACTGTTCATGACGGACAGTGAGTACTACAAACATATACCAGTATCTGGACAAGCGAGTACTTGAAACCTACGGCTTTACTACATGTTACTAGATCTGAGTACTTCTTCTATTGTTTTTATATTTATTTTCTATTTATTTTTAGGTAAATTCATGTTCATACAGTTTAAATATCCAGTATATAAATATATATATATATATATATATATATATATATATATATATATATATATATATATAAATATATATATATATATATATATATATATATATATATATATGCTCCTGAGATGTTCACGTGACATATATATGTAAGTATGTATGTATGCATGCATGCATATACATTGATAGGCACACACACACACTTAGTATACACACCTAGTTTCCAGCCCATGGTGATGACAGGGTACATCATGACGATATGAGGACCAATGTGGACCATTGGACGTTCTGTGAGTGTCACCTCTCTAGCGCCAAATGGAAGAAAGTCCTGGCACGCATTTACTGAAATACAAAACAAAACCTGAAAGAAGTGTGGTTTTTAACTTTCAAAATCCTACCTGGATGTAAAAGGTGGGCAAAACCGGCAGTTCTGGATGTAGAGTAGATAAAGTTGTGACGAAACTCCTGTATTTGAAATATCGATTTTTTCGCCTAAAATCATTGCCTTTTATGAGTTTTGTATAACACCGCTGAGGCAGGTTATATGAGTTTTAATATATTTATCTTTTTAATATAGGGCATGTTAGGGAAGGTGAATTACTAAACTTGACAAATTATAATGTTTGCAGATACAGGCTACTCATTATCTTATAGCTTTAGAGTGAATGAATGTCCCAAGCATGTGTTTTTTAGATTTTGGTTGAATAAGTATTAAATTATCACCAAAAGCTGTCATCAATCAATCTTAGATGACATGTAAAAAGTACTGATCAATATACAGTATACCTAAGCTGGCATATAACAAATTGGAAGTATATGCATCAATGCTCAACCTGTTCCTGTACCTATCAAATCTCAGAAGCACAGCATACTTGGCTAATTGTAAGCTGTATTAGACGAAGTAAGTCCTCACTAGTGATACACAACTCACCACAGTACAGATGCGATGCAGGAACACCTTTCGGTAATCCAGTGGACCCTGACGTCAAAAAGATTACTGCATCTGATTCAAAGTCGAACATCTTTTCTCTCTCCTGAATGGTGTCATTATCAATCTCTGATTCCATAAGGGTCTTGAAGTTCACTGTTTCTTCGATCTCTTCTTTGGAGACCACAATGAGTGTTTTAAGCATTGGTACCGCTTGGTCAGTAGGCTGATGCTGGGAGGCTCTTGGTTGGTTAAGACACTTGAGAGATGATTCCAAGATGTCCTGATATGACCTGGTGTCATCCACAAAGAGGACAAGGCCCGTGCACTTCATCCGATGAAGGAGGTTAAAGAAATCTGCCTCACTTCTTGTTGTTAGACCGATCAGCACTGGGACCACCCCGGCCTGCATCAGGCCAAACTCCACAATGGGGAACTCGTAGATATTGGGCAGAAGAACTCCCACTCGTTCCCCGCACTGGAGGCCCAGCTTTATAATGGAAGTGGCGAATCTCCTAACAGAGTCGTATAGATGCCCATACGTGACAACTGTCTGCTTCTGTCCAGGGCACAGGAACACAAAGGCCTCGTCATCAGATAGCTCCTCAGCACGTTCTCTAAGACATTCAGTTAGAGTCTTTGGCACCAGAGGGCGTGTTCCTGTGGCGTGTATATAGCTTGGCTCTGGGCACTCCATCTCGGAAGAGAATCCCTCTATAAGCACGTCTTCAAGGAGAAAGAAGAAAAGCACTTCAGTTGGTACATCAGAAAGCCGTCTCTGGCTACCATTCAATTTTGGATATGGGAATATTATCTTCAAAATAAGTGGAATAGTTGACTGTATAGCTAGAAATATGATTGTTTTAATGACTCATAAAAGAAATACATGCTTTGATATGTAGTGAATACGGCTTTAATTTGTAGTGCTAAGAACATCACTTTACATCCCGGTTAGTGGGTATTTATCGACAATGCTGCTACTAGTAGTCAAATAATTGGTATATACCATGCAATGTGATTGGGTATAGTAGATATATATATATATATATATATATATATATATATATATATATATATATATATATATATATATATATATAGTATAGATAGTGTATATTAGGTGAGTATATATATGTATATATTTAGTATATATATATATATATATATATATATATATATTATATATATATATATATATATATATTATATATAATATATATAATCATATACTTTATATAGTATATATATATATGATATAATAGTATATGATATAGTAGATTATATATATATATATATATATATATATATACATATATATATATATATATATATATACATATATATATATATAATATATATATATATATACATATATATATATATCTATATATATATTTATATATATATATATATATATATATAGTTATATATATATATATATATATATATATATATATATATATATATATATATATATATATATATATATATATATATATATATATATACATATATATGTAACAAATATTGTCATAACTTGAACACCAGTAGGTGCTGAGAGTTAGAGTGCCTGTCAGGAGTATTTGTCTGACATTTTCCATCATTCCGGAAATTAAAGAGGGTTTCAAGGTACTCATGAACTGAAAACGGTAATTCATACCAAACAAAAAAGGGAATATAACCTAGCATATAGAAAGAAAAAACATGTACGATCTACCTTTTACCTTGTGTGACTTAAAACGAAGGCTGCTGGAGATCGCTGTGGGGATGTTTGCGGTGTTCGATGTCTGAGTAGGCTTGCAAGGAGCATAGTCCATTGTAAAATTTATTCAAAACTATTTTCACCTCTGTCACCTCGTGACACTTTTATCTGAGATGTTACGTGCCATTCACCATACATGAAAATTTCATTTTCATCGATGAAAATGCAAATTTTTACCTGAAAATTTTCATGCGTGACGTTTTGTACAGGCCATTTACCTATGAAAACATTAGGAGCGAGCAAATCATGCCCGAAGTGAAATTTAATTAACATGCATGATAATATCATATTCATGCAGGAACATATCATATTCATGCATGAACATATCATATTCATGCATGAAAATATGAAATTTCTGTTTATGAAAATGAAATTTGTATGCATGAAATTTTCATGCCACGTTTTTTTTATGCATGAAACTTTTTGTGTGGGATAAGCTGCTTATTGGGTTATATCTGTTGTTCGTCCACTACCCTACCCTCACTTTTCTATAGCGAGGTTGAGCAATGAGCTATGCATATGAGGCTGTCCGATTTCTAGCACAGGCGCCAGCCTGGCCATATCCAGAGTACCAGGCGTGTGTTCGCATCTCATGAAGTCACTTTTTTATTTTATTCTTAAACAATCAGAATATCAGTCTGGTTCATCCTGGTGAAACCTATCCCAAAGGTATTTTGTCATTCAGTCTCATTTACCTACTATTTTTATAACTTTTTTTAAAGCTGAGTATTAACGTGGTTCTTGGGTAGTGGATGAAACAGATATGACCGTGTAAATCTCTTGTACTTGAATATATATCTCTTATGCATTATTCTACACGAACTGTGATCTAGTGATTCGTAGCTGTGCTTGCTCTACCCTCCGCCGCTGGGCATACGCTGTAACCAGCCTGTGATATGTAGCTCAAGGTCATTTGAAGGTCGAATTATTTTACTAGAATAATTGTTTTCTCTCATAGACTGCATATCTTAAGTATCAAAAGGAATCATCATGGCATCTTAGACATATTAATAAGTGTCCATTTTTTAGACTTTCTGACCCAGTGTGCATTGGCCATTCTCTCGCGCCTCAACCTGATCACAAGTCAGGGATCTAGTATGAGAAGCGCGCAATCGGTGACTGCGCTTAATTCAATAATCAATAATGCAATTTATTACTATATTGCAATGCATTAGACTACTAACTTTACCCAGTTATCTGATTGAATAAAAGTGTTGAACTATAACTTTATCAAAACAACAAATTGTATATCTAGAGTATATATTGAAAGAAATATTCTTCAATTTGCCACTTAGCGGAATTCCGTACTCTTTACACGTCTGTGGGTGACTTCCTATTTTGTTTTATAGCTGTTTTATAGCACTTGTTATTCGTCGACGGTGATTGGATCACATCTTAGAAAAGGATTTATTTTGCCTTTACCACAAGATAAATATTCATTTGCACGTAGGTAGTTGCATACTATTTCATCTTTGCATTAAGTAGTTGACCATTGTTCGTATGTCATACGTTAGGTCACTCGATCTCCACACAGTGATACGCTACGCATAGTATCTCTGCCACCACACCAGTACTATTTCGCGGAATATTTTGATAGGTGACGTCATTAAATGTAGCCCATTTGGCAAGAAGTGTGATGCACGTGGTCATATTTACAATCAACAATGACCTGGCACATAGTGCACGGGAGCTTTACATCTGGTATAAATCGCATCTTGAAACAGAACAAAACCGCTCAAAATAAGCAAAGTGATTAAACGTGTGGTGGCAGAGATACTAGTCGTGTAGCGATCGCGGTAGACGGATTGATATGACGGAGATTGACGTTAGGTGTGCTTGCTCACGTTTCAAGGCCGAAATGAAAATGACTAGAGGAGATATAACAGGGAACCATCAATTTCCCCTGAAAATGTGTTTTAATATAAAAGGGATATGAGTCTCAACATGTTCAATAATCAAATAGGTTAGCACCTTGTCCTAGAATATTTAGTAAACTGTCATCAGTTCATAGTAAGGTATTGAGGGTAACTACATAGGAGTTCCGATTGATACCATGGTTTTCCGAGGATATTTCACTCCCATATTGAATACACGCAAATCAGGTTAACGTTACAGGCTAGATCACAAGTCAATACAATAGCGGTGTCAGGTTATGGAAATGTTTCGCCTATCCCTGTTATCAACTAATAATATGTGGTAAATGTGTTTTATAGAATGGGCATCCTTTAAAATGAAGGAAATAAACACACACGAACACATACATACATAATACATCCATACATACATACATACATACATACAATGTACATATATACATACATATTCACACATACATACATACATAAATACATACATACATACATACATATCTATTTTCCATTAACCTTACATCTGGTCTTGGGATGTTTAAATTTCAAAAGAAATTAAGATGATAATGATCATTTAATTTGATGGTTGTTTTCCTTTAAGCTACAACCCCAAGCGTTCGATTTATTAGTTTTATGTGTTTTAGAAAATAAAACTGGATATCTCACCTGCATACCAGCATTTTACAATTACTACAGCTAGGGGCTACTCCAGAAAAAGGGGTTGGGACAGGAAAGCCCAGAATTTTACATTAATGAGCGAATTGTGCGGCTTTCCTGTTCTTCAAGCTAAGAGGAGATAGCCTAAAACAAATACACGGGAAATATTTACTTCATTCTCATTTAGGGTGTTAGTTTATGATTGATACTGACTAGTGCTCGTTTCTTGACTCAACTCGTCAAAAGCCGATACGAGAGCAGACACCAACCTATATCAACGCAAACCTCCTGGCTCTTTTGTATTAACTTAAATCCAACGTTTCGAGCCGTTTTCATCACTTAATTATAGCTTAATTACCGTCAAAGAAGACTTGCCACTCCGTCTTCTTGCGGGTACCTTATTAGGGTCAATGTGAGAACAGATAACATTACTTTTTAATTTACCGATCACAAATATTAAGAATTTAGAATTTCGTATTGTGTCACTTTTTCTGCCATATTGCTGGTACGTCGTGGCTAGCCAGTTGTAACTGGTGGAGGAAACCCGAGAACCAGGCAAAAACCACCGCCTTAACCCTAGTCAATGGCAACGTTTCCTCATGCCCATTGAGATTTGAACCTGATGAAAGACAGCTAGCAGTCAGTGGCAATGCCTTAGACCACACGGCCATCAGGTCACGCCCCCTAATCGCATATACTCACGATCGGTGGATTAAGAATCGTCGAATTAATACTAGCTGAAAAAGTCAAATTACCAAATTTTGGACATGGCATATTAACCAGTCCTAGAGTAAGTAAACATATATAAAAACATACATACACACACACACATATATATATATATATATATATATATATATATATATATATATATATATATATATATATATATATATATATATATATATATATATATATATATAGTTACACCCTGTTGGAAAGTGCAATCCGGCCTGATATTCAACGGAAGTCATCCAGATCTAGATGACTTAGGGTGGATAGCAGGCCGGATTGCACTTTCCAACAGGGAGTAACGAATTTATCACCTGCTCTTTCAAGCTAAGAAAAGATAGCAATTACATCCCATACAATTTTAGAGTAATTTTGGAGGTCAGAAACAGGCTGGTGACCTCTCGGCTGGTGGTAATATTGAATTGGTAATATTGAAGTGGTAATATTGAATTCTGCCGTTCGATATTGACTCTACAAAGTGTGAATGGCTCCAGGTCTAACACCTATTGACCAATCAGCATAGAGAATTACAGCTGAGAAGGTGATAAATATATATATATATATATATATATATATATATATATATATATATATATATATATATATATATATATATATATATATACATATATATACATATATATATATATATATATATATATATATATATATATATATATATATATGTATATATATATATATATATATATATATATATATATATATATATATATATATATATATATATATATATATGTATATATATATATATATGTATATACATATACATATATATATATATATATATATATATATATATATATATATATATATATATATATATATATATATATATATATATATCGAGCAAGCCCCATATTCAGTATGTTACAAGTCTCAAAACGTGAATGGCACGTATTTACTCAGATGCCAGTGTCACGAGGTGACAGAGGTGATGTCACTATAGTTAGGTGAATAAATCTGCAATGGACTATGCTTTCTGGAAGCCTACTCAGATGTCATACACCGCAAACATCTACACAGCAATCTCCAGCAGCCTCTGCCTAAAGTCGCACAAGGTAAAAGGTGAGTCATAAACGCTGTTTCTTTCTTATATGTTAGGTTTTATACCTTTCTTTGTTTGGCACGTTTAAGTGTTTTCAATTTATGAGTTCCCGGAAAAGCTGCTAATTGATCTTCGCTATTCTGTTTAGTAAAAGCTCAAAATAATCAGTGAAAGTTCTAAACATAATGGCGAAGTACGTAAAATATGAGTATATCTATATTAATTAGCTCCTACTCTACTGGCAAAATTAGCGGGTTCCAATCCATCAAAAGATATACATCGAAAGTGCGAGTTTTAATCAATGGGGTTTCCCAGCTATCCCGTTTTTCTCTACTATTAGCAACAAGCTAGTCCCCAAATAGCCTAGATATATCAACCAATTTTATGGCGTCTGTAATTGCTCTGAGCCAAGCTGAATGCGTCCAAAAAGAGTTGGCCAATGTAGGGCAACTTCCCATAAGGAGATATCCTAAGGTTAAAGGTTAGTGCATTGATCAGTGAAAGACCTTTAATGTTTCATCGTTGATGACTACGTGGGCACATGTGAATAATGAAGGGCTTGTTCCATTCTCTAAGGGAATAAGGTATAATAAGCCATTTGAGAGACATTTAAAAATCATGAAAATGTTAAGATACATCTGTTATTTAATTTTAGAACTCTAAGACAGTGATAAGGAATTTTCATAGTGGTGAAGACTCTTTGGGAAATTTGAAAAACGCTATAAAAACAAATGAATAAATCAAATGAAATGGAAGAGATATTTGCTTTCCAGTAAACTGACAACGGTCCATTGATTTCATGGAAGAGTCAAAAAAGGAAACCATGGCGCTGAGTACTTGTGAAGCAGAGAACATAGTTTAAGCAGCTGCCATACAGGAAACAAACTTTCGAAGGCAGTTCCTTGAAGATATGTCAGGTTCTAATAAAGATCACAGTGTGATAACCTTATATGTTGACCACCAAAGTGCCAAACCTTTAGCTAAAAACCACGTCCATCATCAAAGGTCTAAGCACATTGACATAAAATATCACTTTGTAAGAGCCGAAGTACATCAAGGTAAAGTGCTGTGAGAATATTTACTATCCAAGTTCAATGCTGCAGATGTATTTACTAAGCCTGTAAGTAAAGTGCCACTATAAGCAAACTTATTTCTGAAGATCCAATGTGTAAGTAGTATATGTAAATAAAAAAACATACGTTTAAGTGGGAGTGCTAAGATATAGAAATGTATACTTGAGCAACTATATACAGATAAGGTAGCAAATAGTGCTTGCACCAATTACTAATTTAGTAGATATTGTGAGCACTGTACATCTCCTGTGTGAAAACCTCCATTTTGCAACTCTTTTGTATGTATTCTTTTGTTCTAGTCATGTGAGTCAGTCACATTAAACCTTCCACATGTGAACAGCTTCCAGTTTTAGTTCTTGATGTATCCTCTCAAAAATGACGAACTATTAGTGTTTGAACAACTTAACCGAATGTGTTTCGGGTAGGAAAACAGTCCAGCAGAGGCCCAAGTAGCTTGAATGTTTCCATCTATGAATGTGTTAGAAATAGGTCCGATACATGACCTATATCATACATGTATTTTACTTATAGGTCATTAAAAGAATCTTAGATCTGGCAATTATGTCAACTCTTCCAGGCCTAGATTAATTTGAAGATAAATTATATTTATCCAAAATGTAAAGGTAGTGGGGTACGACTCTCTGATGTAATAACTAAAGTGCTTTTCAACTTTCTCTTAGAACAAGTCGTGATCTTCTCTTCTGTGATGGAGTGTCCAGAGTCAAGCTATATCCACACCACAGGAACACGCCCTCTGGTGCCAAAGACTCTAACTCAATGTTTGAAAGAACACGCTGAGGAGCTACCTGATGATGAGGCCTTTGTGTTCCTGTGCCCTAGTGGACAGGAGCAGACAGTTGTCACATACAGGCAGCTGTACGACTCTGTGAGGAGATTCGCCACTTCCATTATAAGGCTGGGCTTGCAGTGTGGGGAGCGAGTGGGAGTTCTACTGCCCAATATCTATGAGTTCCCTATCGTGGAGTTTGGCCTGATGCAGGCCGGGGTGGTCCCTGTGCTGATCAGTCTAACGACAAGAAGTGAGACAGATTTCTTTAACCTCCTTCATCGCATGCAGTGCAAGGGGCTGGTCCTCTTCGTGGATGACTCCAGGCCATATCAGGACATCTTGGAATCATCTCTCAAGTGTCTTAACCAACCAAGAACCTCACAGCCGCAGCCTAATGACCAAGCGGTACCATTGCTGAAAACACTCATTGTGGTCTCCAAAGAAGAGATCGAAGGAACAGTTAACTTCAAGACCCTTATGCAATCAGAGATTGATAATGACGCCATTCAGGAGAGAGAAAAGATGTTCGACTTTGAATCAGATGCAGCAATCTTTTTGACATCAGGTTCCACAGGAGTGCCAAAGGGGGTTCCTGCATCGCATCTGTACTGTGGTGAGTAACGATTCACTAGTGAGGTCCTGCCTCGTCCCATACAGCTTACAGTTAGCAAGTATATTGTTTATTTGACATTCAAAAAGTGCAGAAACAGGTCGAGAATTGAGTACATCTAATTTACATCTAAACTTTAGTTTACTGAATCTTGATCTGTAATTCTCATACTTTGTTGAAATATGGATCTGTGGAGGTCATTCCTAATGACGTGTGAGCATCTGCTACTAAAACGATTCCAGTTTTTTGGCAATAATCGTTTGACTAAAATCTAAAAGAACTTGCCTAGAACATTCATTCATTCTAGAGTTTTAAAATCATACAGAGGCTGCATCTGCACACATTACTTGTATATGAAAAAATGGCAACTCCACAATTGTCATGTTTAATAATTCCTCTACCCTCTCATGCCCTATATTGATCATTCATATGATCTGCCTCAATGGTTTTATAGAAAACAAAAGAAAAGTAATGATTGTGGCAACGAAATCAATATTACGAATAACGGATGATACATTTGTTATCCTTTTTGTAAAAATGGTATACGACTGATGTATGCGTTCAGCTGACACTTGACGGCCTCATGCTGCGACAATGGCTCCTAGCAGACATCCTGTTGCATACCATTTTCACAACAAGGATAACTGATAGCATTAGAATTAAAATGTGCAGATATTCGAAAGTCCAAACTGCAAATCTTTAGAGTCAAACATTGAATTTCTTCTGAGTTCTGTTCTCTATTCCAGTGAACGCTTCCCAGGACCTTCTTCCATTTGGCAACAGAGAGGTGACACTTACAGAACGTCCTTTGGTCCACGTTGCTCCCCATATTGGCTCGATCTACCCTGTCATCACCATGGGCTGGAAACTAGGTCTGTATGCAATGCGAGAACAGTGGAAGCAAACATGTGTACCCATCATGTTCATGCATACATTAACTTTACAGTGATGTACTAGTATATATCTTTCTTTTATGTATAGAGTGCACCCCCTTTTCTGCTTTGTGGTGGGACCTGGTCATTGGGTGCATGTTGTCAGATTTAACCTTTTTGTGGGCAGAAAAGCGTAAATAGGTCAAGGTTGGCAGGATTATACCTTTTGCATTGGCAGACGTGGCATCGCCTAGGTAGCCAAGGTCAGGTAAGGCCTTGGTTACATCATCTATTAATAGATGGCGCCCTGAGAAACTCCCTCCCTCTTTTTCTTCTTTCACCTAGAATAATTATATTTTGTCATTGTTCTTCAAGTGACAAAGGACCATTATTTGGTAAATCTTATGGCACTAAATGACCTTTGTGTGTGTGTCAATGTGCCTTTAAACACTCATTCATTCGTTCATTGCATCCTATATATATATATATATATATATATATATATATATATATATATATATATATATATATATATATATATATATATATATATATATATATATATCCTTTGGCTTGTAGGTATCATGCCTCCAATGGCTGGAGAGGGTGGTGATACGTCGGCTGAGTTTCTGCTACAATCACTCCTCAAGTTGGAATGCACAGTCGCCTTTCTCTTTCCCTACCAGTTACACGACAAGGTGTCTTGATATATTCCCTGATCTACTAAGTATGTATGGCAGTACAGAATCTGTACTCGCCGGCTAATCACGAGGGAAAAACAGCTACGAGGAGAAGCTTGGCAATACAGGTTACCCGTCTACTCCCAATGAAGTCAAAATTGCTGACGAGAAAGGCAATGCAGTGCCAATTGGTCAGATTGGTGAAATATGTGTAAGGAGCTATCGTACCGCAGAGCTGAGGTATATAGGTCAAGATATCCGGTCAAGCATGTTTGAAGGGGGTTGGTATCGGATGGGAGATTATGGCAAGGTAGATGTGAAAGGTAGGATTGTGGTGATTGGCAGACGTCATGATACCATAGCTCGAGCCACCATCAAAATTTACCCCAGTGCAATAGAGAGAGTTATCGCTGATCATGAAAAGGTGTTCTTGGTCAAAGTGGTAGCTGTGCCAGATGACAGACTCGGTGAGCGTGTGTGTGCATGCGTTGTGGCAAAAACAGGATCGGATCTTACCACAAATGAATTAGAAATGTTTTGTAATGAAGCATTCATTACCAAAGGTTGCTCTGATGGGCTTGGTATTAAACCTGATTTCATTGTTATCTTAAAAACTCTGCCATTGATACCCAGTTCAATAGGTAAATATGATGTTCAAAAGATCAAAGAGTTAGCCATAGCTGCTATTGGCTGCTAAAATCAAGGAGAGGTTGTGTCCTGATTTTCTGAACATTACTGTCAGCAGTTATTGATCATATACTGTATACCGTGTTAATATTGTGCATATGAAACTATGACAGGGTTACAGCTTGAGAAGGAACACCAGAATGGACAGCGGGCTCAGAAGCTGATCCTACACACAGTAGCTAGTCACATGTCACTTTAGATGGCGAATTTATCTCCATGCAATTATTCCCCATTGATGGGGATGTGTGAAAAGAACTAATGTTTACTTTGATTTCCCTTATTCATTATCATTTTTTTTTGCCCAATGTAATGGTCTTTGCATTGGGTGATAAGTGATAGGTATCGGTATATTTTTCATATATAACTGTAAGAAAAATATCTACCAACAACCGACCATATTCTTGACATTGCCACTTCAAGAGGCAGTCATGGTTGCTTATGCAATATGGAATCAGTGACAACATTTTCCTTTAAACCTTTGCTAACTGGAATTTTCCCATGTAATCACATAGAGTAAAACCCCTCTAATGTGAACGCTTTGGGACCAGGCCAAAATGTTCACATTAGAGGGGTGTTCACATTAACGGGGTGAGCTGCCTTTGGGCATGCAGACTATACATATCTTATTCTTATAAATTCATATTGATGAACATTAAACAATTAAATAAAGGTTGAAATTACATGTTTATTAGCACCATTCCTCAATTTTCTTAAAGCGTTCTTAAAGCATGCCACCCGGAACAGTTGCTGTTAGAGAATTTTGTAGGGAAGAGGAAGATGTTTTCTGGTGTAACCCCATGCGCCTCCCTATGTTTCAGGAGGAGATGTCCAGCAGCAATGACATTTATGGGGATTAGGATCGAAACAAACTTCCCACCCTTGCCGTGAATATAAGCAAGGCGATACTGGCCTATAAGATATTTTTCGGCCTCATCTTGGATGTTAACCTGTTCTTTTGGTAACCAGGTCCCCTCTATGGCATCCTGCCATTCCTTAAAGGACAATTACACCATGAACAAGCCGAACGCTGCAGGAGTCCCCCGCTGCCTTCTGAAGAATTTGACATCTGATCTTGAAAAGTGGAAATGAGAATTTGTCCGAGATCTTTTATAGATACATTTTTGGTATAAATTTGAGAAGCCTACGTGACTTCGTTATTGAGTTAACGCGATCACAAGATTTTCACAAAAAATGGCCTGTGACCCTGACCTTGAGGTCAAGGTCACCAGAATCCAAACTCGTCCGAGATCATTTATAGATACACCTATGGTATAAATTTGAGAAGCCTACAGAGTAATCGCAATCACAAGATTTTCACCAAAAATGGCCTGTGACATTGACCTTGAGGTCAAGGTCACCAGAATCCAAACTTGTCCGAGATCTTTTATAGATACACGCTTGGTATAAATTTGAGAAGCCTACGTGACTTCCTTCTTGAGTTATCGCGATAACAAGATTTTCAGAAGAAGTGGCCTGTGACCTTGACCTTGAGGTGAAGGTCACCAGAATCCGAACTTGTCCGAGATCCTTTATAGATACACCCTTGGTATAAATTTGAGAAGCCTACGTGACTTCCTTCTTGAGTTATCGCGATAACAAGATTTTCAGATGAAGTGGCCTGTGACCTCGACCTTGAGGTGAAGGTCACCAGAATCCGAACTCGTCCGAGATCTTTTATAGATACACGCTTGGTATAAATTTGAGAAGCCTACGTGACTTCCTTCTTGAGTTATCGCGATAACAAGATTTTCAGAAGAAGTGGCCTGTGACCTTGACCTTGGGGTGAAGGTCACCAGAATCCGAACTTGTCCGAGATCTTTTATAGATACACGCTTGGTATAAATTTGAGAAGCCTACGTGACTTCCTTCTTGAGTTATCGTGATAACAAGATTTTCAGAAGAAGTGGCCTGTGACCTTGACCTTGAGGTGAAGGTCACCAGAATCCGAACTCGTCCGAGATCTTTTATAGATACACGCTTGGTATAAATTTGAGAAGCCTACGTGACTTCCTTCTTGAGTTATCGCGATGACAAGATTTTCAGAAGAAGTGGCCTGTGACCTTGACCTTGAAGTCAAGGTCACCAGAACCCGAAATCGTCCGAGATCTTTTATAGATACACGCTTGGTATAAATTTGAGAAGCCTACGTGACTTCCTTCTTGAGTTATCGTGGTAACAAGGATCTGGACGGACGGAAGGACGGAGGACATTTCTATAGTCCCCCTCTCGGGCGGGGGGGCGGGGGACTAATAAAACATAGGCCCAAATAGTTTCTTATGGTATTGTCTACCTTAACCCCAGTTCGCATTACTGCCAACCTTCACAAAAGAAGTATATTGCTGTTTAAACACATCCTAATAGGCCCCAAATAAAGGTACTGGGGGGGGGGGGGCATTTTAGCCTGTTAATTGCTTCTCTCTGGCTGTTGGTGCACATAAGTCATAAGCAGTAAGATAGCTGCTAATGACTTATGTGCACCAACAGCAAGAGATAAGAGGCTAAAATGGCCGCCCCCAGTACCTTCATTTGGGGCTGTGTTTTATTCGGATGTGTTTAAACAGCAATATATTTCTTTTGTGAAGGTTGGCAGTATTAGGAACTTGGATTTAGGGAGAGAATACCCTAAGAAACTATTTGGGCCTGTATTATTCATGGTGTAATTGTCCTTTAATAAGGAGACGAGACCCTTCCTCTCCTCTCCTCCCATTGTATAAGGTAATTCGGCTCACAACACGAGACCTAAGCCAATGTCATGAGGCATAAAAGTAAAAAACCCTCTAATGTGAACGCTTTCGGACCAGGCCAAAATGTTCACATTAGAAGGGTGTTCATATTAATGGGGTGAGCTGCCTTTGGGCAAGCAGACTATACATATCTTATTCTTATAAATTCATATTGATGAACATTAAACAAGTAAATCAAATAAACATTCAGATAATCAAAGAATAACAGGTTCCTTTGTAATCAGGTCAGTGCACTGGTCATCTGAACAAGACTCAGGTGTTCACATCAGAGGTTGACTGGACCAAATATGGCTTTTAAAAGTGTTCACTGTTCGCATTTACGGTGTTCACATCAACTAAAACTAACATGTATTGCAAAACGTTTGGGACCGGGCAAAAGTGTTCACACAAGAGGGGTGTTCACATTGCGAGATGTAACTGTACTTGAATGGTATCCTGTATGGAAAGGGTTATTCTACAGGCACCTCAACCAATTTTATTTAAATTGTTCTTGATGTTTTTGCGTTCCTTCTTCCTTTCATTAAAAAGTTTTGTTCTTGCTTTGATGTATGCCGTCCGTTGGTCCAGATGGGCGAGACACAGGGGTTGGGTCTGCAAGTAACTCAGTATCTGCCGCTTACTGGGTAGGCTGCCTTTATTGGTGTACCTACTAGGAGAATCATTGAAGAATGTGTTGAAGTAATCATGAAGGTTTTTGTTGTCCACTTCAGACCAAGTAACTGAAACAGAAGAGACAATAGAAACATATTAGTAGGGTTTTCAAGTCAGTCAGCTGAAATGGAAGCAGAACAGGCTCAACATTTACAACTACCCTGGACATGCCCAGACGATCCAACACACCTCGCACCAAAAAAAAGCACACAAACTCCCAAATTTCACAAAAAAGTACAATCAAAACACACACACAAACCCACCCTTGCAAAGCAACACAATGACAGCTACAACTTTTGGCAAAACATTTTCTCTCAAACTCACCACAAAAAGAGTTTACTAGACCGAACCAGCCCCCAAAGTGATACCTATAAAATGGACTACGTCCATTTTAATAAAACAAACACATTAAAATCATACAAAATATATGTAAACTTGCCAGTGCTCTAAGAATTTTTTTTTCTTGTCTGCTTACCACACTATATTTGAAAAATCTCTTAACAATACCAATTCCTGACTGGATATAAATTACAGTCTTACTAAAAGTTATCTGGAATGAAAATGGCAAAACTGTGTACCTGATTTTGTTGAATCAGCAATAGGAGTGGGATCTAGAGGCTCACTTTCTTCAATAGGCATATTTTCATCTGCGTTTGCCACTTGATCCAGGCTGATGGAATCGGCTGAATTCAATAATATATATAACTGGATTAGATTGGTAGTTGTGATTGCGAAATGAAATTTCTACCACTGTAATGCAAAAATAGCCATTGAAGAATATGATTCAATACTGGGGTTTGGAATTAATCATTTCATTGTTTTACAAGAATGCATGAATGATGTACAACAATGAAAAACAATGGCATTCAAAATGGCAAGAACACACTTCCCATTGTTGACACAAAAATGCAGTGCACTCATTAAGTTGGTTGATAGCCACCTAATTCTCTTTTTGGGGCAAGGCAGAAAAAAGTTTTTTGACTGGTGTAAGGGGAATATTTCTTTCAGAAAAGAGTTTGTTTATTCTAAGGTCAGTTCTAGTTTTTTTGGAGATAACTTCTATTTTTTGGTGTTGGGATTCATCGAGGGTATTTGAAATAGATTTCCACCACATCTTGCCTGGGCAGAAATGTTTTTTAACAAAAACACATCGACATGACATAACATTGATGTAAAACTTTGCCTTTTAAGACTTTTTTTATTGGCTGCCTACCACTAAATTTGGGCATTTCATTTATAAGGCTACGTAGAGGTATATGCAGTATTTGCTGAATGTGTCCAATACCAATATATTGAAAGTTTGTGAAGCCTAAGTCAATTTCAGTCTGATTTGGGTCATATTGGGAGTTTAAAGGACTTGCTCTTGATGTCATTATTTTTACAAGACATTTCCAATGTATATATATAAAAGGAAGTTAATTTCAATTTTTCGATTTTTAAATCCCATGTCAGGATATATCGATAACTTTCAGATATATATGCTTATAGATCCAAAGGAACAGATTGAATCGGATTTTTTTTTTATCAATACCAATTCCTGAAATAAGATATAAATTGCAGTACTTAGTGGTGTTTTGAATGAAAATCTTTAAACTGTGTACCTGAATTTGTTGAATCAGCAATGGGGGTAGGATCCAGAGGTGACTGTTTTTCTGGTTCGCTAGGCATATTGTCCTCCACATTAACAGCTGCCATATGATCTGGGATGATGGAATCTGCTGAATGAAATAATATGTATAAATTGATTAGATCAGTCATTGCAATTGTAAAATCAAATCAGTTCGGTCATAAAAGCAAAATATTGCTAAAAGAACATTTCCATTTCATCAGTTATCAAATCTTTAACTTAATTTCTTTCTTGAAAAAACACTATTAAATTTACAAAACTTACTGTACAATGAGACCTGAAACCATAACATATTGTAAACCCTTTTCCTTCTGAGTATTCTGACAGGGTTAAGTCCTGTAACCTGAATTCATTTTTAAAGGGTTTAAGGGGTCAGGCTTGTTCCTTGGTGATAATAAGCATAGGACTCTTCCAGGAAAGGGGGGGGGGGGGGGGTCCAGACACCAAAACCAAAAAGAATCATTGGTGGGGAGGGGGGGGGGGGTTATTGAAAAATAATAAACAGTGATGGGGGGTGTCAAAAAGTAGAATTTAAATCACAATATCTCTGCCAAAAATGGGTGTACAAACTTAAAACTCATAACACTGGGAAACTGAGATTCTCTTCTTTCAAATGGTGCATCAACAAATGCCAGCAATATCTGGTAATTATTGGTAGGGAGTCGATAAAAAATTTAAATCATTGTATATGGGGTCTTATTGAAAAAATAATCATAGGTGGGGGGGGGGGTCTGAAAATCAGAGCGTTCCCCTACCCCCAGGTAGATTTTCCTGGAAGAGCACTTAAAAAATTCACCACTCTATTACTTTATTACATAAAAACAAATTTCATATACTTATTATTTTAGGTGCAATTTACTTGATATTCAAATTGGATGGCAGCTAAAACTGACTCCTGGCTTCAAAGATCCACTATATGTAATGAATTTGCTTGTTCTGTTAATCAACTATAGTCCATCACAGCAGGACTATGGTTTGCTAGCAATAATTTTTCTAAAGGTATATAGATCAATTTTGATTTTGCAGCCTCAGCTGTACAATTATAAAATTATATCATAAATTCAAACCAGTTATTGGGTAATTGTTAAACTCATTATTATGATACCCTACACGCTACCTTTAATTCACTCAAATTTGTCATCCTCACGTCATGCAGTGTCCACTTGTATTTTGAACCTAATTTTTTGATTGTCGATATACATTTTGATATATATATATATATATATATATATATATATATATATATATATATATATATATATATATATATATATATACATATATAATATTTATTTTTCATCTAAATAAATGAAAATCATGTTAGCCATACAACTGCATGACACATTTCTATTTAGTGAATGTTTTGAGAGCAAAACTAGGGTATCATAAACAGTAATTGCAAAAACAGAATAGCACTACTGGTACTTGAAATGAAATGTAACAGTAACTGCGGTCATGGTAAATATTTCCAAGCCCTACAAATGACACATTATTTGTTTTTAGTGAGGGCAAAAAAACATAGGTTAGTCAAACACCAGGCTACTTAAACAGCTTAAACAAAAACATTTGTCATGATACCTTCTTCAATGTCATGAAGCATACGCCCCATGACTCTCACTTCTTGTATACCAATTGGGCATAGTAGTTTTCTTTATTAATTGCTGCCTCATGGCCCATGTGATCGAGGAAGATCTTTTGCTGGGCTGGTGTCATATCCAAGCTTGCATAGATGGTAGAAAGATAGTGCCGTTTTATTGTAGCATTTAAACGGACCCCAGCCCTTTTGCAAACATCCCTTACCGCATGCCACCCGGAACAGTGGCTGTTAGAGAATTTTGTAGGGAAGAGGAAGTTGTTTTCTGGTGTAACCCCATGCGCCTCCCTATGTTTCAGGAGGAGATGTCCAGCAGCAATGACATCTATGGGGATTAGGATCGGAACAAACTTCCGACCCTTGCCGTGAATATAGGCAAGGCGATACTGGCCTATAAGATATTGTTCGGCCTCATCTTGGATGTTAACCTGTTCTGCTGGTAACCAGGTCCCCTCTATGGCATCCTGCCATTCCTTAATAAGGAGACGAGACCCTTCCTCTCCTCTCCTCCCATTGTATAAGGTGATTCGACTCACCACAAGTGACCTAAGCCAAGCATACTGCTTCTGGTCAAAGGCTTGCGTTATTCTTGCTATTTCAGCCTGAGTGAATATTTTAAGCTTCTCCAGCTCATCTTTAACTGGAAGCATCTCAGGACGCCTTGCTTTGTTGAGAGATTTCTTGATACTCTCGTATCTTGCATCCGAAAACATTTCGGGAGTACGAAACTTGTAGGCCGATCGAAATCTTTCCAATTCCTCACACTTTGCATCTTGAAGTGTGTCATGTAAGAAGCCTTTTAATGACTTGATGCTCCTCAAAATTATTGCATTTAACTGCAATTTCAAGCCGTGCTTCTCTTTTTCACTTCCTTCACAGCTAACCATTTCCTCAATGGTCAACATAAGCACAGATATATGTCGCCTGGTAAACATATCTTCGGTCGTAACTGGGACCGTTGCCAGGGACTTGAATTTGATAAATAATCTTGCAAGCTCTCTCATCTATGACATTACACATTTTCTAATTTCATCTTTTTTACCTTGCTCACTTCGCCTCAGGCAGAAGTGGCGGTAACCAACTTGTTTGATCAATTGGTCTTCACGGCATAGCTGGCCGGCATCCGTGGCTCTGAATCTCTTAAGGATCTCTTCGGCAAATTCTGGATCCTTATGTACGCGATCTGAACAAACGAAGTTCAGATTCGCGGGACCAGCATTGAGAACAGTGCACTCATGCTTGCGAAAGTTCAAGCTCGAAAGGAATTTATTGCACCCTGAGCACATCTTGACCCTATCAGACAGTTTGGGTCTTCGTTCCCTCATTAAACTGTTCTCAGAACTTTTGCTGAATGCAGTTTCTTTCATTTTTATTAAATTAAATTGGTATATGCCCTCCCTGCGCTTTTTGTCAATGAATTGTTGATGTTCTTTTTTCGGCAACTGCATCAGTTCTACCACCTCTTGCTCAGATGCATGGCTTCGAAGTATGTGACGTTTCAATTTGCCTCCTAGTACTAATTCCGTGCAATAAACACAGAAACGTTCTGGTTTCTGAAAACAATATCAATACAGGAAATATAAACATGTAACAGCGCATGCCAGTTATTTTCTTGACAATCATGATTTAGCCAATAGTGTTAATAAAACAAGAAAACAAGAGTGATGACTATGTCACCTATCAATGCTTCATGCTGATCTGGATGATTGTAATGCCATGGCTGGAAATTTAGGATAGTAATTTAATCAGAACCAGCATGAATGAATCAACTAGCTGGTTAGCAATGGCGGAGGCTTTGCGTAAAACATATAGTATTGGAAATGACAAGGGTTAAAACATCTTATCTATGGTAATGATACATATAATGCATGCATATATGAAATAGGATATCGGCAACCACTTTTCTCAAGAAAATTGTAGTTTTATTTATCCTGCAAAAAAAAACTGTCAATACTAACTAGAAAAGTTGCATGTCACTTGTGTTTCTTTACAGTAGAGTGCAGCAGTACCCCACAATTCTTTTGATAAGTTGTTCCTCTACCCATGGAGTTTTCACAGGAAGATTTCTTAATATCTTACCTCAGCATTTTTCTTGGATTGGAAATGTGCTGCATGTGTAGTTTCATTTTGTTTTTTGTCTTCCCAGCCAACACCTTTAAAAGAAATGGAAGAGAGTCAATAGAATGCTGACAATAATAAAATGCCTATAACTGAAACTAATTGCCCACAAAATTGCATAACTCAGAATACATAACAAGGCTCAACCAACGCACTAGCTCCACAGACCATGGCTAGTGAAAGTCCAGAAACCCTAGATAAGAGCTAGTCCACTACAACCTCGCTAGCCCCACTGGGTTAGTCAATTTTGGATGAATACTGCCTGTTCTTAGCTTAAGATTTCTGGGATGAGTCTACTAAAAGAATAACGGACTGTGGAAATCCCGATTGAAATGGGTTGAGCCCTAGCTAACACTAAACCTAAAACATATAAAATGATTGAGGGGTCCAATTGAGCAGAGTTGAATGATGGGATATGTGAATATGGATTGGTTGTCAATTGAGCCCAGGTTGAGCTAGAGTTTAGATTCTTGAGTAGGCCAGCAATTAATGTGTTACATATTAATTTGTTGAGCAGCACTATGAAATCCCTACCAACCTATTTTCCCCACAAGAAACGGGAAACAAAGTTATTTCTTAATGCCCTATTATAAAATACCTGAGATAGAATCCTGTCTGGAACTGTCATTCTTTTCTGGGGGTTCATCAGAGCTACTCACAACAGTTTGCTTCTTTGCAGCAAATGACACTTCTTTTGGTGCAGCAGGCTTTTCAGATGCACTGAAATGGAAACAAGATGAAACATTAATCATGATGAAATTGTAGAAGACCTTGTGCAATTCTTATAGCAGTAGGTTGGTTCATACTTGCAGCTGTTTAATGTTTATTTTTCTAAACTTATTTATCTACTTTTTTTTGCTGCACATATCTATTGGTAATTAGAAACATATCTACAAATTCTTTAGGCTGGAACTTAGACTCTGGAAAAAATGTTGTTCATATTTGTGTTGTGATTCCAAGAATTCGCATGGAAACAAATAAGTTCCAAATGAAAGGCGGTTATAAAACCTTATTCGCCTTATCTCTATATATTGTACGGGAAATATTATAATTATTACATTGGCTCACCAATTTCACTAGTGAAGCCACATGAGCAGATTCAATTGACTGAAAATAGTTTCAATATGGTGGGCAGTTTCCCAGTGATGGTGTCCCTTACCAAACATCAGCGGTAATAGCGGGCTGACAGCGATACCGCTACTGGCTCAGCGGTTCCTACTGTGCAAAAAGTATTACCGCTTAAGTCAGCGGTTCCACTGGTCAGCTACTGAGCTTACTGCTGTACAGTCAGCGTTTCTCACTGAAAAACGCTGTGAGCATTGCTGAAAATTACTGTATGGACTTAGCAGTGGGCAAGCAGCTCATGACAGCTGAATTTCTTTCAAAATTGATACCATTATGCCATAAAAAGGGATGCTGATCACAGCCCCAAGGTCATTCTAACAAATATGTCTAAAACAATTTGCAAAATATTGTCTAAACACACTTTTAACAATAACATTGAAAATTCAAGTACCTTTTGCAATGTGAGTAGATTTCTTGAAGTTTTGGAGGGCCACTAGGAACACTAATAATTTCTTCCTAAAATGTAAAAGAAAAATGAAAAAGAAAAATTCATGTTTATAACAATGACATTTAGAAACAGTGTTAAAGACAAACAAGTTGATCACCATTCACCAAGCTTTAACATTTATGTCCTGATCTTTAAGACTGTCCATGATAGGTAAAATGCTTACAACTAGATAAAAAGCGGGCAGTATTGGCCAGGTGTCTATCTGTCGTTAAGATTAAAAACAGGTTGATTTGTTAGGAACATACTTGCATTCCTTAGAAATAATTCTATAAGTAGACAAGGAAGTATGGAAGCATCTGCTATAAACTAGTGAATAACCATAGAAGTTGAACTCATTGCACTTCATAGATTTGATATGATATTAAGATAAGTGTAAAAAAATATCAAATGACATACATCTCTAGGAATGAACATTAAGTTTTGAAAACACTGTCAACTTCTATCTGTCCAAATTACACCTGGCTTACATGAGGCTCTAGCATGTTCATGCACATGTTTTTATCCTTGTGTTAAAATATGTTTGTTATTATTACCTAGAAAATTTAAATAGGTGTTCAACATGTATTTCCTGGTATAATAGTTTCTGGATTAACATGAAAGAATTGTACTTGCCAAGCCATGCTTGTCATTTGGGATTTGCACTTGCTTTTCATCGTAGTCTAGCCCTGTTATATTGCGTACACAAAAAATTGTACAAAAACTTTTTTAATATTTCTTTTTGCTATTTTGCATTAAAGCTGAAAACTTCTTGACGATTCCCCCAAGTCATGGTTTTTTAAAGTAATCAGTATAACAGGACAGATGGTAAAGGTAACCCATGCCCATGATGGAGCAAATTTAAGTGTCAGTAAAGGAAGCAATTTTTTGTTTGAGATCCATTACAAAGATGTAGTCAAAGTCTCCTTCAAATGGGTGAACTTACTTCAGGAGATGAGTCCAAATCATCAATTGATTCAACATCATCTGAAATTGAATGAAATGATTTAACTTATGAAAGAAATCATGTTGAAAGACTTTTATATCCCTTTTCATGCTGTGTGTGACTCTAGTTGCACCAAGTACTACATTTTATTCTCATAAATGATTACTTGCAAACTATTCATTATTATCTTTTATCTTAACCATAGGCAACTTTATATTATACTAATTTAAAGCCCTGTTTGTAGGTTTTACTTGGAGGTATAACTTGTAGTATCTTGAATATAATACATCTGCATTCTGTCTCTTACTAATATAAGGATGTATATGTACATTAACCCTTGTCATGATACATACAGATTAGTTTGGAAGATTAGCTTCAAATAGTGATTTTATTATATATCTTCATTTAGTTCTTAACTTACATAGAGTACAAAAGAAAAAGTTGAAAGTTTGTAAATTAATGCAGCGGGACAAGGGTTAAGTGTTTCAAAATTGAGCCAGCATGAGAAGTGTAAACAACTCATTGACTGTATTAGTAGTAATCTGGAAGACATTTACTTGTGTACAATGACAGGGCTCAACATTCCCAGAATTCTTACTAGCCCAGTCGGGCTAGCAGACCGAAGTTAAACTAGCCCAACTCAACTTTGCACTAGCCAGACACAAAATCAGTACAAAAGATATTCAATTTTTTTATTGGATGTTACTGAATGCCATTATACACTCAAACAGAATTTGAAAACACCTGCTCTTCAGATTGCCTGTCATCCCTTGGTAAAAATTTTGACAAGAGAATATAATTACACACAAGAACAACAACATGGCGTCGTGCATGATCGCAGCTCGACAGGTGTAAGCATAACATAGAATAAAGAATTGGGATTTCAACTATCTCCAGATGAAGGTTTTACTAGCCAGCACACCCCATTCTGGCCTAGCAACTAGCCACGGGGTAGTGGGCTAGTGCTAATGTCGAGCCCTGAATTATTTATGTGCAAGTACCCAAGGCATGGATCTGGGTTTTTTTTGAGTGGGGGTTTGAATTATACTGCAATTTTCTTTTTTAAACAAAGCACGCAGTCAAGCTCTCATCAATATCCATTTCCTTCAATTTACTTATCGACATCTTTTTCCAAATATGTAAAGTTTATTTAGATGTACATTGACTCATTTATCTTGGCTGTGGTTTAAACTTGAGATTCATGACTGAAAATTTTTCGAAGTAAAAAGATGAGAGCAAAAAAAATGTTCTGTTTGTGGTTATTCCAAACAAAAAGCTACCTTTTTCAGCTTTCCACTCTTCCTCACTGCTCATAAACTCATCTTCAGACATGTAGATGATTCGCTTTTTACATTTTCTTGGATAAGAGCTGAAACGTGTAAGGAAGAAGTTCAATTAAATGGTTAAGTACAAGGGCTCAACATTCCCCAGAATTGTTACTAGCCCAGTCGGGCTAGCAGACCCAAGTTTTACTAGCACCAATTTGCACTAGCCTGACCCAAAAACAGGAAAAGCAGTCAATCAATATAAGAAACTTTTACCTAACTCTGAATCTGTACTTTTGTCAAAAAATCAGACATATTCCACTGTCCTTCGTCAATACAGCCAGAACCAGCAAACTAGCTGGCATAATTATGTCGATCGAAAGTGACACAGAATGTCTGGCAATCTTATTGGTCACCAATGCGAGCGTATTAGTGTGATAGTGTACTGAATCACGCTCGAGCTTGTGACTATTTACATCGCCAGACCAGCGAATCATTTGCGATCGACATCAAAATATGATGCACAAAAGTTCAACATGGCGATGTTCAACATCACCACTCGCAGGGAGCGGTAAACACACCTAAAACCCACAGACAGTTAGGATTTTGGCCAGCAGATGGGGCCAGCAGAATCAAGATTGGCTAGCCTGCACACCCCATTTTGGCCTGATAACTAGCCCCGGGCTATCGGGCTACCGCTACACATGTATGTGAAATTTGAAGTATAACTGCAATACATGTGAAGATTTGATTAAAGTGTCCACTTCACTGTTAATAAAATATGAAGCTTTGGTTTATTACTTATAGATGTCTAAATTACTTAAAAACAAGCAAACAACCTGCTTTATTCTATTAATAATTAGTTTTCAATCTAAAAAATAGAAAAGTAACACTGGAAAAAACAAATCTTTGATAATTTATTTCAAATTAGACAACCAACATATCCCCAATGTTTTTTTATGTTCATTAAGGTGTCAGACTTGCTTTAAACCCTGGTATTGTTAACTTATACCCTGCAAGCGCAATCTGGCCTGATACCTTAAGCTTCAACTAACTTTTTGGTAGAGAATATCCCACTGTTTTCTATTCTTGAACCTCCTTATGAAATGGATTAACATACATAACCTATTGTTAAAACAAATACCTCACAGGAGCTTCGAGATACTTGAAACTGTAGTGGTCATCAGAATCTATATTTAAAATACAGAAGAATTGAAAGGTCATTCATGCACACTAGGTTTATGAGCAGATATAACCTACTTTGCAGACATAACTTACTGTCCCAAATCACAGCCCTCAAAAGTCACTTAGGTCATTAAGAATTTCACGAAACTTGAAATCCATACACTTAAGAGGGTTGAGTTCCAAATTACACTGCATGAAATACAGTAGCATTGATTTGATCTAATTGTAGTGAGGACACAAATCTCTTGGAAAGGCCCATGTATGTTAAATAGCATCCAGGCTAATTTTTTGGACTCTGTTCCGAAGGGAGCTCTTTGTTAGGACGTGCAGTTTCCTCACCTTTGTTAACACTAGATTCATAATTTAGAAATAAATCTTCGTCTGAGGCAACTGGTGAGTGGTCAAGTCCAATTATCTGGACACTGGCACTATCATGACTATTCCTTGCAGTATTTGCAGAGTCACATCTTAAGAGACGAACTTGCAGGTCCTTACGTATTTGCAGGTCCTGAACATCTTCCAGTGGTGGTTGACTTGTTCCAAGAAGACCTGCAGTACTGCACACTGAAAAATTGTAAGATGATAATGATTTTAAGCAACATAGCCATGATTCTCTCATGTGTAATTTCCTTTACTAATGAAAAGTTGAAAATTGTATATGATTGACCAACCAACCATACCATACCAGACCGACCGTACCGTACCGTCCGATCGACTGACCGACCAGACCAACCAACCGACCGTACAGTACTGTATCGACTGTACCGTCCGACCGTACCGTCCGACCATACCATACCAGACCGACTGAGCGTACCAATCAACCAACCATACCAGACCGACCGACCGACCAACCATACCGACGGACCGACCAACCAACCGTACCGTATCAACCAACAATACCTACCAACCAACCAACCAACCATACTGACCGACCGAACCGTACCGACCATACCATACCACACCAGACCGACCGAGCGTACCAACCAACCAACCTCAAACACACCACAGAAAGAGTTTATTAGGCCAAACCACCGAACCGCCCCCAAAGTGATACCTATAAAATGGACTGCATCCGTTTAAAAAAAAATGGTTTATCCTCTGTCACATAAGTTAGATTTTGCCTATCCCAGATGGAATATGCTAGTCCAATTTCATCTGGCTTGTGCACATTCCTGTATATCCCCACCAACACCTCCCCCCCCCCTAAAAAGGAGTGCAAACAATGTCACATGTTTATTTTATAGCAGAATGGTCAATATTTCTCAACTGAGTACCCAAGAATAATAATTCAAGACTCTTGAGATGAGATTCTTATGTTGGTAAGTCCTCACACGTGGTACACAACTCACCACAGTACAGATGCGATGCAGGAACACCTTTCGGTAATCCAGTGGACCCTGACGTCAAAAAGATTACTGCATCTGATTCAAAGTCGAACATCTTTTCTCTCTCCTGAATGGCGTCATTATCAATCTCTGATTGCATAAGGGTCTTGAAGTTCACTGTTTCTTCGATCTCTTCTTTGGAGACCACAATGGGTGTTTTAAGCAATGGTACCGCTTGGTCTGTAGGCTGAGGTTGGGATGCTCTTGGTTGGTTAAGACACTTGAGAGATGATTCCAAGATGTCACTGTTAATAAAATATGAAGCTTTGGTTTATTACTTATAGATGTCTAAATTACTTAAAAACAAGCAAACAACCTGCTTTATTCTATTAATAATTAGTTTTCAATCTAAAAAATAGAAAAGTAACACTGGAAAAAACAAATCTTTGATAATTTATTTCAGATTAGACAACCAACATATCCCCAATGTTTTTTTATGTTCATTAAGGTGTCAGACTTGCTTTAAACCCTGGTATTGTTAACTTATACCCTGCAAGCGCAATCTGGCCTGATACCTTAAGCTTCAACTAACTTTTTGGTAGAGAATATCCCACTGTTTTCTTTTCTTGAACCTCCTTATGAAATGGATTAACATACATAACCTATTGTTAAAACAAATACCTCACAGGAGCTTCGAGATACTTGAAACTGTAGTGGTCATCAGAATCTATATTTAAAATACAGAAGAATTGAAAGGTCATTCATGCACACTAGGTTTATGAGCAGATATAACCTACTTTGCAGACATAACTTACTGTCCCAAATCACAGCCCTCAAAAGTCACTTAGGTCATTAAGAATTTCACGAAACTTGAAATCCATACACTTAAGAGGGTTGAGTTCCAAATTACACTGCATGAAATACAGTAGCATTGATTTGATCTAATTGTAGTGAGGACACAAATCTCTTGGAAAGGCCCATATATGTTAAATAGCATCCAGGCTAATTTTTTGGACTCTGTTCCGAAGGGAGCTCTTTGTTAGGACGTGCAGTTTCCTCACCTTTGTTAACACTAGATTCATAATTTAGAAATAAATCTTCGTCTGAGGCAACTGGTGAGTGGTCAAGTCCAATTATCTGGACACTGGCACTATCATGACTATTCCTTGCAGTATTTGCAGAGTCACATCTTAAGAGACGAACTTGCAGGTCCTTACGTATTTGCAGGTCCTGAACATCTTCCAGTGGTGGTTGACTTGTTCCAAGAAGACCTGCAGTACTGCACACTGAAAAATTGTAAGATGATAATGATTTTAAGCAACATAGCCATGATTCTCTCATGTGTAATTTCCTTTACTAATGAAAAGTTGAAAATTGTATATGATTGACCAACCAACCATACCATGCCAGACCGACCGTACCGTACCGCCGGATCGACTGACCGACCAGACCAACCAACCGACCGTACTGTACTGTATCGACTGTACCGTCCGACCGTACCGTCCGACCATACCATACCAGACCGACTGAGCGTACCAATCAACCAACCATACCAGACCGACCGACCGACCAACCATACCGATGGACCGACCAACCAACCGTACCGTATCAACCAACAATACCTATCGTCCGACCATACCATACCAGACCGACTGAGCGTACCAATCAACCAACCATACCAGACCGACCAACCAACCAACCATACTGACCGACCGAACCGTACCGACCATACCATACCACACCAGACCAACCGAGCGTACCAACCAACCAACCTCAAACACACCACAGAAAGAGTTTATTAGGCCAAACCACCGAACCGCCCCCAAAGTGATACCTATAAAATGGACTGCATCCGTTTAAAAAAAAAATGGTTTATCCTCTGTCACATAAGTTAGATTTTGCCTATCCCAGATGGAATATGCTAGTCCAATTTCATCTGGCTTGTGCACATTCCTGTATATCCCCACCAACACCCCCCCCCCCCCCCCTAAAAAGGAGTGCAAACAATGTCACATGTTTATTTTATAGCAGAATGGTCAATATTTCTCAATTGAGTACCCAAGAATAATAATTCAAGACTCTTGAGATGAGATTCTTATGTTGGTAAGTCCTCACACGTGATACACAACTCACCACAGTACAGATGCGATGCAGGAACACCTTTCGGTAATCCAGTGGACCCTGACGTCAAAAAGATTACTGCATCTGATTCAAAGTCGAACATCTTTTCTCTCTCCTGAATGGCGTCATTATCAATCTCTGATTGCATAAGGGTCTTGAAGTTCACTGTTTCTTCAATCTCTTCTTTGGAGACCACAATGGGTGTTTTAAGCAATGGTACCGCTTGGTCTGTAGGCTGAGGTTGGGAGGCTCTTGGTTGGTTAAGACACTTGAGAGATGATTCCAAGATGTCCTGATATGACCTGGTGTCATCCACGAAGAGGACCAGCCCCTTGCACTGCATTCGATGGAGGAGGTTAAAGAAATCTGCCTCACTTCTTGTTGTTAGACCGATCAGCACTGGGACCACCCCGGCCTGCATCAGGCCAAACTCCACGATAGGGAACTCGTAGACATTGGGCAGTATAACTCCCACTCGCTCCCCGCATTGCAGGCCCAGCTTTATAATGGAAGTGGCGAACCTCCTCACAGAGTCGTAGAGCTGCCTGTATGTGACAACTGTCTGCTCCTGTCCCGGGCGCAGGAACACAAAGGCCTCGTCATCAGGTAACTCCTCGACGCGTTCTCTAAGACATTGAGTTAGAGTCTTTGGCACCAGAGGGCGTGCTCCTGTGGCGTGGATATAGCTTGGCTCTGGACACTCCATCCTAGAAGAGGATCCCTCTGTTAAAACGACTTCAAGGAGAAAGAAGAAAAGCAAATCAGTTGGTACATCAAAAAGTCGTCTCTGGCTACTATTCCATTTTGGATATGGGAATATTATTTTCAAAATAAATGGAATAGTTGACTGTATAGCTAGAAATATGATTGTTTTAATGACTCATAAAAGAAATATAAGTTTTGATATGTAGTGAATACGGCTTTAATTTGTAGTGCTAAGAATATCGCTTTACAGCCCTTTTAGTGGTTATGTATTGACAATGCTGCTTTTCAAATGATTTTATATACCATCCTTGAATATGTATATATATATATATATATATATATATATATATATATATATATATATATATATATATATATATAAATACATATATATGATATATATATATATATATATATATATATATATATATATATATATATATATATATATATATATATATATATATATATATATATATATATATATATATATATATATATATATATATATATATATATATATATATATATATATATGTATGTATGTATGTATGTATGTATGTATGTATCTATGTCTGTATGTCTGTATGTATGTATGTACGTTCGTACGCATAAATATATGCGATGCATAAATGTATGCATGCATGTTTGAATTAATATATACTGTATGTGTGTGCATGTTAAAACTTTTACAATGAAACTTAATTGCATTCCTTTGATTTCACCTGGTTTGGTAATGCACTGTGATATGGCAATTTGAATTGTTTATTTTTACCTTTTTTTAAATTTCAGTATTTCAATCTTGACACCTAAGAAGTCAGTGGATTACAAGATGGACACATTCATGAGAAACACCTAGCCAAGTTTATCAATATGTCCAGACTTAATGACTCAATTCCTTATCCTTTTGTAGTAGTTGACCCCCTCTTTGAATGTCAAGTCACTGAAAGTAAAACTAGCGCTATTCCAATTTAACTCGCAGTCCCGTCCATTCTTGAAATTAAACAATTTATAGCAAGCTGTAGAATCGCAAAGTACCATACAAGCCAAAATATTTTCCACACTGTTGAGCAGATCACACTGTTGACTAGCATTTTGTCCTTGTGTATGGTGAACGATATTCCGTCCTAAATAGATGCATCTGCTGGGAAAAGAATTTACAACAGAAAGCATGTTTCTTGGCAAAATTTAGTGCTGATAAAGTATTTCTATCATTTTTAGAACAAATAATTGTAAAAAATGCTTGATTAGTTTTATTCATATTACCTTATAAGAATTATTCTTTCGTTGAAACATGATACAGAAAGGACAATGCATATATTTCATTTCAGCTGACTCCTTACTTTTTGGATAAATTAATATGCCTGACTTTGACTTTTATACAGGTTTAGAAACGAATTTGTCCTCATCAGTCTTAGAGCAAAACACACAATTTGGGATAAACCCTTAACTGAGGGATAATGATTTTAAGTGTTCTTTTCTCTTTGATTCCTGAGAACTTTGTGTAGGTCTTAAGATTTATAATTAAAATTTGGATACCAACTTGTCACACTTGAGTAATTTTCTGTGATAACCATTTGTGTTGAAAATGTCAACTCAACCATTTCAATCAATTAGAGATTGGAAATGTAAGGCAAGATTATTTTTCACCTTTCTAAAACTCTGAAATAGCATTTAGCAGTCCTGCCTTGGCCTTCAACAGTATCTAATGTTCCTTTTGAACAATTCAGTTTATTTGGGGATGCAGCTGGTTATCATTTTAAACCATCCATGGTCTAATACATTAAAGGTTCTCTGCCCGGTTCTTAACTAAACACAACCAATGTGGAAGTGAATCTAAAACGCCCTCTGTAAAGAACCCAGTATTTCTTCTTTGTTGAAATGACAAGTGATGACAACCCAAAAACAAAAGATGAAACAAATAGGAGCACTTTGAACACGGGTAAGCCTCACAACCAAATTAAAAAGAATCAGCTAAGAAAAAACTTAAATTTCCATAAAGATTGTGGCCAAATAGCTAAACTTCTTTTTCATTAAAATCAATGTTTCACATACCTAAGGTGACCAAAGTATATGCATTAAGATAACTCTAAACTCACATCCTCATATTTCCAGCAAAAGTAAAAATGTCTCTAGGAGACCTACATATACAACCTAAAGTGAAACTTTTTTACATTTCAATACTAAGACAAAAAGGTAATCAGATAGAGTTGGTCAAATAGGGAATGACTAACATAGCCACTGATCATGTAACAAGTATGATTAATAAGTTATATTGAGGTATAGATTATGATTCTGTAAACATGGTTTGTAAGGGAACTACCTTCTCCATCAGATTGACATTGAGTAGATGGCCCATACGCACCATATGTGCTGCACGCAGTTTGGCTTAATACACACCACCCACCATGTTGAACAGCAAAGCATTCATAACCGAAGGAAAAAAGCAGCCTTTTTGCACTTGGTTACAGGGTCAGATCTTGATCTGTCGTAGCCATCTAACATCTAACTGGGTCCTTCCAAGGGAGGGATTTCAAGAGTGCTTTGGTCTTTGAAGCATCCAATTGATTTCCATGCTGCTTGCACTGAGTGACCTCACATTTAGGGTACATATGTAGAAACGCATAAAAATTGAGTATTTTTGGACTTTTATGTAAGTTTATATACGTTAATATAAAAGATTCATATGAAGTTGTTCAGGCAAACAATATATATTTACAGAAAGTAGACACTGTAAGCTTTCATTTGATGTATTATTAGACCCCTGGCACCTTTTGGTACTAAAAATATGGCTTCATACATAGTGTCTGTAGTGGAGACTATACACACCAATTTGGTGAAAACTCTCCCAATGACTATCTCACTCTAGTTTTGTGGCTTCATAGCATTATTCTTCATTCAAATTACTCTTGACAGTGAATACAGTCCTTGTCTAGTAAAATAAGTGAAGGCAAATGTTAAAGGTGTGTTTGTACTGGGTGACCCCTTGTTTAGGGTAAATATGCAGAAATTGCCAAAAACATTGTATTTTTTATTTCATTTTGTTTTAATTTAAGGCATATAAAAGATTGTGCAGGCAAACAATATATTTATTCATAAAGAAGACATTATGAGCCTGCATTTCATTATTATTAGATCCTTTTCACAATTGTGGATTGAGAATAGCGGCTATTTACAACAACTTGGTGAAAATTCACCCAATGACCATCTCATTCTAGTTTTGTGGCTTTTTAGCATTTATCTTCATATTATTTAAGACAAATGGTAAAGAAGTGTTTGTACTGAGTGATCACATGTTTATGGTATATGTGATAAAACGGGGAAAATGGTGTGTTTTTGGAGCGTTTTGTTTTAGTAAAAGACATATGAGATTGTACAGGCAAACACTAGCTCTCTGTAGAAGGCAGACACTATGCGCATTCATTTCATGTGTTATTCTATCCATTTGAGCACTTTTGTTTTTAGAAATATGGCTTCATTCATGATAGCTCGTGTACAACAACTTGGTAAAAACTTACTTAATAACCATCTCATTCTTCCTTTCCACTCATGTTACTTTGAACAACATTTACCAATGCAACTTGATATAAAATGAAACTAATGTGGATATCCATTGACCTTTATTTTTTGGTAAATACTGTCCTATGACCTTATACCTGATATCATTTTGTATGAGATATTTTTGAAGGTGAAAGGGATCATCAATTCACCTAAAACCTACTTTGTACTGAGGTAAGTTGTTATTGCACATATTGTTTCAGTCTTGGGGCTCTAACCTCCAACTATAGCTAGCCCCCCCCCCCCTACCTATAATGCAAGCTGACAAATAAATTTGGAATTTCAATTATCTTCACCTTTTCTTATAATATTGCAGCTAAGTCATGTTTGCCAGCTGTGACAGGTGGCTTAAACTATGGTATCCAGCGGATACCATAACCCTAATTCACTGACAACTTTCTAACATGCCCCGGCCAGGATTTGCGCGATACCTAGCAGTCTTTGGCAATGCCTTAGATCACATGGCTATCAGGGCCATTTGACCAGTAAATCATGGAGATATCTCAGCACAGGTCATCTGCAGACATAGCTACCTCACTCCAACCCATAATACAAGCAGAAAATTAAAACATTGAGAGATAGCATCACAGGTCTCCCACAACCATGACTACCCCCCCTCACCCAGCCCATATTACAAGCTGACAAATGTATCATTGAGAAATAAAAGCACAGGTCAAACCCACCATAGCTAATCCCCCCCCCCCCCCAACTGATCATGTAAGCTGACAAATAAATCATTGAGTGATCAAAACATAGGTCATGACCATACCAGATCCCCTGGACCCCTCTTCCCTCCATCCACATACAAGTAGACAAGTGAAGATTGTTAACCACAACCATACCTTACCCTCACCCAAATAGAAGCTGACAAACAGGCAGCAACATAGGCTACCCTCAACCATGCTCACCAATCACAGCACAGGTCACACACAACCACACTTGCCCAAACACCTTATATTAGAGTAAGTAAATCTTAAGTTTAGTTATTTCACAAAGGTCATCCCAAACACTTTTCCTCTAATCCCTTTAGCAACCTCATACATCCAACCTTTAAAACCCACCCGTCACCCTTGCCCCTCTGGACCCTCAGTACAAACTGATCAATGAACCATTGAGAGATTCTTCCTGAGTGTACCAAACAATCCCACTACAACACGCCTCATCTTCCAACCTCCCCCTTTCAGTAGATACTGAATAGTGAAATATCGAGTAAGCAATGACCCCTCACCCTATCTGCCCAGCCCATTTAAGAAATCGCATTGTAAATTATGCTTTCTTTCTTTCTTTCTTCTGCATTTTGTTAATATTATCTTCTTTGGTCACTTATCTTTTTTGTTTATACTACATTCGTCGGTACATCTATGATGTTGTACAATACACTGCGAAAAACATGCTACTACTACAACTACTACTACTACTAATAATAATGATAATAATAAGAATATAATTGTAATCATTATAACAATCAAAATTAAAATGATAATAACGTCGTCTATACAGACAAAAAATGCTGAAAACTACACATCCATAAACCCCAATAGAGTGTGCTTCCGCTCCATCAATGGTTTAGCCTTGTCGCTTCACACATGTGCAACGTTGTGACTATTCGTAAAGAGAAGGGAATTCTTCTCTTTCTATCTCTTTGCGATAAGCTGGTAAAAGTGATGTACAACTTTGTCCTCCCTCCCTCTCCTCTCGCAAAATTTGCGTCGAAGTAAGAACACCCGGTGAAATCCCCGCCCCCCATGCCTAGTGGCAGGGATTCGCTGAATCCTAGGTATCAGTGACTTCCAAGTCAATAGAAGATAGGTGTTTGGTACCCAGAGAAAATCCGAGGCTAGGTGATAGGAGTGATAAAAGGAGCGGAAATTAATTGTAAGATAGTGGCGCTGGACATAATAGAGCGCAAAGGCAAACATGGTAGAGGGTGGAACATGCACTAAAATAGCAGGACTATATGTCTCAAAGTGCAGTTATTGTTATGGCCAATGATGCTGTAGTTTCAATATCAGCACTGACGACGAGACAGGCTATCTGATCTGACACGTGACAAGATAGAAGGTCGTGACCTCTGCCATCATTAGCTTTGACCTGTAATGACGATGGCGGGGATTGATCAGGTGCGGAAACTCCAAATAACTTTGCCATACATAATGTTAATACATGCTTTCAATATCACGCCTGACTCTGGTTTTTGTCCGCTCTGTTTTATAAATGGATTCGCTGCCAAAAAAACAATAAGACATAATAATGACAATAAGAGAAGGGGGGCGATTCCTTTGTAGTATAAACCCTTCTGAGGTGGCTGATGTTGACTCTAATTATAACCTGCGGTTAACAGGCAGAGCTCTTGGAAAGCCGGTTGCGTCTAGCTGTCATAGTGCGGTCGAAAACTAAAATTTCAGGACACTACGAGGGGAAAATGAAAGATAGCAAAAGCTATGGTGTATGTGTAGTCTTGTCATGGATGACATTAAAAACAAACAATACATCCTCATCTAAATGCCATGATTTTTATGATGTGTGGGGCATAACGAGCAAACAATGTTAATTGGAAACGGAATTTTGTTTGTCGTCGTTTTTCTAGGCGAAATCCTCACTAGCCTAATGGACGCAGAAAGCAGAGTATTCGGGGGTAACAATGGCTAACCCAACGTTACAAGCAGCCAGATCACTTCTCTCAAGCTGGACTTGAACCCCTGCTATTTTTGTTTATTTGATCGTATGCAGTGGTGTGACATATCTCCTATACCACCCCCCCCCCCTCCGATAATCGATATTCACTGCCCTAGTCCTGTTTCATAAGTATCATAGTTCTAGACTACAATATCAAGCTGAAATTGTGGGCCCGAATATGTTAAAACAAGTGACCCATTACGAGACCTTTCATGTTAGATTTATGTAATCAATTGCAAACAATGCCATTTGGAATATCACAATATGTTCTGGCATTAGCTCATGAGAAAATGCGGCGAAAAATCCTGATTTGACCAGTCAGCCAGTCGGCCATCCAGCACTCTCGCAACAAACAGGTCACTGCGAGGATGACGTCATTGTTGATTCTAATTTTGACCACGTGCATCGCACTTTTTGACCAATGGGCTTCATTTTATGACGTCACTTATCAAAATATTTCGCGAAATGTGCCACCACGACATGTACATTGAGGCGCCAGTTGCCATGTTGACTTCTGCCATGGAGAAAATCCTACTTTATTTCAAGTCTGAGTCTTTTACTTCCCATGCTCTGCGCCAAATTATATTTTGTATTTTTCCACTGTAGTTTACAGTAGTCATGTCCTACATTAACCATGTTCATCACCAGGTAAAATTATATCAAAAAATAATATTATTATTATTATTATTATTATCATTATTATTATTATTATTACTGTCTGAGTAGTACATTGCTGTATTACATTTTATGGAAAAAAAAAATCCTGGAGCATATGAGTGCAATTTGAAATTTAAAATAAATATATATAAAAAATGATAGAGATCCATAGCATGTCAAATATCGGGCTATCGTGCTCAATCTGTATACCTTCTGTAATATTTGAGTTATAGGAGGCAGCCCTCATCTTAAAAACTCTCTTTAATATACAAGATTCTTCCCTTATCATCATATTTCGAATCAAGATGAGCTTATTTGCATTCATGTAGCTTTCGAGATGCATCCACCCCGACCTCTGAAACTAGTTCCGTTTGGGTTATGCCTAGGAAATTTCTAGTATCATCCAACATGGCAACTAATGTGGTGTGTTTTCAGGTTTCCAAGTCTGCTGTTATCAGTGTCTCTGCGAAGTACAGTACATACATTTGATTTCTGCACCAGCCGAATGGACGTCTGCCAATGCCTGGTTGTATAAAAAGCCATGCTAAAAATATAATCTAAACAACATCAATGACACATGTAGCTTTCGAATCAAAGCTACGTTCAGTTATATGGTAATTCATACATCCAAGCCAAGGAAACTGGGTAGCAATCGGGCATAGGGTCGTTTATTATGCGCAGGCTGCCCATGTAGCTTGTGAATCAAAGCTACGTTCAGTTATATGGTAATTCATACATCCAAGCCAAGGAAACTAGGTAGCAATCGGGCATAGGGTCGTTTATTATGCGCAGGCTGCCCATGTAGCTTGTGAATCAAAGCTACGTTCAGTTATATGGTAATTCATACATCCAAGCCAAGGAAACTAGGTAGCAATCGGGCATAGGGTCGTTTATTATGCGCAGGCTGCCCATGTAGCTTGTGAATCAAAGCTACGTTCAGTTATATGGTAATTCATACATCCAAGCCAAGGAAACTAGGTAGCAATCGGGCATACGGTCGTTTATTATGCCCAGGCTGCCCACGCATTTAGTGCAGAAATTAAATGTCGGCACTGTACATAACCCTCAGATGTTCCTTTACCTCCTAACTTGACTGTTGCAACTATTGCATATCTTAGTAAAGCAGAAAAGGTTGGATATTTCACTAAAAGGGGTTAAAGTTTCATAATTTTGCAGCTTAACTTTAATTAAACCTTTTTTGTGATAGAATAGACTTCATGCCTACTCAGCCCATGTTTACAAGTGGATATATTGCCATACCCCTTACGTATATCACTGAAAAAATCTTAATTTAAAGTGGTAAAATTTTGTCTTGATGCCAGACCTACAGATTCACATTTATGCATTAAGGCTTCCAAATAACCCCTTTTTGAACTCGAACTAAGGGTTAATATCACAGTCAGTCATTTTCAGGATAAATGAGTTAAAAATAAATGAATGGGATTAATCATACTAGATATCCAGTAAGTATCTACATGTGTGCGTGTAGTCTGATTTCCTCCTCATAGACTAGTTTTGAAGTAGAACATATTAATATTTGGTCAGATCAGTAAAGCTTAGATTATCCACATAATAGGACCCGGTTTCATACTGACTTTCATATAACTGAAATTATGAAGAATCAATTATATATATATATATATATATATATATATATATATATATATATATATATATATATATATATATATATATATATATATATATATATATATATATATATATATGTATATATATATATATACATATATATATATATATATATATGTATGTATGTATGTATGTATGTATATATATATATATATATATATATATATATATATATATATATATATATATATATATATATATATATATATATATATATATATATATATATATATATGTAGCATTTAGCCATCCCCATTGCCACAAAGAATATTGCAGAAAACCCATCAGCCTGGTAAGGACGATAAACCACAATCTTATCCTATTTTCCAGAACAAGAACCTTAAATGCTGTTGTAAAATGAATAACTTGTACATATGGTGACTCTTCTAGCACAACCATTATACATTTGCGACAGAGAACAACAACAACTAAGTACTAAATCATGCCCTCTTAGCTATCCGAACTTGCACATAACTAGCAGAGAAACTGCGTGAAGTATCAAACGCCTTAAGATATATTTCCTAGTATTGTGTCTCTCTTTTACTTTGATATAACATTCATGAAATATATTTCCTTTTTGTCCATCTGTATCCACTTATTCCAATTCGTAGTTTGTGTCCACTCACAAAATTGCTTGTCTTATCACATTCATATATAATATTTTATACGTGGAAAAAGTGCACATTAAAGTTGAGTTTACCATTTTAGAGTCACAGATGAATACAGCTTCTACATGAGCAGTGGCTGATATTAGGGGGTAGTTGATATGAGAAGAACCCATCGATAGAAAAGGTTTTTCGATTAATCAGAAAAAAATATTACGTCAATTGTTATGTCAATTGATCAATAAAAGAGTCTTTCGGGCTTTATCATTATTTGTTTGCTATTTTTAGCTAACAATGATAATTCTTTTGATGAAACTCATGTTTTTACTCAATGCGTGAGGAGAAACCTTTAATTGTCTTTAGATTTTGTATTTTATGATCATAGCAACACAAATATAGTGTGATACATGTGAAAATGATAGATATTTCATGCTTCGTGCATTTCTACAAAATGGAATTGAAATTGTTGGAATCGAAAGAAATAATTTAACCGAAAAAATGGATGTCAAAGACAAACCTCCCTTATGTGCATAGACGAGTAAATCAGATTTGGAAACAAATGAGATCTGTTTCATGTCCCTGCATAGCAAGCATGTACAGTTTGAAATAAATGGTAGTGGTACAGTACAGACATTTAATTTATGCACCAGTCGACCGGACGTCATGGATAACATGTCAACAAATATGCAAAGCACATCAATGACCCATGTAGCTTGTGAATCAAAGCTACGGTCAGTTGAGAGGTCATCGCGATCGGGCGTGCGGTCATGTATTATGCTCTGGCTGTCCATGCATTTAATGCAGGAATTAATGTTGGCACTGTACATGTGGAAGTGGATGGAACTTCACGGTGGCTTATGGGTTTAAATTGTGAATCTGTGAGTCATTTTGAGACTTTTTCGTACGTTAAAGTCTACGCTATTTTCCTTATAATTAGAAAAAAACTGCAATTATCTAGTCCATCTATAAGCAGAGCAGGACACCAACTATAATAGAACCTCTCATAGGCTTGCACAAAAGCAGTGAAAGTTTTTGCCTCTTTTATCCAATTGTTGAATTTCACCAAAACACTGGTTGTCAAACATGCATTTTCGATATCAAATATTGACGACATTGGTCAGAATTTGGCACATTAGTAGCTGTGAGTATTACAGAGGGAACAATACCAGTTTTTCCAATTTCGAATTGGTTCCAAAGTTATGCAATATTTAAGTTGAAAAATGTACCTTTTTGGCATATTTGACATAAACAAAATCCGAAAGAAATAGTTATAATATTTTGAACAGAGTAAAAAGTAAACGATACCCTTCCGTCCATATCGATCTTCTACCACAGATGTGGAATGTCAAAAAACCCGTCCCCCCCCCCCAGAGGGATCCGATTTTCTGGTACATCCATTTACATATTTGCATATCGACAATGGCACAGGATTATCTTTTCCTGTTGGGAGATCAGTATATAATATATTTCCTGCACCAGTCGACCGGACGTGTAGCTTAAAGTTGATTTTGTTGATATATCAACATTATCTATTTTGGTGAAGCTTTACGTGGAGTTTGTTGATACATCAACATTTTCCAGTGACTTTCTTGATGTTGCTTCAGGTTTTTGTTGATATATCAACACTATATTTTGGTGTAGCTTGAGGTGGAGTTTGCTGATACATGAACAATTCTCCACTGGATTGCTTGATCTTGCTTCAGGTTTATGTTGATATATCAACACAAACCTACTTTGGTGTAGCATGAAGTTGATTTTGTTGATACATCAACAATTTTCCACTGGGTCTCGTGATCCCGCTTCAGGTTTTTGTTGATATATCAACATTCTCTATTTTGGTCCAGCTTTAAGTTGATTTTGTTGATACATCAACATCTTTCAAATATTACTGTTTTTTTGTGAAATTTAAACTACTTTAACTACTATGATTGCACAAACTAAACTTTTGTTGATGGGTTTTATTGTTGACTAGCGATTTAAGCATTTTACCTTGGATTTTGAACTTTTGACTTCTACTTTTCCCCTAAAACGAGTAAAAAGATTTAACGTTTTTATTTCGAACAGCCTTCCATGTGTAACATGTCAAAAGAAATAAGTCAAGCACAAGCACAGCACCATGTAGCTTGCGAATCAAAGTTACGTTCAGGTTTGAGGTCATCCACGCATCCATGACCAGGAAACTGAGTGGCAATTGGACAAGCACAATGGCAATTGGCACAGGAATGCCTTTCCATGTTGCGAGCTCAGCGTGGCTTATCCTACGACGCTCAATAATGCACCAGTCAATTGATTTCTGTCTCTGTGGCATCCTGCCCATTTCTGTGGTTGATTGTAATTGATTTCCCAAAGGGTTCGCTCGTTAGTTCCCTGTAGGTTCGTTCTAGTGGGCCTGGTTGTTGGTGTTCAGTCGTCAAAATGATTTTTAATTGATCTTCCCAGCAATTGACATTTTGCCAGCACTCCAGAGTTGGTCTGATTGTGGATGTGTGCTCGTGCAGATGATTGCAATTGTTTTCCCCAGCAATTGATTTTTCCAACCTGTTATTTTGGAGGTGGTTCTGACTGTGGGTGCCCAGTTATGCGAATGATTGTAATTGATTTGTCGGGAATTGATTTTCCCACCTGTTAAAGCGACGGCCAAAATGCGGTACCCTACCAAGTGTAACATTATCACTACTTACATAGTTATAGTGAAACAAAGGTTTCCAAGTAAGTGTCTCAACTTGACTTTCCTTGATGGTAAACCACTGTCCATATTCGCATAGCATGATGGTTGCGGTGTTGTAGTCATTCGATTCTGATGGCGCCACAGTCACATAGTTTGTTATTTAATGTGGCTTGTAGGGTTAATTTGTGAATATAAAATTTTGAGATTTTAACAAATTCAAAATCCTTCAGCCTCATTCTTACAATCAGACCAACCTTGACTGACTGTCTAGGCCATCACCTAGTAAGACACCAAACATCTCAGAACCTCACATAGGGTTGCCCACAGACAGCTCTTTTCTCCATCTTGAATTTCCTCAACATATTTTTACTTTGAGTAAGCGTTTTCGGTATTAAATGTAAACGGATATGCTTGAAATTTGGTATATGAATAGACAAATGTATATGGAGGGAAGGGTATTGCAATTTCATCAGTTTTGACTTTGTTCCAAAGTTAAACAATCTAGAGGTTGAAAAATTCTTCCTTTTCTCATTATGGACAAACATTCCCAAAGAAACGCTCCTAACATTTTAACAGAGCTAGATTTATGATATACTACCCTCTGTAAATTTATCTTTTCACTAAATTTAGGAACTTTGATGGTCCCCGGTGAACAATTGTGGGTAGGGGCTGCGTTTGAAAACAATTTGTATTTTTTCTACAGTCTTTAACACACCCAAATATGTACACCCTGCTGAGAGGGTATATGTGTGGTGCTTAATGTTTTCCTCGAGGAAAGCTCTTTCAGGCAATACATACTTAGTGTAGGCTAACTAGTGAAACAAGAGCAGGACAAAGGAAAATCTGAGTCATGAAAATAATCCCACTAGCCACCTTAATCGGTTGCATATATATCCTCTGCTTTGGTGCTGACGGTTGTTGATACCAAACCATAATAAATTTCCCTCAACCAAAACTCACCTTAAAAAGCCTGAACAAATACATTGCCATACGATAGAAGCTGTTCCAATCCTTGTAGGTGTTGTAGTGGAATTGGTTGAATGCGGTTACTGATGTAGTATTGAGAATGGCAGCCTGCTCTCAGATAGTGATCTTCTAACGTTTTCCACTGCAGTATTTCTCTCTCTCTCTCTCTGTTTCTCTCCCTGTCTCTCTCTGTCTCTCTCTCTCGTTCTCTCTCGTAGAGTGTGTAGAAGCTGGTATACTTGGCGTAGTTTTGTGTAGTGTTTGTTTATATGTTGTTTACAGTGTCATGGGGAACAACAGATTCTACAGTCGTGCCATACAATTGATAACACGTGACTGCCAGAGTGGGCTACTCGTCTACATAATCAGTCGATTTTTCGACGTGTGCCTCGTCGTAATCGTGTTTATCAGGAGCTTTGTTAAAGAGCACTGCAAAATTTTGCAGTTTTTATCCTCACATCCCACACTCTGCTTGGGGGAAACTTTTGTGATGCTTAATGTCTTTTATTTATAGGCTAGAGCATGGAAAGAGTGTTTTATGAATTTTAAACCATGGGTAAGGTGAGTTGGTTCGAAAGTCATAAAACACGAGTGAAGAGCTCTAAAACATTGAGCACTCAGTGTCAACGGGAATGCTGGCTTCTGATTGGTCTAGCCTGCCCAGCTGTTTGTTTTTGCCCTATTTTATTACTGACACTTCTCATAATAATTAAATGGGGCTTTGTGGCATCTCATTATATACTTTTGCAGTATTTTATCAGAAATAGTACACTGCATTTCTGGCTTCTGATTCATCCATACTGCCCCACTGATGGCTAACATCAGAAGACCCAACGGCAGTATTTAGTGGCCAAGATAACCAAATGACAGCAGGGTAGAGACAAGTACCAAGTCAAATATAACTACAATAGCTACCTTAATATAAATTGTACCAATGATAGAAAGAACGAAATTTCAATTCTGCACATATATGGTACATGTATTGCAGACTTCCTTACTCGAAAAGCACGTCATAAGTAACTGAGAGCATCAGCCGCATAGATCTTAGATCCTAGGACATGGTTCCTGTAGGAATTTCTGAGATGACTTTGGAGAACTTCGAGGTGACCTTAATTCCTTTCATGTAAGAATAAAACGTAAACCTTTATTCAACAGTATTGCCTATGAAATGGAGGATGATGGTAACAACATCATCGGTCGTGGTCCAGACGATGTACCATTCGGTCATCTAAATTTACCCCCCCCCCCGTCTCACTGGGACCGACGCCCTCCACGCTCTGATAACATGTTGACAAATCGTCGAAGAGCGTAGTCGAGTCGTCAGTAGGTCATGGATGAGCGTAGTGGGATCCTTGACATCGGAATAAGCGTAATGAGCGCGGGAGAGTTTAAGACATGTTTAAAACAAACGTAGGGCAATCGTTGCTGTTTTAAAGTGCTCTTAGAGTCGATATGGCATGCCGTTTGGACATTTATTCAACATGTGCAAGGGAGATACAACATAGTAAGAAAGGTATACAAGGTTGAGAGATTAATAGGCAAGGTGTTGGAAGGAGGGGCTAGTTTTTTGAGTTTTAGTGACAACATGAAAAATTGAGGCAACATGGAAAAATGGATAACAACCTTGGACCAAAATATCTTGTGGCTGCTCATCTAAGATGTAACATGAACGAAAGGGAACCAACCTGAGGATCATCATATGGGAAATGAATATTTATGAGTTCAGTTAGGTCATACAATCGACGTCATTGCGAGGCAGAAAGTAGCGTCTGCCTGTACCTGTTGCCTTGAACTTTAACATTGTGTCCTCATGTCCTTTGACGTATGAGTCTCGACGAATACAGGCGATAACGCCCGATATGCCCATAAAAACCATATCACACCCACAACCATTAAGTAACCTATTTATATATATATATATATATATATATATATATATATATATATATATATATATATATATATATATATGTGTGTGTGTCAAAATTAACACCTTTATGATGTTTATTTTTTATTTTTACAAGCCTAAAAAAAGGAACAGGCCTTTTTTGTTTATTTTCCTCACTGCCAGGCATCGTGGCCATGCCAATATACAATACAATAATTCTCTATGTGTATAGAGTGCAGACATATATATAAATTGCAAGGTATTTCTTCGAGAATATTTTTACAAATATTGGTTGATAACAGTAATGTAAAGCTGAAAATATACAGGTACAAACTCTTGTGTTGCTTTTTGCACGGTTATTATTGTACGATGAATACTGTGAATAAAATAAGTATATATTTCTTATTTTTGTCTTAAGTGGTTTATAAAATTGCCCCATTGTTTTTCAAACACATGTTCTCTATTTCTAATAATGGCCTTATGTACATCATATTTGTATATAAACATGACATTTGCTTTTACTTGTGCCAAAGTAGGTGAAAAATCTTTTAGTTTAGCATTGAAAATGCTCTTTTTAACACTACTACATTGATCCAGTAGGCACCTTTCAGTTCACCTAAAAAAAAAAATCTGCAGTTAGGTCATAATCAATAAGGCCAATATTTCTTGACCAGTTCTCTGTGCTCTTCCACAGTGAATCAGATCCTTTGCAAAATAGGAGCATGTGTTCATTTGAATCAACTTCGGTTTTACATATATTACAGATATCTGTATCTTTTATACAAATTTTACAAAGTACATTAGTTGTGTAGAACCTTCTATGTAAGGTTCTATACTGGATATATCTCAAGTATATATCATCAATTTTTGTGATGAATCTGAAGGATTTACTCAACAGAAAACTTGTGAGTTCTAAATCTGCCTTTTCTCTCCATTTTTGTGAGATTTGATCCAAGATGTTATGGTTCTTGCCAAGCATTACTCTGTAAATATTGGAGACACCTTTTTTATCCATATTTAAAATAATATTAATATAAGGGTTTTGGGGATCTATGGGACTTAGCATAGGTTGATCTTTATGGCCCAGGTATCCTTTGATTTTGATACAGAAAGCTCCATATTCCAAGAAGGTGGTTTTCAGATTGAATCTCAGTTCAAAATTAGACATAGAATATGGTTTTCTGTCACAATCCAGAATATCCCAGACAGAATGAATACCTCTTTCTAGCCATTCTTTTTTGATCTGCAATCTTAGATCAGGGTTATGCCACAAAGGGCTTACCAGTAGATTTTCATTGTACATACAATCTTCCTTTGCACTAAAGATTGTGACACTTTTTAAAACGTCTATCCAGAATGGGTTAGAAGTCAGTTCAATTATTCTGTCAATGAAATCAGTACCATATTTAAAAAGATCATATAGTTCAAAGTCATCAGGAACACCGCACCATTTGGCATTTGATCTGACGTATCTTTTTAGCCAGCCTATTTCTAAAGATTTATCAAAGATCTCCAGATTATGCAATTTCATACCGCCAAATCTGATGTCAGCCTCCATAATTTCTTTTCTGAACTTGGGTGGTTTCCCATCCCATAAGAAATCCTTTACAATACTATTTAATATATCGAAGGTTTTTTTTCTGGGCTTGGAAGGGACAGGAGTATATGGGTTAATTTTGAGAATAACAGACTTTTAATCAAAGCCACCTTTCCATAAGGAGTTAGTCTTCTTGTTTTCCAGATGGCAATAAGATGTTTGATATCTTTAATTTTTTTAAGATATTTAATTCTGTTGTTTCACCCATGTTGTTAATATTATAACTGATGCCTAACACTTCGAAGTCACCAGTCCATTTCAGACCATATTTACCTTCCCAGGTAATACTCCTGTCCCTTAAAGGTCCAATTTTAATGACCTTGGTCTTTTCTTTATTTATACCAAGACCAGAGATTTTTTAAACCATTCTAATACCCGCATGACACCACTTAGGCTTTCTTTGTCAGCTTTAAGAAATATGGTGGTGTCATCCGCGTATAATGATAGTTTAATCTCTTTGTTGTGTACCTCTATACATTTTATATCAGAATTCTCTCTGATAACATGAGATAGCAGCTCTGCACAAAGCACGAAGATGTATGGCGATACTGGATCACCTTGACGACAGCCCCTAGATAATTCAATATGTTGTGTGAAGTGCCCATTTTGCTCGACTCTAGATACTGAGTTGTTTCTTAGTAATTTTGTCCAGTTTATGAGCCCTTCACCAAAGTTAAAGAGATTTAAACATTGATCCACATAATTCCATTCTATCGTGTCAAAGGCCTTTGCATAATCTACCACAACCAACAGACCATCAATGTTTTGAGTATGGCAGTAGTCAATAGTATCATACAAAAGCCTTGTATTCTCACCGATAAAACGATTTGATATGAAACCAGTTTGATTATTGGATATCAGCTCCTCCAGTACACTCTTGATTCTGTCCGCAATCATAATGGTCGCCAATTCTTTAGATCATTCCTAAGCTTGCCACCATTGGGAATGCTTGTAATGGTGCCCATTATGGCATCTCTGGATAAACTACCATACCTTAGGGAATCCTTATAAGCCCGGATAGCCACACTGATAATTCTTTAAGAAAAACCTTAAAAAACTCATTTGTTAACCCACTGGGTCCCGGTGATTTATTAAGTTTACTTCTTTGTATTACTTTATCTAGTTCTTCTATAGCAAAATCTTTATCCAATTCGTTTTTTTTCCTCAGATAGTTTAGGAATGTTATGAAGGTAATCTACATAAAATGAGTTTTCAATAGGGATTATGTTTCTTTGGAGAACAGATCTTGATAAAAAGATCTTTGCATTTCCAAGATTTTTGCAGGGTCATTTAATTTATTTTGGTTTTCATCAATTAGTTCCACTATGGTTTTATTAACATAATGTTTCTTTTCCAGGTTCAAAAAGAATTTTGATGGTTTCTCCCATCCTTTAATAAATTCTTCACGTGATCTTATTTGATAGCCTCGCATTCTCTGATCTCTGATATCCTCTAGATCTAATTTTTTTTCTAGATCTTCTTGTTGTTGAATAGAATCTGCAGGGGACCGGTCTATACTTTCTTCCAAAATCTCAATATCATTCTCAAGCCTTTTTTCTTGGATTCGGGTATTTTTGCAAGTTTTTTTGAGAAGCTGATATTAATACCTCTTACTTGACATAATAATATGTCCAGGAAAAGAGAGTCGGAAATTAAAGGTTCTAGATGCTCATCTTCAGAGTTTTTAATGAATTTTGAGCTATATACCGGTAAGGCATATGTTTGTTTGATGAGTAATATTTTATCCTTAATCAGTTTAATCAGTTCTTGTTTTCTAATAATTTATTATTCAATTTCCAACTCCCCTTTCCCCTCTCTTGATTTGAGATATTAAAGGATAATGTTATAATGTTATGATCACTTCTGTAACTGGGAAGAATATTGGCAACGGGGCAAAAGCTTAATAAATTTTCACTAATTAAAAAGTAGTCCAGTCTTGCACGTTTAAAAGGTTTTTTAGTTCCCCATGTGAACTTTTTTATGCATGGATTTTGTAACCTCCAAATATCCACTAGATCTAATTTCTTAATGCCTTTTTTTATTTCTTCCATGTTTTTCAAATTTCTTTGAGTGTTATAGTTATAGAAGTCTATCTCATCACAACATACATTCCAGTCCCCTGCAAACACTACATAATCAGAATCGAGGTCATAATCTGGATCAAAAAGAGAGTTAAACCATAGTGGATCTTCACGATTTGGACCATAAATGTTGATAATAGTTACTGTGTAAAGACCAGCTATTTCTAAGGGAATTATAAGTATTCTACCATCAAAGTCCCTTTTAAAGTCAATCATTTTAAATTCAAAAGTATTATTTATCAGTATGGCCACTCCCCTACTGTTTGTAGAAGTTCCCGGAATATAGTAATTTATATTCCATTCTTTTTTTTAACTCATTTATATCACTTTTTGTCAAATGGGTTTCCTGGAGGAGCGTAATATCCATTTTCATTTCTTGGAATTTCTTCCAAAAATCCAATCTCTTTAGGGGCTGTCGCAATCCTCGTACATTGGCAGAGCATATAGTTATATTTTTACCTGGACCGCCCAGGACAAAAATATTTTAACACACCTACTGATACCTGGCACTGAGGAAAACCAATTTAAGTTTAAACATAAAGCAAGATTAACTCCAAATATAACATAAATACATACATAAAGTCAAACATATACACATAGTCAAGAGTAATCATATTCCCAAACAATTGGGCTATATGATTTGGGGAAGGAGCCCCTTAAAATGAACATAGTATTGTTATGTTTTGTTAAACCAATGATAAATTATCTATTTCAAAATATTTGAGGATAATAACCTATATCTTATTGAAAGGATATATTCTGATTTCAATTCTCTTTTACAAGAGAGATATCCTTTCAAGACAAGTCAAAGTAACATTGTAGACTATTAATATACCTGGAAGTCTTATTTTAAATAAAAAAGGCAGAATTAGTAATCAGTTATAATAACAACTTATTTGAAAGGCTATAGTATAAAGGGATCTCTTTTTGTTAAGAGAATTATCCTTTCAGATGAAATTAGAAAATAGCATATTCTCTCTTTACTCAAGAGAAGATAGGATGTTATAAATGATAAGTGATATTTGGTTAAATTCTTTGTAACCCGTAAGAATTTTAAAGGTAGCTACCTTTTAATATATAAGCATTTATCTAAAATAGGCTGAACTTAAATATAAAGGTATTTGCATCAATAGTACCCCATTTTCAGTAATTCTACCTACTTGGTGATGCAGAAGTAAAAAAGAAAGAAGAAGAACAAAGGAAATTTTCTTCAAGAGTAGTAGATACCGACTTGGATCTGTGTTGATTTTGACTAAAATAAATATTAATATCGGTTATTAAAGGGAATTATGTCAAGTTTTTACCACTTATTGTTGGTAAAGTACTCAAATGCTAAGTAACATTAAGCTTAACTTCAGCGTTAACTCTTAAGGGAGATACCCAGGCCATATTGTGATGTATTTTACATCATCATGATGGAAAACATAAATAATAGAAAACATACATAGTAGTTATAATTTTGTGCACAATAAATATATATAAGGTTTTCCTCAAACTGTACATATAACACCTCAGACAGAGTTGTGTAACAAGGTTATGTTACTAGAATAGGGTTAGAGGTAGAAAGGGTTAATGCATGGGACAAGATATTGTCTGAGAATTATTGATGCTGTGCTAGTATTAGGTAACTTGTCAGTGAACGCCTCCGGCTGCAGGGCCAGTAGTCGAATTAGCATATATGGCGGAACAGAGATACCGAATTAGCATATATGGCCGAACAAGGCTGACCAAGAGTTAGATAAGGTAGAAGTTAGAATTCAATTATCGTGCATGCCTAGTTATCACATATTGATTGTAGACAAGACTTTGTCTGTATATTGATTGTAGACAAGATGTTGTCTGTTGAGGTGCCTATAAGCAAGCCTGGGCCAGAGTAAGGGAGACAGGAGGAAGACGGGAAGAGAGAGATGTAAGAACACGGGAGCAGACCGGGAAGCCGGGGAGAACTTGGACGGAGACGAGAAGTGACCAGGCAGTCAGGAGAGCAACATAGGCACCACACAGCTCTGTAAACGTTATATTAATAAAAGGATTTGAAAATCACTCATCTATCAAGACTTCCAGTTATTGGTACTCAACTACCCCAGAAGCTAGAACAATAGAGCTTCATTTCAAGTGGCGATCTTGCCAGGACTGGACCAAGGAAAGAAAAACTCAAAGCAGGGCTGTAAAGTGACAAACTTTTGACGCAGAAAAAAAAATCTGCACGAGGAAAAACACAAGCATAGGAAAGCTGCACAAGGACACTAAGGAAAGGAAAAAACTGACAAAGGCAATGGTAGGTGATCTTTTGTTTTGATTGTATAATTGTTTTGAAAAAAGAAAAAAAAAGAGAATGCAGCAGCCAGAACCGGTGCCAGTAGAACAGGGACTAGGAGTATAACCTGTCCATCTTTTAATTAATAGGTCACGAAGCATAGAGTATGAGCTCCAATTGAAAGGGCTCATACAAGAAATTAGAACCTGTAATGGGGATCCCGTGAAGCATTTAGAGGGGGGTTTAAGGATAGGGAAATTAGGGGGAAAGTCTATAAGAATAAAGGCATTAGCTCCCAGGAGCCTGATGAAAACTGCAGCAGATTATTAAAACAAAAATACAGGGGGAGTATTGTGTGGCCATAATTATGGAATGGTTTCACAAGTATTTTGCAAGAGTGAGACATTTAGGGGGAATCTTGGGAGAAAAACAATCTGTTTCAGTTAAAGCAGTAACAAAAGATTTCAAACCTGGGGATGCTATTATACTATCTAGACAAAAAGGGTCATTCAAAAATGGAGATCCTACTATCAAGTAGTTAACAGAAAAACTGGTAGTTATAGAATTAAATCACAAGTAACAAGTAATTCAAAAGTAATGAAGATTGAAAATAACATGGGAGCACATTGCAAAACTACTTGGGATAAGGAATGGGTTAATCTGGCTTGTTTGTGGTCAAATTGCACATAAGGTGTGGCCAAGAGCCCTGGCAGCTCGTGTTTACTATGTAAAATTATTACCGACTTGAAATAAAGATTATCTATCTATCTATCTATCTATCTAATACTATGTTAATTGGGACCAACCACCTGGATGGCCAACCGGCTGTAAGCCATCCATTGGAAAAAACTGGGGAGATAAGGACTGAGGAAATATTAAGCAATGGAATATAAACTAATGGTAATGCAATCAATCATTAAACCTAGAACTGGCTTGGCACCAGAGAATGTTGTGGGGAAGACATACAATCTGAGGCCAAGGAAAAGGACGTACAATGATACTTGTATGCCTGGCCGAACTTGGGGGCAACAGACCCAAACAAGGTTGTATGGGGACAGACCCATTTACTGAACATATCACCACAAGGGTCAAGGAAAATGAAATGGAAGTTTTTCAATGCCAAGGTGATTAAGAAATCAGACAGTTGAGAGAATATTAGCACTAATTCGGAGGAAAAGATGGTAACTCAAATGAGTTGACATAGAAATTGACATAATTAAGGGAACAATTTAATTATTGTTTGAGTGTTGCATTAAGAATATAAATGAAATTCTTAGTTTGCTTAGTGATTGACGTCAAATTAAAGCAATTAACACTGATATGTCAATGGATAGAAATGTGTCATAAAAGGTTCTCATGTTGTTACCTTACATCGTATAGGGGAGGAAAAAGAAAGTGCTACTATGGTGTTTGGTTCTGGTTGTTGTATTGCTGAATTTTTCTGATTCTGGTTCCTATGAAACAATCACAAAAACAAAAGATTGTGATCATGCCTTTAGGAAAGCAGATGGTAATAAGTAAAACAAAAATCCTAACCGATCTGTTGCTCTTGTCATCAAACAATCCCCAGTGTGCCTATACTTCCACTACCAATGTCAGTTGTGGTAATGCTTGTGCACCAGATAATAGTGTTGCTGTCTCATATAAAGAACTAGCTAAACCATGTGGAATTGAATGACGGACGTTCATCTTTCCATGCAATGGTCAACTACACTACGATGGGTATTGTCCACTGGCAGTGTTTTACGATGCAACATGACTGACAAGGTTAGACTGTGTGCAAGGACATGTGAATTTATTCAGATAGCCAGTGGTATAGATGGATTGACTTCAAGGACTGGACATTCAATTAGTGAACAGTGTGGTGTTAAATTCTATGTGCAACCGAGGAAACATTTTATGCATAATTACCCAGGCAAATACAGTATGGACAAAGGACACCAACATGCAGATATGGCTCTGTGCATTATCAATACAGACTAACTGTACTTGGCAGACACATTCCGATTGTCTAGTACAATTTACTATTCATTTTATCCCAGGACCTAACTTTTGATATAATTGGTTATAGACCCAGCCAACTGGATGGGCATAATACAGAAAGGCTACCAGTAAGCTGCCCCTGCAAGGACTCTGATCAAAAAACTTTTATTTTAAAAGTTGTTTTACCTAATGGAGGGTAGATAACATGATGTGTTTTTGGTGGTTAGATAAAATGTGTTGTAAAATTGTATATTGGATGAAAATGTTGTTATTCATAGTATGTAAGATATATATGTGGCTACATATATTCTAGGTATACATATATATTCTAGAGGTTAGTAAGGTTAGTGATATGATGTAAACATTGTATGTAGGTTATTTATAGTATGTGAGATATTGTATGTAGGTTATTTATAGTATGTGAGATATACATGTTAATATAGATCTAAGTACATATATGTTCTAGAGGTTGATTATGGCTCCCAGAAAAAAAAATCAAAATAAGTAGGTTTAAAATTACCAATTGTAGAAAAATAATGCCTCATAAATGAACAGTAAATGATGAAACATAAAAGAGCACCCTTTAGAGTGTTTGGGTAATCCTGTGATTGATCAAAATTAGCGACCAGTGCAGGAGCTAATTGTAATTACACATCTATCAAAGTTAGTTTTTGCCCATGTCAGGGTATCAGGGAGCCACTGGGTGAGTTCAAGTACCGCGTTAACACAAAATGTAACACCGGCGTTAGTGTTAAAATGGGCGTTAACGCAGCACTTGAAATCCCAGTAAGATGTTTGCGTTAACGCAAAGATGTGTGTTTAATTTTGCGTTAACAGCAAATGTAACAGAACATGTTAGTGTTGATCTGAGCTTTCTGTTAAGAGAAGCCCTCTTCCCATATAGTTTGTACAGGTCGAAACACTAACGCCTTAGGCGTTAACATCGACTTCAGTTCAAGTGTCAGATCTGTTAAGCTTAATAATATCAGCTAATAGCTGGCTAGGACAAATATTGTGCACTTTGAGAAAAAAACATGAAACTTGGTACAACTATTTTCTGAGCTATGCCGATCAATATTCTTAAAGAAGGCAGGGTTTGAGTTACCCCTAAAGCCTATTTTGGGGGTATTTTATGCAAAAAAACATAAAACTTGATTTTTAGGCATAGTACAATAAAACAAAATAACGTAAAGAAAGTGGAATCTCCAAACTTGGCACAAATATTTGGGGATCTGACTTTAAAATTCCTAGGCCTTAGAGTAGAAGCTGCAAATCTCATACAAATATTCTTTAAAAGGTTTTTGATGACTGGTATCAACAAAGTTTCTAAAAGGTCCCCTTAATGACTTCACTTTTGGGTAATTTAAGCAAAAAAATAATCAAAAATAGGATAATTTTTGGGATCTGACTCTAAACTTCAGAGAAGATACTGCAAACCTCACACAAATATTTTTTGAATGTTATTGATTGAAACTGCTATTAATAAACATGATATGTATCCATATTGCACAATCTGGGGGGTAATTTTGTCAAGATATGAATGAAAAAGGGAAACCTTTTTTTTTTGGGGGGGGGGGGGGGGGGATAATTTTTTCAAAATATGAATGAAAAAAGATAGATTTTTGAGATCTTCAAAACTGAAAATATAATATTTCTTTTAAATACTTTTCTTTATTTTTTCATTGTTGATATAGGAAATTCTCAGTGAGTTATTAAAAACAGTCAGCTATGAATCTGGCAGACAGTTAATTTTGGGCCCAAACTATATTTAATATTCATCCCAATATCTGTCATGGTCGAATCATTTATAAATCATTTGTGATAGATTTAAGATGTTGCAATATATCAAACCCTAGGGATAGTAAATGATGTGTTTCCTTGTAACTATTGTTCATGCTAACACACATTTCAGATGATGTTAGCATATTCTGTTAACAGGGTGTTAAGGCTACATGTTAACAGGACATGTGCGGCGTTAAGGTGTTCAGGTTAACGCAACGGTTGGTGTTACATCTTCGCGTTAACGCCCACGCAGAACTTGAACTCACCCATTGTTTTGTTGTTTAACCACTTACAAAGTTAGTTGAGGATTTGTTTAGAATTCAGAAAACTTTTGTGTGAAAAGTTTTCTTTTACAAGGTAGGGACGAATGTAACAAGGTTATGTTACTAGAATAGGGTTAGAGGTAGAAAGGGTTAATGCATGGGACAAGATATTGTCTGAGAATTATTGATGCTGTGCTAGTATTAGGTAACTTGTCAGTGAACGCCTCCGGCTGCAGGGCCAGTAGTCGAATTAGCATATATGGCGGAACAGAGATACCGAATTAGCATATATGGCCGAACAAGGCTGACCAAGAGTTAGATAAGGTAGAAGTTAGAATTCAATTATCGTGCATGCCTAGTTATCACATATTGATTGTAGACAAGACTTTGTCTGTATATTGATTGTAGACAAGATGTTGTCTGTTGAGGTGCCTATAAGCAAGCCTGGGCCAGAGTAAGGGAGACAGGAGGAAGACGGGAAGAGAGAGATGTAAGAACACGGGAGCAGCCCGGGAAGCCGGGGAGAACTTGGACGGAGACGAGAAGTGACCAGGCAGTCAGGAGAGCAACATAGGCACCACACAGCTCTGTAAACGTTATATTAATAAAAGGATTTGAAAATCACTCATCTATCAAGACTTCCAGTTATTGGTACTCAACTACCCCAGAAGCTAGAACAATAGAGCTTCATTTCAGTTGGTCAAATGGGAAATGACTGACATAGCCACTGTTCATGTAAAAAGTATTATTAATAAGTCATGTTGAGGTATAAATTATTACCTATAATTCTGTAAACATGGTTTGCATAGGCCCCACCTTCTCCATCAGATTGACATTGAGTAGATGGCCCATACACACCATATGTGCTGCACTCAGTTTGGCTTGATACACACCACCCACCATTTTGAAGAGCAAAGCATTCATAACCGAAGGAACAAGCAGCTTCTTTGCACTTGGTTATAGGGTCAGATCTTGATTCGTAGTTGCCATCTAAAATCGAACTTTGTCCTTCCAAGGGGGGTATTGCTCGAGTGCTTTGGTCTTGGAAGCATCCAATTGATTTCCATGCGGCTGTTGTTTGCAAGATGAAAATAGACGAAATGCCTACTTATGTGATGTGAAAAATATCTATACATATGATATTTGAAAGTGTCCTTATATATGTTTTCATGATAAATGAAAAGGTGTTTAAAGATTGTAAGCACTAACTGCAAACACATGTATGACATTATCCTGCAGATCAATATCTTCATAGTGTCCGATTACAGTTGGTCGTTTGGAGAGATTTTCATAGGAATATGGTTATTGGTGTTATTTGAAGCACAATTCCAATTTTGGTTTTGAGTCAAATTGAAAATGTTTATTCATGAGGTTCGTATTATTTGTTTTGAAATAGTTGTATGTATATAGTTATACATTTACTAACTAATGGTAAAGAATTTACTTACCAAAGCAAAGCGGAAAGAGAACAGTTCCGGTTAGTAAATGCTGCACCTACAAAATGAATGAATAGACTTTTTATTACAACATAAATGGATTAATTATATTAAAAACATAAACACCAGGGAAATATCTACATGTAGCCCTCTCTATACCATTATTTAGGATAAAAGCGCTACTTAAAAAGGATGGAAAAGCTAATGATAACAATGCAGTATTCCTTAGTCAGGAATATGGTTGTTTTAGAGTCGACCATTATTCTGTTTTCGTCATTCAATTTTTCTGCAGAATCCTTTTTTTTGCATAGATCCCTCAAATACAAATCAAATACTGTACAAACAATATTAATATAGGGGTAGGTTCATTAATGTGTGCTTTTCGCACCCCTGTAACCTGCATTTATTAAACTGTGCACCATTTTTGTTGGACATCCGATTGCTATCTAGTATTATACAATATGGCAACCAATGCAGAAATGTTTTTTGGTTTCTACGTCTGTGTTTAACTGTGTCTCTGCAAAATACCCATGGGCCCATCTCAGTAATGGCATTTCGTCCCTCAGGTCTTCTTCCACCTGTTAACTTCTACCTGCAAATTTTGCATATCTGAACAAAGGCAGAAATGGATGGATATTTCACTAAAGAAGATTAAAAGCCTATAATCCTACAGCTAAACTGTACCTTCTGTCTTTTAGTGAGACTTCCATGTAAAGATTTACTAATACGTTGGTCAATGTACAAGAATAACCAATAAACTATATATTTCATGAAAGCTAAGGTCAAATATTCTAATCTTATTGTGTGACATATTCACAGCTTTCCGGGGGTGGGTCCGAAAGGCAGAGATGAGGATTTCTAATAGATGTGTTATTGCGAACATCCTCCTGGCTTCATTAAAGGTACAACACAGTTGATGGTTACATTTTTAGAATAGAGTAATTATGAAGATACGGTTATTTGGGAAGACAGGGTTTTCACTGATAACGAGAAATATGTAATAGATACCCCATGCTTCTTGAAATAACTGGAGAGGGCAAATAAATAGCTGCACTGAACTCATGAAAAGTATTTCCACACAGGCGTCCTTCTAGAACTGATCGTCTGTTTATAGCATAAAATCGTTCATTTTTGTCACTATTAGGAAAGTCTGTTCGCTTTCCATCACAATCATTTGAGCATCACCAAAATAGGCCTGACTGAAGTCCTTGTCGCCTTCTACCATCTCGCCATAGTTCTAACCTTCCAATAAGGCAGTAGGCACAGACTGCAGCATTTTGAAAGCTGTCTTCCTGTTACCCCTCCTTCACAAGGATCTGTCTTATCTTCTGGGTTGTTATCAGTGTCTTATTTTTAGAGTAATGTAATGTAATGTTTATTGACCATATACTCGGATATGAAATTATAAATACATATAAGAAAGTGAGTGGTAGCAACACAGGAAAATACAAAATAAATAGACAACTAGTAAACAACAGAGAGAACTAATCTAACGTATGAGAAAAAACTGAAAATTAAACAAAATATAATATATACAAAAAAGTCATATGTCACTTATGTCAAGGAAGGCAAAACACCTCCCGTAGTGCCAAAACATGATTACACTGCTTATTTTTCCGTAGGGGTAGCCTAGAGACTTGGGCTAGGGGCTACTCTTCTGTGAGAGCTATGATGGTATGGCTAGCCAATACCGACTCTTCCGGTTATGACTCTATTGTACATATAGTCAATGGCTTTTCCAGAAATTAACCAGAAGTCAAGCATTTCATCAAAGGATAGTCCATCTATACAGCCAAGTATCCAAAATAGGGTTTCAGAACGATGCTCCTTGATTTTCTGCAAGAATACAGGGTTTAAGTGTTCAAAGTCACTGTAAATATCTCTTCGAATTCCTTCGAAATTTGGCACTGCATATCAATGTGCTCAATATTTTCAATTGTGAAATTGTCACAGAGCTCACACACTCTGGAACTGTATGGGAACCCTTTTAATCTAAAATCGTCAGATTTCAAACGACTGGCTTTACATACCGGCACTTAGTACAGCCCACAGTTTTATACAGATACATGCAGTCATTATTAAGAGTGAAAGTACTCTGCCAAAAAACATCATCTATTTGAACATATTTGAACCAACTGCCTTTACCATACCTTGCAACTGACCCATTTAACATACCCATTACGGTATTAAGAAGCCCTAAACGACTGGCAGCGTTTAGAATATCAAATATTGGGCTGTTATATCCGTTTTCTCTACCTCTGTCATAGTTTCTCTGGTACTCGATTGCTTTCTGGCAGAATACTTTCCGAATAGTATCATCCACACTCATCTAAATGATTGGTAGGACAAACAGTATTTTTTTGACTAGAATAAAGGTGGTCAGACGCACCGAACCTAGACCATAAAGACTTGACTGATTTAGTGACCTTTGAGGTAATCGTTGGATACGTCGACCGGCAAACCTTTGAACGGCTAGAATATTGTCTTTATCTTTTTCTGAGAGTACCCACACTTCACAACAAAAGGACATTATAGGAACTATCACAGACCAAAGAATAACATTACAGGACATCATGGTTAGCTCATTTTTTCTTATGCCCCGTCCCGTTGCTGCATTCAAGGCTCTCCTGCCCGGTCTGCATCTTCAATTGCTATGTCACTGTCATCTGAATTAGTACTCAGCAGTCTAAGCTTTCTGTAACTGGCACTATGAATAGTTACTGAATTATCATTCCTCCTCCCCTAATGTATCTAAATCTTCTGGTGCACTAGATATTTCATTTCATTCAACCCCCTCCCCCTCCCCTTTCTCGTCCTTCTAGAGCTACTTACCATTGTAAGGATACATTCAGACTCTGCAATATATTGCCCATACCTTAAGATTAAGTGGAATTTCATCTTGATTACACAGGGAATAATATCAGTTTTTCCAATTTCGACTACGTTCCAAAGTTATGCAATATATGCTCAAAAATGAACCCTTTGAAAAAAAATTGACAAAAACAAAATTTTGAAGAAAAACTTATAAATTTCGAACAGAGCAAAAGTCATTCCCGCCATATTGATTTTTCCTCAAAAGCTATGAAATATTCAGAATATATATATATATATATATATATATATATATATATATATATATATATATATATATATATATATATATATATATATATATATATATATATACATATATATATATATTCTTGTTCACCCATCACAGATCCGGTGTTATATAATGGGCAACTTGGAGAGGTTAGTTTTGTCACTTGCCAATAGGTGGCAGGCCGACATCAAGTGCAGCAGCAGGGAATGGCTGAAGCAGCATGTTAGTGGGGCAGCTAAGGCACCATTTTGGGCCAAATCGTGCACTTTTTGTTAGAAGCATGAAACTTGGCAGAAGTATATTACCACGCATACTGATAAATTCTGGATATGGATCCACTGCGCTGGACTTTGGATCCACCTATTTTTGGGGCATTTTATCAAAAAACTGATATCAAAAGAGTGAAAATTGTAATAACAGGTTTAAAATATTTTCCTTCAGATAGAACTTCATGAATCTTTTCTGAGAGGTAACACGTATAGCCCTTCAAGTACTAATCAAAATAAGATGAAGACCCACTTAAAATGTTTGTTGGTTGCCATGGTAACTAGGAATTTTGGCGGGAAAAAGCCAAAAATATGTGATTTTTGTAATATTGTGTTTTAAACAGTAGTTCTTTGATAGAGTGCAATGAATCTGAAGTAAATGTATTAACTTCAATACCAGAAAAAAAAGTTGAGTAAAAATATTCATTAAATAGTCTCGGTTGCCATGGCAACAGGACTTCATATTATGACAAGTTCACTAAAATTGATGATATTGGTATTTTCATATCAAAAATGCATCTTTAAAAATGTTATCATCACTTAATTTTAATCTAGTTAGTATGTACACTATGTGACACAATATTGAGAACATATTGAGTTTGTTATTCCCAAGGTTGCCATGGCAACAAGGCAAATTTCATTATAATGCCAAAAAAAGCTGAAAATATGCAGTTTGTGTTATACTGGATTTTTAGAAGTTGTCTCTTTGATTAGTTGCAATAAATTTGGTGCAAATACAATTTCCCTATTACCACAAACAAAATTAGGATATAACTCATCGTGAATATCATTGGTTGCCATAGCAACAGAACATTTTCAATGGAGAAATGACAAAAAATAATTTTTTGGAAGTTTTGTTTGAACTGCACTACTTGTTTGGCAGCATAATTTCCTAAATATTTTCTCCAAGTTTCTTAATCAAACCCACAGGAGAATCTGTAGTATCTGGACACAGGTCCATAAGGCAGTGAAGGTCTGCCTTTGGTCTATGCCTCAGTTTTAGATTTTGAGATAGTGATGGTGGATATGACTGGTTTTCATGGCAAAAGCACTGATCCAGATCTCCATCCCTCACTTGACATGATATGTGCAGCTGTGAAAATAAGGAGCATTACTGTTTCAGGGAAGATATCTGGTAGCCTTGGTATTGGAAACCACTCTTGTTGGAGGGGTACTTATCAGTGGGAACTTGGTTCTTCTGATATGGACACTAAATGGTGTTGTCCGTTTTACTAAGAATTCAGATACAAATACTTTGTACTGTTGTAACTTAAATGATGCAAGATATTATTAAAGTTTTAAATAAGTATGTTCATTAGAAAGATATTTTTACTCAGATATGTTTGAAAAAAAAAAGTATCTAAAAATCTTTTTTATTGACAAAGTTATTGTTATTTTTGTATTTTTATGTCTGTTGCTAAGGAGGTGGCCATCTTGTTTTCAAGGAGCAGAAATGAGCAGAAATTCATAAATACCTCCAAATTAACCCCTAAAAGTTACAGACATTATGTACTACACAATAACCCTTGAATACCATTCAGAAAAAGGTGTTGATGTTGTGCCCAAAATTATCTAAGTTCAAACAAAACACTTAGCCATTATTACGAAAAGACACACTTTGGCATTTATTAGATTGCCTGGTTACCATAGTAACGGAAGAACGAACAAACCGTTTGTGTTAAACTAGCATACAGTTGTTGCCAATGAAATCATGTTTGCTAGTTGCATTTAAAAAATAATCAATATTATCAAACAAAACTTCCAAAAAATCATTATTTTTTGTCATTTCTCCATTGAAAATGTTCTGTTGCTATGGCAACCAATGATATTCACGATGAGTTATATCCTAATTTTGTTTGTGGTAATAGGGAAATTGTATTTGCACCAAATTTATTGCAACTAATCAAAGAGTCAACTTCTAAAAATCCAGTATAACACAAACTGCATATTTTCAGCTTTTTTTGGCATTATAATGAAATTTGCCTTGTTGCCATGGCAACCTTGGGAATAACAAACTCAATATGTTCTCAATATTGTGTCACATAGTGTACATACTAACTAGATTAAAATTAAGTGATGATAACATTTTTAAAGATGCATTTTTGATATGAAAATACCAATATCATCAATTTTAGTGATCTTGTGATAATATGAAGTCCTGTTGCCATGGCAACCGAGACTATTTAATGAATATTTTTACTCAACTATTTTTTTCTGGTATTGAAGTTAATACATTTACTTCAGATTCAATGCACTCTATCAAAGAACTACTGTTTAAAACGCAATATTACAAAAATCACATATTTTTGGCTTTTTCCCGCCAAAATTCCTCGTTACCATGGCAACCAACAAAAATTTTAAGTGGGACTTCATCTTATTTTGATTAGTACTTGAAGGGCTATACGTGTGCGAAATTTGGTGCTTTTGCCAATAAATTAACGAATTTTCACAAATCCGCTGGACTATGAAGCAAGTATGGCAGACTGTCAATATTGCACTGGTAAGTGGCGCCATCTCCTGAGTGACACATGAACTACGCCTGTTCTGGCTGCAGTCCCCAAATTGCCCATTCTGGTCCTAATCATTACAATGATATCCCCGTAGTGAAGATGTCCTTTTGTTGTGAGTTCTACTGATGTCAAGTTCGATAATCATAAAATATTCAAACTCAAACTCCGATGCAGTTATGGATAAAACGTAATGACATTTTATCACAATTACTTAAATGTCAACAGAGGTGTGACCTTTTCTACCGACTTGGCAATTAGAATGGGAATGCTATGCTGGACTACAATTAATTTCCTAGTTATACATGTACAGTGTTAATAATGGTTGAAATTGGATTCATAAAGCATAGATGCACTTAACCACACACGCGCGCACACACGCACACTTATATATATATATATATATATATATATATATATATATATATATATATATATATATATATATATATATATATATATATATATATATATATATATATAGGCGATTGCTGATACCAAACATTAAAAAGTCCCTTAACTCACCTTTAAAAGCCTGAACACAAACATCGCCATAGGATAGAAGTTGTTCCAATCCTTCTAGGTGCTGAAGTCGAATTGATTGAAGGTTGTTACTGTTGCGGCATTTTGAATGGCAGCCTGTGTTCAAATAGTAATCTGCTGACGTCTTCCACTGCTCTCTCTCTCTCTCTCTCTCTCTCTCTCTCTCTCTCTCTCTCTCTCTCTCTCTATGCTTCACCAATTAGATGCGTGCTTCTACAGTAGTGTCATACACTTAATTACACGTGACTCCCAGAGACTTACATAATCAGTTGAGTATGCTTCACCAATTAGATGCGTGCTTCTACAGTAGTGTCATACACTTAATTACACGTGACTCCCAGAGTCTGCTTGAGAGCACTACGGTTTTTAGCACTCTGCTATATTTTCGTGATGCTTTAAATGTTTTTTACTTATATAGATTATAGCATGGAGAGTGTTTTGTTTATGTTAAACCACTGGTTTGAAAGTCATAAAGTACGAGTGAAGTGCTCTAAGACATTTAGCACTCAGTGTCTACAGGAATGCTGGCTTCTGATTGGTCTAGCCTGACCAGCTGCTTGTCCTCCCCATTTTTCATTACGGAAACTTTTCATAATAGTACAATGGCGCTTGTGGAATGATCTCAGAATCTACTCTATGTCTTGCAATTCTGTAAATCATTAATATATGGCATGAACATTATATAGTGCAATTACGGGACTGTCCTGGATAGCGTGATCTAACTATAGCGGTTGGAGAGCCTCATTGTTTATCTACATATAATAAAATTACAGTTAGCCGGAACAGTGGTCACTGTACTTGACCTCCGGCCCCTGCCAGATTGTGAGGGCAGTGGTTAACGGCTGCTAAAGTATCCACGTGCCTCCCCATGACTAGGTTTTTGTTCAGCCCTTAAATGTGTATGATGCAATTCAATAAAGACTAATAATTCAATAAATAAATAATTCAATTATTGTTCCCGCTATACTTAAGTGATTTACAGTATGTTATCATAAATAGTACACTGCATTTCTGGCTCCCATGCTGCTTCACTTTGTGCTAACATAAGAAGACATAACAGGCAGTATTTAGTGGCTAGGATAACCAAATGAAAGCAGGGTAGAGAAGAGTCCCAAGTCAAACATAACTAAATTAGCTACATTGAGATAATCTGAACTTATATCTGAAAAAGTAAATTGAACATGCAGTGTATGGAAAGAGGTCAGAATTCTTGGAAATACCTCATTTGTTAATTTGACTCCAGCATGTGTGGACATTTGACAAGTGAGTCATCCGTCCAATCTTCACGCCTAATGCATCAAATGTTTCAGTTCCGTACAGATATGCATGGATGACCTCACAACTCGTAGTTTTGACGTGCAATCTACGTGGGTCTTTGATGTGCTTGGCATATTTGTTGACATGTTATCCGTGGTTATCCGGTCGACTGGTGCAGGAGTTAAATGTGTGTACTGTACATGTATTGAAGGCGTAGTAGTAGTTTGTTTATTTGCTGCAACTCTCAGTTACAAAATGATACATATACATCAAATTTATAGAAAATTGAAATTAACAGATAATAACAGTAGAAGCAAAAAAAACATAACATGTTTTGTGTATTATTCTAGCAGTTTCATATGCCACCACTACAAGATGAAGTTTCTTTGGTGCAACAGGCACTACCACAGTATATCACAGGATGGTACGGCTATGACAGTATTTAATCATATGCTCCTGTCAAATGCCTCAGGTTTGACTATACATATAGGATCTAACATATATTGCGAAGTCTATCGACACAGAAGGGAGGGAAAAAACGTCTCTCAGAGGGATGCTATCCTGTATTTTACAGCCTTATCACAATGCCCAGGTATTAGCCTACGCCCCCTATGGACTTCGTTGTATCATAATACATGTATGACACATATTTGGCAGAAATCTCCCAAATAGATTGCATTTCGTTGAAAGTCCAGCCTTCTATTTCATTGCCCAGCACAATTCCTAGAAACTCATGGGGTTCTATACCAGGGTAAATATCTTTAATTTCATTGCTTAGATGCCCCCTGTGGATAGCATTCGCAGGGCACTGCATTATCATATGTATTGCGTCTTCGGGTGCACCAAGGTCACATCGTGTGCATATCCGGGACCATATAGTTTGACCCTTCAGTTTACGATCGTCATCCTTTAGGTTTGTGGCTTTGCATAAAATTCTGACCATGGTCTCACATCTTCTCGGTAGTTTTGGGTCTGAATCTGAAAGTTGCCACCTGGTGGAGTATGCTGGACCAGGTAGAACCTCATCTAATAGCCGCAGCCCTTCACATTCATTTCGCTGGCTTGACCAGTCTTCTGTAGAAAAGTACGGCATAAATATCCGAGAGCAACAACCACACAGATCGTAAATCTTAGGACATGGTTGCCTCAAAGAAAATGGCCTTTTCCTTCCAATGTAGAAATTTCTCCTGGCAAATTTTCTTTCGAGTATCCCAATGATATCCAAACATAAGAAATTGAAGCAGAGACATCTCTTTATTGTTCAAATAATCCTTTTACTTTAAATGTGTCGCCATGTTAAAAAAATTCTTTGAAAAAGTCATACTTGTTTTTAACTTTTTATACAGCATATCCGAGGTACATGGACACGTTGTATACAATATACTAGTATATATAGTAATGATTTACTAAGGATAATTTTACTCACATGATACTAACCCCCAAGCAAATACACTCACATGCGACTCACATACACAAACATGGCATATATTGAGAATATAAAACTAGCAAACTGTGCCTTCGACTTTTATTCATATGAATATTATCAGAGCTTCATAGAATATTATTCTACACTTAAAACTGCATCTTTACATATAAGCATGGTCGAGTAGAATAGTTATTCGAGACAAGGTTTAACAGGAGATTCCTACTGCTCCTCCCATGCATGCTTAAAATAACAATTTTGACATTTGCATATGATGACAATGTTCCTAAAACTTAAAAGAATTATACAGTCAATAAATAGGCATTTGACAGGTAGGTGATTTGATGGATGATAAAGGTTCAATGTTTGATCTCGAAGATTTGATAGCTTTTTTGACATAAAAATGAACTTTATTCAATATGCTTATTTGAAGAGAAAATCAGTTACCCGGTGAGATTTTATGCCAAAAGTCAGTGTGGCTTGATTTATAAAAATGACAAGCCGTTAAATTCCTTTTTAAAATACCTTTCTTCACAAAGACACCAAAGGCTGCAGAAATATTTTCAATGTACCTTACCTTTCAGATAACAGAAGTATGAATGAATGTGTTACCAAATGGAACAGCAGATCGATTGCTATTATCTCAACCAAAACATGGATGATGCTTTTGAGCTTAACCGCACAATGAATCAGACTATTAACTCCAGATACATCCGATAGGGAATGCTACACCATATACTGTATACACGAGACAAGTTAGTAAAGATCGATATTATAAAAGATGCTTCATGTCCCAAATGTGGATCACTTGAAAGTATTGAACATCTGATGTATGAGTGTGTATCATCAGGTATTTTGTAGTGTGAAATTAAGACATGGATAAGTAATATTGGTTTCACTAATTGTCAAATAGATGATAAGAAAGAATCCTTGTAGACCACGAAAATATTTTTTTATCATCAATCACATATTGTTTGCGACTAAACAATGCTTTTATGAAAATAGAAATGCTGTTAACCCCTGCAATATAATATATGTGAAAAGAATCTTTAAAGAATACATGATAACTGAAAAATATTAAGCTGAAACAAACTATCGCATAGAATACTTACATAGTAGGTGTGCTGCATGAACTGGAAAGATTGGGGTAACAGTATTTTCCCGTAGATGTCTGTCTATACATCTCTTAGAGATACTATGAATGTGTATCATAAAGATATTTACCAGTTTAATAGCCTTTTCTACCCTATCAACATATTTGCAGATATACAACAATGCAGATGACCAATAGTTCTGTATTAAGTATGTATGAAAATCAAACAAATGTCATTTTTAGTATTGAATTAATTGATATGCAATAAACGAAATACATTTTCAAACTAAAAAAATTGATAATGTCTCTAATGTATAATACTTTACACACACCAAGTTGCAATCGCTTTTGATATGTTTCTCTCTTGGAATGGTTTTTACAATGTCGCTGATGATTGCATGAAAAGAGATAGGAACACCAGGTTAGGTATAGTGCAAAATAAACATGGCAATTTCTTCCATTAGCCGTGTGGATATTAGATACACAGGGAGACATTTCCTTGCCAAGCGATTGATGTGTCATTCATAGATTTAGAGGTCATATATGCATAAATGCAGGAGCCAGGTATGAACTAAAGTTGGCTAGACTATACACCATACAATGGTTTTAGCTGTGCATACCATATCATTAAGCATACAATGGGTTGTCCCGTGTAGGCGATTAGTGCGTGTTTTGATATAAGCATAGCAGAAATGCCATTTAGGTAATTGAACAAATTTAAGTATCATTTCAGTGCCCAACATTCTCAACTACTGATGGATAAACAACATTAAATGCCTTCGATATTGACTACTGCATTTAGTGCTGCATTGTAGACATATCAAATTTCAGTGACTGCTAGCACAATGTGTACACTTACTTTCATAGCACATGTGCATGTTGGAAATCAACATTCTTTATAAAGAATGGGCTTTGAGATCAGATCAGGCGCTTACTCCAGGCTCTAGGAAACACACATGCTCTACGCAGTGCCACCTTTGTAACAATGAAAGTTCGGCTTGTCTTCATGGTGAGTATTTTCACTCATTAGACAATTAATTAAATGCTAAATCTTTCATCAATAGACTGAAGCAATTTAGAAATAAGAATTAGAGTGATTACCTTTCACTATATATATTTAGAAGGTGCAATGTATGTAAATTATGAACTAGAGATACAAATTAGAATTAGAGATATCAAATTTTCTTTGTAAAACTTCATGAAAATAGTGTCATTTGCCTCAAAGTACCATTTTGCATATACTCATGACTACAAGTACTTTCAACACCAACGTTAGCAGCGTCACCGTCATCATCATCATCACCATCATCATCGCCCTGGCATTCATCATCCTCGTCATCATCATCATCATCATCATCATCATCATCATCATTGCCATCATGTATTATCACTATTTTGTTTAAAATACCTTAAAGACGTCGCGATAAAAAACGAAATGCATAAAGGAACTTAAAGTTCTAAACTTCCCAATCGTGTGCTCAAAATCCAGTCTTACACATAAGAACTGGAAGTAAATAAGTTAGTGTATATATGATAAAACGTTACCTTTCCAGTACGATTAAGAGATACGTATTGTATAAACCACGAATATTACTAATACAAATCCATCTCAGGTCACATAAATGAATGTAGAAAAAAAATAAGTGAGGGGGTGTGCTGCAGGTCAGTTTGAAAGACCTTTTGGGATTAATTTGTGAATGTAGGGAAAGTTGCTGATTTCTACACACGTTTCAAACCTTTTCTCATTATCAGACCAACTGTGGCCATTACTGAACAGTGTGTTAGTCCAAATATCGTAGACATTCACAGGCTTGTGCACGAGCAGGAAAGGTTTTTGATTCTTTTCTCTATATTGAGTTCCACCAAAACCGATTCAGGCAGACATTGTGGGTATCAAGTTTTGATAAACTTGCTCTAGTATTGACATAATTATAGCTTAAAATATTATGAAGAGAATGATATCTCAGCTTTTATCAATTGCATTTTAAACGGAGCAAACATGTGATATTCTGCCCCCTATTGTATGTTTATTGACTGTACCTCAAAGTACAAAATCATTGATAATGGAGGAAAGATCATTGGAAATAAACTTTCATCCACGTTCCAGATTACTAGTATTTAGAACGAGCTAAGAGCACTACTTTAAATCCTTTCCCGTATGATGTACTTGATAGTCTACGAAAAATACAGAATGGCGATATATTTCTTGAAAAGGAAACTATTCTTGAAAATACATTATAGTACAATAACAGGTTAAAACTACAATTAAACCTAGGATGGCATGCTATAGGTATCATGGTTATAGGAGAGAATTTGGACTCATCTTCCAATGTTCTGTCTGTGGAAAGCTTTACTGAGAAATACATACTTGTAATCAAAAATATTTTTTTGGAATACCACAGTCTCAAAAAGAAAATGGATGAATTCATGGAATTTCAAGAAAAACCTCTACTAAATGCCACTCTTCCCAGAAACAGTCCTACGGATTATCTATTAAATCTAGACATGAAAGGGGTTTCTAATCTTCATAAAAATTACTTCCCTTTAAAGAGAATATCTTTGAGAGTATAAGTGAAAAATGGATGGACAATGCAGGTATTCAACTTGAAACGCACAATATCTCTAGATCCTTTATTTGGCATAGCAAAAACATCGATGATACCTCTTTGCTATATACAATTCAGTACAATCCACAGATGTTTTTTTTTACAAATGACAAGCTATACACAATTGGTATTAAACGATCTCCACTTTGTAACTTCTGTAAAATCTCAGAAGGCAATATTGAACACATGCTTTTATCTTGTCCAGTAATCAAATCCTTCTGGGATAGTGTCTAATATTGGTTTCAAAGGCTATATATTATCTGCTGAAGGGATCATTTTAGGAGACTTGGAGAATATTGATCTATTCAACTGTATCATCCTAACTTGCAAAAAGATAATCTATAATGCTATGAAGGATGATAACAAACCTCACATCCAGCAAGTTACTGCCGACATTGAAAGAATCTATCATGTAGAGAGATACAAGGCAATGTTATCAAGAAAACAAACTCTATTTGATAAAAAATGGTTTCATACACTGTATCTCTAAATTCATTGAAACAAAAAAGGCTGAATAGTAACACTATTTCTCCCACATGAATCGTATTATATTTTCAATTGTCATATTTGAGGATGTCAAATCCATCATTATTCTTTTCAATTGTCACATTTGCGGATGTACTTGCACCAAATACTATCAAGATGGATTTCTATGCACTAATCTATTGTGCATTTATTATGCATCTATTATGCATTTTTTGTCCATTTATTATGATCTATGGAAGAAGGTCAGTGGGTTCAAGTCTATTTGCATATAGACATTATCAAGCTATTGCTACCCAATTTCACTAGTATATTTTAAACAACGGTCATAGTTAACTCTGAGGAAAATATACAAAAGACTTCCGCCCAAAAAACAAAAAACATAATAGTATTAAGGTGATCTTTTCTCCATTATTTGTGGAATCTGATCGTTTGCAATCCATAACAGCATTTACTGTGGGCGAAAACACCGCTTAAAAAGGCCATGCATGTCTTATTCATTATTTATCCATCACATCATGCACCCTGTAGGTAGGTGCATTGCTATGATGTAAAATATATTCCTCAACAAAATACCTATAAAGCAAAATATACTTTCTATAGGAAAAAATAACTAAACATAGGACAAATTCATCCTCAGGATAACGTGGACTAAAGTGTAGTGCTCTATGGTATCTTCCACTTGCCCCACAACTGTATTTCTTAGTTGTTCATCTCTAAAGCCTCTGTCAAATGCTTGTAGCCTGTATACTGTCTGTATACTATAAGCCCAATGCTATTTATACCTATCACTTCCTGTCATTGCTATTTATCTCTTGACCAATGGGAGCATGCTACTCAGGCTGTGCAGCAGGCCTGCTTAAGATGGATGTCTTAATGGCCCCCTTGGGCCTGTTCTTTTACTCACTCTCATATGTCATAACTGATGATTGCTGAAGAGGACAGGTTTGTGGGAGGTATTATTTGCAAGATGACATGTATAAGGCCATTTTGAATATAAATCAATCTGATGGTGCATTTGCCCTTTAAATTGGTATGGTGAGGAAAGCGACCTTTCGCTGTACAATTTGCAAAATAGTGTTTTAACTCCTTTATTTTCAGGTATTGGGATTATTGAAAGAATCATGCGCAATACAATTTAGCCATGGTAAGTTACCCGTGATTTCATGCCATACACAAAGCATATCCCCGTTAAGGCTAACAATAGTTCTTGATAAAACTGGTACAAACTTGTACCAGTCTATGAGCCTTCAGGGCATCCATAAACAAACTTGTGACCTGTCATTGACATATCGTATCATTGACACTATTTCGAAGCAAGACAGGGAGGTTCAACGATTTGGAGTTTAAATTACATTACAATTAAGCGATTCAAGTGAGGTAGGGAGGTGATTTAGAATTAATTCTCATAAGCCAAGTGAGCATTATACATCTTTCGTTTATGGAAAACCCCAATCAAACTGGTAATTAAATGTTCTGTGCAAAAATTATTTCAAAATGATTAAACTCATGTCGGTATGAATTCCTTATGCATGTAAGCATAAGTACCATGAGCATTCATACCAAAGTTTATAAATGTTCATGGGATGAGCTTAGAGCCAACATTGCCAAAATACTTCATGTCGTGGTGACACATTTATAAAAGAAATATATCTTTCCTTATTGTTTGTTAATAATTGATAATTGACATGCTGAATCAGAATCGTTACATAATTATGATTTATTTCCAGGAAAAAATAGGATTTCAACCCATAATGAAATAAAAAGATAACTGATTAACAAATTCAAGACATGTTAAAGAAATCAACACTGATTCTTCTTTTTATTGTTCTTCTGACACTTTGAAATATAAGGCCACTGGATATACTTGGGAATCTGGAAATAAAAGATAACTTAACTGATTCACAATTCAAAGACACTTTAGAGAAATTACCACTGATGCATCTTATTGTTCTTTTGACACTTGCAAATATAAGGTCCCTGGATATCCTTAGGATGCTTTAAAGATACGTTTGTACGAGCAATTCCTGAATTGGAAGGAAAGAGCCAGTTTTTGAATGGTCATTACGAAACAAGAGCAGACCCTATAACCAAATGCTACAAGGCGGTTGTTACCCTCGGATATAAATGCTTTGCTGTTCAAAATGGTGGATGGTGTGCTTCTAGTGGAGATTCATGCAGTACATGCAATAAATATGGAATATCAACAGACTGCAAACCTGATGGTGAAGGCGGCCCTTGGGCCAATCAGGTTTATGAAATACAAGGTAATTTATAATATTTTTTTTACAATTATATAACATAATTAATATAGTCTTATGAATATTACAAACATCTTAAAATAGAAAGAGGTTTGCCCAATTGCAATATCCTTGGTAGGGGCATGCGTTAGAATAAAGTTGTAGCCATAGTTGTAGACAAATCAAAACACCATGGATACTCTCTGCCGAAATCAATAAACTTCTATAATGACTCTCTATATCATAACCAATCTAAAACTCTAAATGTAAAATTATATATCGCATAGTGATCCAAACATATTAATCATATGCAAAGTGAAATGACTGGCTGCATTCTGGAGTCACTTCTAAACCTACTAAACCTAGAACATTCTTATTTTACTTGACCTGATTTGGCAGTGATGATTCTATTCAAAATTCAAACATACAAAGCGTCAATGCCAACTTCAATAAAAATGTCTTTACTTTGGACAGATCTTGGTTTTCCTAAGGTGGATCCACGAATGTATCACGTTGACAAGAATAAGAGGATAAGTAACCGTGTTCTCAGCGTTTTCAAGACTCATCATATGCCGGACTGTGCATCAATGTGTAACCTTATCAATTCCTGTCGATCCTTCAATTATAAGAAGGATTATACTTGTGAAATAAGCAATGGTAGTGCAAAAGAACACCTGGGCAATTTGGTAGATGACGTTGATTCTGATTATTATGAGGCTATGGATATTTGATGCTTCAGTGGGGGTCTTAAAGAGTGTAAACCGACCTGCCTAGAACACAGCCTTTATGTCTATCATATCAGAGGGTCGATATAATGCATAGGCTTAACGCACGCAGACTCCCAACTTGCATGAAAACCATAACATTAAACTTCTGGGTAGTGCAAAACAAAGAAAATATACAACAAAATAAAGGGAAAATGACAACATCGAAAGGTTTTTATTTGACGTCCAAATCATGCAACAGTGAGGGTTTTGAAGTCCAATATGGCTTTATCTGTAACCATAACCTGAGGCATGCCTTAAAATAAACTCATATTATGATGCCAACTCTATTAGTCTATGCCTGAAGTGATCATATGCCTTAAATCACTTACTCAGTCACCATTTGCATTGTTTACCCTGTCACTTTACGGCCCATATGACCCCCTACTCGAGTTAACAAATTTCTATTTAATTACGATTGTGATATGCCTATGCACAGTAATATGAAGTGCATGGTACGCCAATAAAACTAGAATTTCAGGTTGTTTATCTTTTATTTGTAAAACGGCACATGTGAGAATTAAATTGATGCTGCCATCTAGTATTGCTACGGCCAGGCACTGGCCACTATTTTTATGCAGTGAACCAAATGTTGGTTCATGTAAAGCGAACTCTTTTGGCGAAGAATGGTTGTTATTGATTGCTAGTGGTCTCTCTGCCTGCATGGGATGCGCACATCGCAGACAGTTTCTGCTGAAATCCCATTCTCGTGTTTGGTTTTCAACCACTATATTAATATCTTTGCTGCCAAAAAATTGAAGATACGTACAGAGCATATACATATATGTATATATGTATAGGAAAATTAGGATTGAGATTGCCTGTCACCAAAATAAACATAAGCTCGGTCATGCATTAATACGGCTTGCAAAGGAGACGCTCTTAGATTAATTCACGGTTCTTATCCAGAGGTCAAATGGTTTTCGACCAACAGCTCACTTTTGAATACTTTTGAAATTACGAGGGAATGCCTAAAATAACTATGTCAATGTTTGAATACACCCTTACAAATGTCTATGATTTGCCTCATAACAGCTAAAATCTTATGTGACCACTGCCAACACTTTAAAGAAGACATATGCCCAGAAAATGTTGTGTTTTTTTCTAAGAATTGGCACTATCCATTGAAGACGCACATGCATGTATATATATAAATATATATGTGTGTGTGTATGTTTACATATGTATGTTTATATCTATCCATCTTTCTATCCATCTATCTCTCTCTCTCTGTATATATATATATATATATATATATATATATATATATATATATATATATATATATATATATATATATATATATATATATATATATATAAATATATATATATATATGTATATATATATATATATATATATATATAACATATATATATATATATATATATATATATATATATATATATATATATATATATATATATATATATATATATATATATATATATATATATATATATATATATATATATATATATATGTGTGTGTGTGTATATATATATATATATATATATATATATATATATATATATATATATATATATATATATATATATATATATATATATATATATATATAAATATATATATATATATATATATATATATATATATATATATATATATATATATATATATATATATATATATACATTAAAAAGCAACTTACAAGTTGAAGTGAATCCAGTCGTGTTCCTCTACGCTATGAATGCTTGCTAGGTCACCACTTAAACATTGTCTGCATATTACAGTTGCCCTCTTAAAAGGTACTGGGCTTGCAAAATATCCATAGCAATGCGTTCCATATGCAAACCAGTCTGGTTCAGGGGGGCACGTTAATCCTAAAATGCAAAGGAAAACCCATATATGTCAGCACATTTAAAGCCACACATCAACTAACACCAAGTCACTGGTAACTTTGTCACATGCTGCTTAGGAAAATTAAGCCCTGGAGTGTTAGCATTTGTGAGATATATTGAGGCGATATGTGAAGCCACCAACCAACTGACACCAAGTCAATGGTAACTTTGCCACAAGCTGCTGGGGAGGATAAAGTCCCGAGGTGTTTGCGATGATGAGATTAAAAAAATCAGTAATTTAAAACGCCTTAGACCACTTGACTGTCAGGACAGCCCCTAGAAGTAGCATGAAATTTGCTAAACTTGACTGATGATTCGTCGTGATAATTATTGCATCTGATAGATAACACCATCTTAAAATAAAATATCCCTCAGGCATTAAACCGACAGTTTGGTCACGATGAAGCATCTGGCGAAGAAAATGTTAATTGGTTTCGATGCCTTAGTACAAAAGTATTGATACATGACACGTGGTCATGCTGTGCATCCAATAGATAACACCATTTAATGTTACATCTCATGCAAGCTAGAACGTATCATTAGTAGCAAAGGCTAGTGTGGCTCAATACGGACAAATATATCATGTATTATTCATGCCAAGGCTTTCTCTTTGATATACCTAATAGGCAAATGCCCAGTGGCAATCTGGCATCTCTCTACGTTTGTTCAAAACAAACTGTTATAAAGAAACATATCCTTGAAACACAATGTAAGGAATTAATTAGTTGTAGTGGTTCAATTCAGGCTGTAGCTATCTACTATCTTCCTAGCTCGACTGTATATGCAACATTAAACCTGAATTGGCATATAACTGACAAAGTATCTTATCTTGCATCAATTTAACTCTTTCTGATGCTGAGGCTACTTTCGTCGAGAGCACAGGCGTCAGTTTACAGATTTTTTGGATTATTTTGTAATAGCCAGATTAGCCAGCACCAGCATAAAGTTTAACGACTAACATCATAAGAGAAAATGTATCTGCTTCTGCGCAAGTCGCAGGTCAACATTAAATTCAAGATAATGATTTGATATTGATATTATTACCAAGGCATATGTTATTAAAGCATCATATTCCAAACTTTGGATTAAAACGGGCCATAAGGATGATTTTATTAAAAGTATAGTTTAGCACAAATGACGACACAACCTAAAGTTCACAATGTTGCCCCGGTCTTCTTTATAGTAAATCTACTAATTGGTAAAAACCATATGACTCTTTGCAGAAGCATTAGTGAAAGGAGGGAAAGGTTGGTACTCATACTCTACATGCTAAATACTGTAAATCACTTAAATATGGCGTGAACATTATATAGCGCAACTACGGTACTGCCCTCGATAGCGTGACCTCAGTATAGCGGTGAAAGGGAACAGCAGCAGCAAGTTCATTTAAGAATGTAATAAAGGCAGGGATTTTACAATAGCGCATATGGGCAGAGCGCTATTATCGCTATCTTATTGTTCCCGCTATACTTAAGTGATTTACAGTAGATAAATCTGAGTTCTGAATAGAAAATCTATGAGCAAAATAAATTCAAAATACGTTTATTGTACCAGGACGCTTTCAACAATAGAAATATTGAACGGGATGGCTTTTGTTAACAACACGTCTTGTTGTTTTTAAGTGCAACATGTGAGGTTCGCTGCACAACCTAGTAAGTACATGCATGAAAGTATTGATTTGAGGATTTATTCGAACTCTGGAAAATTCATACAGCTCATGCATTTTGAATATATTCAAAGTTACCAAAATGTCTAAGTTACCAAAATAATCAACATTTCTTTCCACATAAGCCTTGGTAATCACTTATAACGCTCATGTCTCTGAGGATATTATGAAATAATAATGCGACGTTTTGATAATCACCAAATGCTGGAACTGGCAAGTGAATTGATAGTGATTTCCTCGGGATTTGCTGCGAAATGTTTTTTTACGATTAGTTATTTGCAATATCAAATATCTGGTCAAGAGTGATAGAGGGGTGATAATTTGTCCCTCTTAAGCACGTAGAACACTAAATGGCAAATACGAATTGAACATGGTATACAGTGCCAACATTTAATTTCTGCACTGAATGCGCGGGCAGCCCGGTCATAATACATGACTGCATACCCGATTGCCACACAGTCTCCTGGGCATGGATGCATAGATGACCCCACAAATGACCTTAGCTTTGATTCGAAAGCTACGTGGGTCAATTGATGTGCTTGGCTTTTTTACTGACATTTTATCCATTTGTGTTTCACAATCAGACATTGGCAGACATCTGGTCGACCGGTGCAAGAATTAAATGTCAGTACTGTACTTTCTGCACAGGGACCAAAATGTATTATATATTTGCATATTTTATGCATCTCAAAATACAATGCTAACTTACTAACAATGGCATCACCAACCAAAGAAACCTCTGATGTATTGTATAATTTGAAATAAAATGAAATACATTAAAAAGCAACTTACAAGTTGAAGTGAATCCAGTCGTGTTCCTCTACACTATGAATGCTTGCTAGGTCACCACTAAAACATTGTCTGCATATTACAGTTGCCCTCTTAAAAGGCACTGGGCTTGCAAAATATCCATAGCAATGCGTTCCATATGCAAACCAGTCTGGTTTAGGGGGGCACGTTAGCCCTAAAATGCAAAGGAAAACCAATATATGTCAGCACATTTATGATAGTTAAAAAGTGTCTGCAATGGCAATTCTTATGTGATCAACATATTGTGTTATTGGCAAAATCTGATTGAAAATCAATGGGAGGCTACCTGGATACATTGAACACCTGTCTACAGTGAACATTGAACACCAAATTTGTTCCCGTCTACCTGTCTACTTTGAACATTCTGCACTGATTTGAAACTTTTCACTGAAAATGAGGACAAATGAGATACATAAGATTAATTGTTTTGATAACTGATATTTTTCGAATGCTGAACATGTGAGGTTTTTTACTATATGAAGAAAGTGAAGTAAAGACATAATAGATTTTGCAATGAAAGGATCATGATTCTCTTATTACCCTTGATTTTGTTTCTATTTCACCCGACCTCCAATTACTTAGAACCTGGATACATTGAACACCTGCGTACATTGAACACTTTTTCATTTCCCGCGAGTGTTCAATATAGACAGGTTCCACTGTAGTATAATAATGCTAGAGCAAAAACCATGCATTGTTCTCATAATCAGATCATCTGGGTTTGTCTTGGTCATAACTGAGCAGAATCAGACACCTTCGCTCGCAGCAACTCAAATAGGATTAAGATAAACACATTAAGGGCCTTTGACTATATTTTTTCATATCGAATTTCATCAAAACATGGTCACTTAAAATGCAATTTGGGTTACAAATGTTAAAGGACAATTCCACCATGGATAACAGAGGCCCAAATAGTTTCTTATGGTATTCTTTACTTAAACCCAAGTTCCCACCAGTGCCAACCTTCATACAAGAAGTATAATGTTGTTTAAACACCTCCTAATAGACACAAACTGGAGCCACTGGAGGCGGCCATTTTAGCCTGTTAATAGCCTCTAACAGGGCTGTTGGTGCAACTAAGTCATTAGCAGCTGATGATTATGATGATGATGACACACCCTTACGGTAGTAACACTCTCCAAGCATCAATCGCTACACATATTGACTCAGCCTCCACAACAGATACCATCTTGACGACGACTTCGGGAAGTGACGTCATCCAAGGTGGCAAGTAAAACGAGTAGAATCGATGCAGAAAAGTGCGAGGCGCGCACGACGCACGCAGCATTATCCTAATTTATTCCGTGTCTCAGACATGTTTGTGTGATGTCAAGATTGACTTCTCTTCTTAGTTTGTGATAGTTGTTTTTTTCGTCGAACAAATGTTAAGGATTACTTGGGATGGAAGTGTGATTTTTGTCGCATAATGATAAATGATATCAATATTATGACATCAACATATATCCTATGTTTAACTTTCAGTACTTGTTTATACTATTTGTACCTCTTTAACTATTGGTGGTATGGCAATGTATCTTAATCAATATCCTTTCTATGGTGTAATGTTCTAGATGCATTTTTTGAATAATAAAAGTCACCGTTTACAGTACGGACATTTAATTTCTGCACCAGTCGACCGGACGTCCGTCAGAGTACATGTTTGTACAGATACTCATTGAAAGCATGTCAAAAAATAACCAAGCACATCAATGACCCGCGTAGCTTGCAAATCAATGCTACGTTTAGTTGTGAGGTCATCCATGCACCTTTTTACCCAGGAATCTGGGTGGTAATCGGGCGTGCGGTTGTGTATGATGCCGGGGATGCCCAAGCATTTAGTTAAGGAACTAAATGTCGGCACTGTGTGTCTATATGATTTTGTGCCCATGCATGAGGCGGTCAATACAGATGCATACAAGTACATTCACATTCATCCTTGATGGACCCGCTTGATCAGTCAGTAATATGATTCATACCTTTTTCCCACGAGCTGTCGCATGGTGCTACATATACCCGGAGGGGGGCACGTAGGTACAGGGCCGCACCCGCGTTACGTATTTCGCGGAAGAGGGGGTCTTTTTTAAGACCTCCGCATGTCCACGATTTTGTAAAAGAAGGGTACTTTTTTGTACCCAGGTACGAAGTATTGGGGGTGAAAATCCCCTTACAATCCACGAAATATACGCGGCTCTGACCCCGAGTGACTCCCGAAGTGACTGGGCTTCCGAGTTTCCTGCCGCCACTTGCAGAGGATTATAGAGTCTAAAGTTAAGGTCCTTCAGTACAGCATAGCGCCACTGGTCTCTCTCTTCAATCGGCTGCAGATGGGGTGCAGTCGTATTGACCGCCGACAGCCCAATTTCAAGCAAGGGCGCGTTTTTTCAACTTTGACCACATTCATGGCTGTGATCCCAAACATTGACCAGGTTAATCTAGGCATTACTCTGTGATCAGATTAATTTTAAAATAGCCAAAAGCGAACTGTTGGTCGAAAACCAATTAAAAATAAAAGAACGTCTCCTTTGCAAGCCCTATTAATACGCATCTGAAATTAAGTTTATTTTGTTTACAGACAATCCTAATACTAATATTCATATGCAAATATGTATATTTTCTATATATTCAAATATATTACAGCAAAGGAGTGGTTAAAAATAATATACGAGAAAGGGGATTCTACAGAAACTGTCTGCGATGTGCGCATAATAGACAGATAGACAGACCACTTGCAATCAATAACTACCATTCTCCGCTTTACATGAACCAACATTTAGTTTACTGCACAAAGAACACGGGCCAGTGGTTTGCCGTAACAGCAATAGATGGCAGTACTAATTAAATTCACAAGTATGCCGTTTTGCAAATTTATGATAAACAACAACTCGAATTCTAGTTTTATTGGCGTTATATGTACTTAACATTACTGTGCACAGGCATACCACAATCATAACTAATGGTGAGTAATGTTGGTGCACATGATCACTTTAGGCATTACCTGTATAGAGTTGGCAGCATGATATGAGTTTATAAACCCATATTGGACTTCAAAAACCTTACTGTTGCATAATTTGGTCATCAAATCTAAACGTTTGGATGTTGTCATTTTCCCTTTATTTTGATCAATATTTTCATTTGTTTTGCACTCTCCAGCAGTTTAATGTTATGGTTTTCATGCAGGTTGGGTGTCTACGTGCTCTGCACCTATACATTATTTAGACCCTCTGATATAATGGACCTGCAGCCTAATACAGGCTATATTCTAGGGAAGTCGGTTAACACTCTTTAAGCCCCTACTGACGCATCTTAAAACACGTGTTCCCGTTCATCCAATGTCAGTGTTTTGATAAAGAAGGGGTGTTTATTTACTGGAAAAAGTCAGCGTTTTTATTGAAATAAGGGCGCTTTTTTGGCCAGAAATCAGTGTTTTAGGGGTATTTTTAGATTTTGATAACAGGCGTATGCGCCATCCCCCCCCACCCCTCTGAACCTGAGTGCCCCCCCTCCCCCCCGGGTACATATAACATACGATGAGTGTCATAAACATCGTAGTAGAACCATTTTATTCAAGGTGAGAGCGGATTCTGCACATAGGTTTTACCAACTTTGAAATGTATTAAATTTAATTAATTCATACTCAAAAGGTCTTTAAGAAGTTAACGTCTGGATTGATGATAGTTTTGGCAGTAACTTTGAAAGTGATAGTTTCCTTAAATAATATTTGAAGGGGTTATGGCAATGTCGTTGTTCAGTTTTCCTTTCAAAATATTTTTCCGGCAAATATCTTTAAAAACATCCAAAGACGGGCATCGGGCATTTTCACAGGTGAGTGAAAACTCATCCGGTAGACTCTAAATCCCCGCAGATCTCAGAAATGACATCATAGAAACTTGTGATCTTGGAATTCTCTACCTAAGTTTTTAAGGTTAGGAATAAGGTCAAGGGTTAAGGCTAGTGTTAGGGTTAGATAACCCTTGCACTTACCCTGAACGTGATTCCTAACCCTGAACCCGAGGTAGTGTATTCCAAGATCACACGTTTCAATGACGTCTCACAAATCCCAAATGAGAGTTTTGAAAGTAAAATATTCGACTTGTATTTAAGAATACCCTCGACTTTTTAGCAAAAATACAATTGTGCATATGAAAAGGTATACCGAGGAAAATGAGTATGAATATATTTTCCTACCTTGAAATGAAGCATCTTCCTTCGCATTCAAAGATCTCCTTGACAATAAAGGTGTTGGCAACTTGAACAAGTGATATAGAGATATAGAGTCTACCGACTCATCCATGGTTGTAGTCTAGTCTAGGCAGTATGAAAATGACGTCATAAAAGGTTGAAAGAGGTAAATGTAGTACTTACGAGCGTTCAGCAAACATGCACTTATGACAGCCAAAATGGCAAATGCAATTGCAAGTTTCTGAAAGTGAATAAAAGAGCTGTTGGATAATTGAATAAAAAAAGCATAGCTTGTCGACTCTAGAACCAAATACCCCTTTGAGATGTAGCATCTAATTATGTAAAAGTCTCAACTAACATAATTATAACGAAATCCTCACAATGGTGTCATTTGTATTGTCATTTTCTCCTCAGGTATTTTATAGTTGAAACTTTTGTAAGAGAACAAGAATACGATTCTATGCATATAGAAGATAAAGACAAAGTAGTGGGCCTTGAACACCAAGATAAAAAGAATGAACTTTTTTATATCATAATACTGATAGCAATAAGGAAATCTATGAATGTAGATTGAAGGCCAGATCGCCCAAGAGGTTCATCTTTGAAAAATTCTTAATTGATCAGCGTATTTCAGTAAAGTTTCCTCAGAAGATCAAATGGAATTTTTCAGATCGCGATGGGCCAAACTTGACATCGTTCCATTATCATTAGCAATCTTTTCCTCTTAAACATATCAATAGCATCTTGAATGCCATGGACTTTCACTATATTCACAAATATTTTATTTACCACAAGTTTACAAAGCTACTAAGATTGAAGGTATATATATCATAAAAACTGTATATGCAATGCCGAGTAAATACAAACATATTTCAAAAAATTAAAAAATGGTATTCTATAGTTGATTGCTATGACGTAGATTACACTTGCATGCAGTATATCAAAATAAAGTTAACGATTAACGGCCATATCAAAATTGCGCATTAAAATGACATGGCGCAGTTCACACTTACTGAACTCACAAATCCCAAATGAGAGTTTTGAAAGTAAAATATTCGACTTGTATTTAAGAATACCCTCGACTTTTTAGCAAAAATACAATTGTGCATATGAAAAGGTATACCGAGGAAAATGAGTATGAATATATTTTCCTACCTTGATATGAAGCATCTTCCTTCGCATTCAAAGATCTCCTTGACAATAAAGGTGTTGGCAACTTGAACGTTTACGAACAAGTGGGATGTATCCTATGCTTTGTGTATCTATATTCGTGTCATCTAACAGATGCGAGCACATTACATATTTGTTTTGTGAAATCAATCAGTTTATTAATACTCACTCTTCATTATGAAATATATCTCCGCAACCAAGGTTCATTTCATTGTGAAAATTTTAAAATTGAATATTTAAAAATGAATATTAAAAAAAGATGAAGTACTGGTGGATTTGGATATTTCAAAAATATATCATGAAAATAATGGCAAAAAATGGTCATATTATGTTTGGTACTCGCATTAGATATTACATATACAAATATGCACAGTAAACCTTAAGTACATGATAACGTATATGTAACGGAACCGTTGAAGCCCCTACTCAATCAATTTGATTTGTAAGAGTGTACGTAAATGTAAATATACACACCCTGCGTAAAGGTAGGCGTATTGCCGAAAGACAAATATTGGAGTAGGATAATTAATGTTTTCTTTGTTGAATTGCGAGTTGATATAACAAGTAATGAATTTATAAAAGTGATACAAGGTAACTACACAGATTTATTGCATGGTAATCCTGAGTGTCTGTCAAGATGTATTGCGAAAAATCCTTGAAACGGAGGCCATTATTGTTAGTTTATCGGGAGTTTCTTAATGCAGATATATCTGAAAAATCATCATAAACTTATAGCAGTCATTTAATACGTTTCCAAGAAAATTTGTTTAGGACTTTAGTGACAAATAATACTAAAAAAGCTGTCAATTATTTACCATTTTCCAAAAACACGTTTGGATAATATTTAAGTTATTTTTGAATTCATGTGGTAACATATGAAAGCGTTAGTTATAAGTCCCATACTGTATGAATGTGTACATACATACTAGCTTGTTCACGTTTCCTTCTGACGTCAGAAGGTTATTCCTGAAGTGCTCTATCAGGTGGTCCATGATTTGGCGTTTGGTCAGTCCTGTATATATCTTGTCGCATGCTCGCCATTTAATTGCAGAAATTAAATTTGTGCAGTACCACTATGTTAGCATGTGCCCTTTAACTTTTATTTGTGCTGGAGAAGTTAGTGGTTCCTGACCTACCTAGTGTGCTGTAGGGCTGTAATTGACATCCAATTTTCCCGACACGATCATTTATAATTTATATTTTGATTACGATTATTTTTATTCGATTTTGAAGAGCTTCACTAATAAAATATTTTCACATGTTCCACACCTTGTTTTTGTTGCTAGGATTCTAAGACGAAAGGTTTCTCAACATTTTTTGATTGAATACTTGAGTTTCTATTAAAATTATCTATTAGTGTTGGCTAAAAAGGCAACCAAATCGTGGAAAAGGCCAAAAATATGTGTCTTCTCTACAATCAAGTAATTGACATAACAATTGACGTCATATTTTTGTCGATTAATTATTTCGATCAATCGATACTTGTTATATCAATGACAGCCCTAGTTTGTTGCAGTAGTGGCAATGTGCTCTGCGGCAACGTCTGGTAGTAAGGACCGAGGCTGGGCATTATTCCTCTTCGAGCACAAGGACACAAAGACTTTTTTAAAAACACTGATTAGCTCTCGCTGAGTACTCTCAGATGAGTATCCATGTGCCAGGGTTTCAATCATCTTGCAGCCTCTTTTGCATCATTTTGTATTGGCCAAGCAGTATAAGGGTTAGATTCTACACTCTAAAACCTCTTTCAATATTGGCATTTAATTAAGACGCTTAGAGCTGGACCTATCTAGAAGGTCCAAGTTGCAACTTAATCTATTGTTAACCTCTATAAAGGTTGGATGGTGCGTGGTAATTAAGTAGACGTTATCCTTACTGTTGATGTTATCCCTTTGTTTAGAGCTCTTTCAAAGGATGTTGAGTGGGTATTAAAGTGTTGCGGAAATGCATCGCTTTAAGCTTACTTTGTGAGACAAAATCCTCCTCTTCACTACAGATTCTGCAAAGTCCGAGGAATTGTCCATAGGGGTCACCTCTCCAGAGTCTCAGCTTTCATAAAATATATAGTTTATTGGGGTTTTCTTGTACAATGACCAAGATATTGGTCAATCTTTACACGGAAGTCCCACTTAAAGAACGAAGGTCCCGAGCCCCCTTGAGCTTCTTACATCATTGTTCGTTACATTCCACATTCTTAGATTGACCCATTTATAGTTCAGAATGCTCCAATGGTTCTAGAACTTAAGGAATATTTTCAGTATGGAAATATTTTTAACAAAGACATGGGTTTTTGATAAGACTTATAATCATCCTTTAAACATTCAAAGACTTTTATTGAATAAAAAGGTGTTTTTTCATAAATTTAAAATTAGGTGATATGTGACTCCGTAACATGTGACTCCGTAACGCAAAAGAACAGGTATTTTTTAACTTTCTAAGTGTTAATCTTAACACAAAAATACCAAACTTGGTAAAAGAAAGCTTTAAGTGACCCTTTTTAAATCCAATACAAGTTGTTTTCAGAAGAATTATTTTAGAGGTTTTTAATCGGAGTGAAATGTGTGACTCCGTAACAGGTTACCCTTTTACGTAGTCACGTGTATGTCAAGGGGCATTTAAGGTGGGTAAAACTCATTTCTTAAGGACACAATTTAGTACTATTTTATGACCTTAAGAAAATACATGGCATAAGTATTGTCATAACCATGACATTCTGAGTCAACCCAAACCCCTAATCTCACAAAATGAAGGGTTTGTTCTGAAAAGAAGTATGTGATTCCAGCCAATTCTGCCTCATCCTATCCACATGTACTCATAACATAATGATGAGGTAGGTGGATTTGCTAAGGCTGAGGTGTTTAGTTAAGGTCCTGAATGTGATGTACAGCAACTTTCCTTTTAGTAGGAGTTCTTTTTATCATGCTGTATAGCAAAGCTGCTTCTTGAACTGAGTTCTTAGGCATAGTAGGCCGGACTCTAAATACTGTACACTGCTTTAATAATCCGAGTGTAAACACATTCCGGATTTTTCCGTTTGGAAGAAGCCGGAATGTTTAAAAACAAACAAAAACGTAACGGAGGAGGGTTACGTTCGTCCATTTGTCCGTTAGTTTCCCTGTCAGTCAATAGGTGGCGCCACTAAGAATCACCTTTACAGGCGTCGTATATGCAAAATTAACTATCTAATGCCTTTTCTTAACCCTTTGACATTACTAATGTAATAACATGAAATATTTCAGATCGTTTTTGGCCATTTTAACACATCCTTTTCCCATTCCTTTGTTTGATTGCTTCCTGAGCATGAAGCCCTTCACAAACTATTTGTAACATTCATTCCTTTGTCTTACCTGATTGCTAATGGCAACCAGGTGAGTTTTGCTCATTTTCTCCCTGCTAAAACCTTCACTTGGCAGGCATAATCTGGGGTGGCAGGCAGCATTGAACATTTTAACTGCAATTTAGCTGCAATTTCCCTGTAAAATTAAAAATGTGTGAGCCCCCCACTACTAGAACTTGTCTATTTTTGATCCATCTATTATTGGCTCTTTTATCACGGTTCACTTGCCAAAAATTAGTTTGCGTTATGATAGATAGATGGCGAAGCGGGCGGGGATAAAATCCAGACTATTAAAAAAATGGATTTTATTTTAAGAGATCCGTACTATTTTAGCACAGACTATTAAGGCAGTGTACAGTATATCACCTTTCCCAGTGAGCATGTGGAGTAAGAGGAAGTTTCAGTTTATTCTGTAGTACACATATGTTCTTTTCCAACAGCTTCTTTTCTTCTCTCTGTGCTGTCTTTTTACCTCTCTTTTTATCTTTCCTACCATTTGTTCCTCTGTCAGTTCTGGTGCATTTCTGCCTTTTGATCTGTTTTCTTATCCTTTCCTTCTCTGTCATTCCCTCAAGAAGCCCAGAGTTAGCTCTGATCTTTTTTCCTATTTCGCTGCTTTTCTCAGTGATGGACAATGCTATGTCTTCCACTTGAAATTCTGAATGAATGTGACCTTGAGTGCCTTTTTTAAGATTTACCTCATCAATATTCACAATCCAAAAGTATCCAGAATCCAGACAATAGGAAGCCGCTAAATAAAGGGCAGAGGGGTGGCTAACTGTGAACAATTGGATCAGTTGTAGTATGTAGGTAATCCAGTCCCACAGGACAGATCAACTCAAGTGTTTATTGTTATATGGGAAATCGTACCATTTTTGAAATTAGTAACAATGTAGCCATGATAGCTGTGTAGCAGGAAAGGAAGCATCCCAGACACCTAACATCCCAGACATTCCTATTCTGTTAATTTGTTATGAGATAAACCTTTCCTGTCCAACAGCACCTCACTATGGTGAAAAGCAGGTGAAAAATAAAATTTTGTCTGATTTTATACACTTTGTTAGGTCTTCAAGAAGTAATCACTTTTACATTCATTTCTTATATTCATATGTCACTATGTCACTAAATACTGTGGAATCACCCGCCCACACACACACAAACACACACATATATATATATATATATATATATATATATATATATATATATATATATATATATATATATATATATATATATATAAACACACATATATATATATATATATATATATATATATATATATATATATATATATATATATATATATATATATATATATATATATATATATATATACATATATATATATATATATATATATATATATATATATATATATACATATATATATATATATATATATATATATATATATATATATATATATATATATATATATATATATATATATATATATATATATATATATATATGTACATATGTGTGTGTATACCTTCCTAAAAATCAAGTAATCTATGGCGATTTGGCCAAAATAAAGTACATTTGATAGAGTATTGTGCATTAATATGAATATGTGACTCCGTAACATTTGGTGACTGTGACTCCGTAACAACTTAACAGGACTTTATGTGATGTTTTTCTTAGTAAAACCAGTTTTGGTAACACTTATAACTAAAGTATTGTTTTATGTTGTTTAAAACATGTTTATCTATCGACAGAATTAGTTTTCTTTCAGAGTAATATATGGTATTTGGGCCAAATAAAACTACATTTGATAGAGTATTGTGCACTACTATGAAAATGTGACTCGGTAACATTTGGTGACTGCGACTGCGTATCAAGACTTTCTATGATGTTTTTCTTAGTTTTGGTAACAATAATATCTAAGATATTGTTTCATGTTGTTTAAAACAGGTTCATATGTCTACAGATTGAGTTTTCTTTCAGAGTATCTAATTGCAACAGCAAGAAAAAGTTTTTTGTTTAAAACGTTGAAAATCAGGTGGTAATTTTCAGTGACTCCGTAACAGGCATGTTTTTTCACTTTTTACCTATCAAAGGAACTCTTTAAGAAAACAACTTTAATACCATAATAAACTACTTTACAAGCCCTTTCTTACAATATATAACAGTGCCTTTTCAATAAAACTGTTATCTAGCAGTAAACAGCTAATCTGTGACTCTGTTACAACTTGACTTTGCCCATATATATATATATATATATATATATATATATATATATATATATATATATATATATATATATATATATATATATATATATATATATATATATATATATATATATATATTATATATATATATATATATATATATATATATATATATATATATATATATATATATATATATATATATTGAAAGTACTTGTTGAGAGCTTTTCCCTCTAACGAATAAAACAATGTAAAACCTCGCAAAGTACTCAAGTAAGAAGTGACTGAATGCGGAGGTTGTTTTGCAAATAGGGTCATTGTTTATTGGCAGAGTGCACATATATTCACATTAGAATGATTTCAGGTCTGCGGTGGATGTAGTTGCCAAACTGAAACCAGTATTAGAACTATTATATTCATTTCCAATAGTTGTAGCAACTGTTTCGACTGATGAAATGAGCCTTAGTACGAATCCCTTCAAAAACATTCTTCTAACCCAGGGTATGCCATGCGTTTCTCTCTTGACATGCTACATGCATACATACATACATACATAGAGAGAGAGAGAGAGAGAGAGAAGAGAGAGAGAGAGAGAGAGAGAGAGAGAGAGAGAGAGATGAGTTAAAAATAAACAATAACACTGCCAATGCATATTGGAAGCTATTTTAATTTGTTTGTCTTAGTGTGAGATACTCGAAATTTAGAAAATTGCATTCACTGTCTTGCTTGTCCAGTTTGGGTTTCTTGCATGGTGTTTCTCATTGTCTTTTTTTGCACACTCCTGTAAAAGTAAAAGTGTGATCAATATTGATAAGTATATTACATTGTATTAATAATTAATTGTAATTGAAAACAGAAATGAACCTAAGGATAGATTAAAAGTAAAATCAGGGTTAATGAAACCAGGTGTGTGTCTAGGTATAAATTACTGAAAGAAAAGTAAAAGCAGGATTAATGCAATCAGGAATGAACCTATGCATATATTTACGTTAAGTAGAGTAAAAGCAGGACTCATGCAACCCGGACTTTACCTAGGGATAAGCTACTTTAAGTAAAATAAAAGCAGGTTTCATGCAGACAGGAACGAACCTATGCATGAATTACTTTGAGTAGAGTAAAAGCAGGACCCATGCAACCAGGAATAAGGAAACATTACTTTGAGTAGAGGTAAAGCAAGTTTCATGCAAACAGGAATTAACCTAGGGATAACTTACTTTAAGTAAAGTAAAACCAAGGTCCATGCAACCAGGGATGATTCTATGCATAAATTACTTTGAGTAGCGTAAAACCAAGACACATGCAACCAGGAATCAACCTATGCCTAAATTACTTTATGTAGAGGTAAAGGCAGGACTCATGCAACCAGGATTTAACCTAGGGATAAGCTACCTTAGATAAAGTAAAAGCAGATTTCATGCAAACAGGAATTTACCCAGGCATCAATTACTTTAAGTAAAGTAAAAGCAGGGTTCATGCAAACAGGAATTAACCCAAAGGCATCAATTACTTTAAGTAAAGTAAAAGTGGGGTTCGTGGTCCGAATTCCCAATAGGATCCCATGATTAATTATTTAGCCATAAATGCTTTTGACTATAAGCTTTCAATTCACACAAACTTACCTATTACCATGTATGCAATTAAATGCTTTCCAACTTCTCACTAGGGAACATCATGCTTCACTTTAATCCACTTATATTAAGTGAAACATGTAAATTAAATGCTTACCAACTTCTCCATATGGAACTTCATAATTCCCTGTGCCTTGACAAGTTAGACCTCTTTTGCACTTTGGACAGCCGCCCACAATACAGACTTAGAACAATAAAATATATACAATAAATATATATATATATATATATATATAGTATATATATATATATATATATATATATATATATATATATATATATATATATATATATAGAGAGAGAGAGAGAGAGAGAGAGAGAGAGAGAGAGAGAGAGAGAGAGAGAGAGAGATAGATAGATAGATAGATAGATAGATAGATAGATAGATAGATAGAAAAATCGATAGATAGATATATAGATAGATATGTATATAAATGCACTTATAATTATTTCTATCATTATTATTATTATAGTTATTATCATTATTATAATTATTATTTTTATTATCTTTATATTGATGATGATGACAATGATGATGGTGTAAAGCTTTAGATATGCATAAGAAACCAAGTCTACTTTAAACGAAAATATCGTTGGAATTCATGAACTGGGCCCCTAGAAAATCAATCCTGTCTGCTGGTGTCTCAGATTTTCATTTTCATTTGATTTATTTCTCGGGCTGACGTGTATTGAGTTAACACCTGTTACTGCATAATTTATATCTAGAGAGCAGTGATGATAAATGAACAAACGTATAAGGACAGCATCAACAACAGCTGATGCAAATAACATCGAATCTACATCTAGAGAATATTCTCCTGTCTGAATGTTAAAATATGATTGATATGAAGCATAGACAAAGTTTTATTGATTCGAGATGAAAATGTCAATTTCCAAAAGTGAACAGACCAGTTTTTATTGATTCGAGATGAACATGTCAATTTCTAAATGTTGCAGGTAGTCGCCTAACATGTATGTGCATATCAACCTCTATGTATCTATCTGTCTGTCTCTCTGTCATAATGGCTGTCTAGCTGTCTATCTGACGGTCTGTCTATCTATCTATCGTTCTATCCATCTATCTATCTATGCCTGCGTGTATGTCTGTCTATCTATCTATCTATCTAACTATATATATATATATATATATATATATATATATATATATATATATATATATATATATATATATATATATATATATATATATATATATACATACATATATACAAAATCCAGCAAAAAGTGCCCCTTAGGTGACCATGCTATTTTTGGCAACCATTGGCTGACACTTCATATATCTGCCATTTAAGGTATGAGGAGAACCCCAATAAGCAAGGCAAGCTATTTGCAAAAGAGATGTCAGTTTGTGGTGAAATATTCCATGATTGGTTTATTTTAAAAGATATAGTTTTTTGATGTGTCAACCGATGGTTAAGGGGTATTTTGTGATTCCACAAATCCAACCATTAAGGAACACCAATTATATTACATCACTAGAACCAACCTTATGGCGACATATACTTTATTTTCAACAATTACAACCATCAGCTGACATATGCTATATATTTTATCAACCAAACCAACCATCTGGGGGAAATACTTATAAGGAGGTTGTTTTTTCAGTATTGTATCAACATAAACATCCATTTTACCTGTATGCCATAAAAAATCATTTAAATCACATTCCAATTTGTATGGGAAAAAGTAAAATTTCATTTACCCTCCCTCTAGAGTGGTTGGGAAAAATGAGGTTTTATTTTCTTTCAAAAAACAGCTGTGAAAATAAAATGTTTTAAATATATATATATATCACACAACGTTCAATTGAATGGGGCAACATGGTGCATATATGGAAATAAGGATGTAGTTAAGATTAAGTTTTGTAAATCACGAATTCCCTTACCATTCGCTCTGTGTCAGGCGAATCTGACGAAAGGTTTTCTCATTCTGCTGAAATTACCTTGAACTTAAAGCTTGTTGTGCTTAACGTTAATCAATATTATGTCAGTTAGGGGTTTGGGGGAGCTGATGATAAATGTGCTACCCTTGTTGTATACACGGTGTACGGCAAGATGTCTGACTTCTCGCAGACATCACAACAAGGATAACTAATCATATAGTTATCTTTGATGAAAAAAGACTGTTTCATTAAAAAACATAATCAAATAAGAAGGATTGGATTATTGTTATTTTATGGCCATATTTTCGTTTACAGACAGGGGAGGGGTGTCCAAAGTTTAGTTTAGTAGAAGTGGTAGTTGTAACAATAGTAGCAGGTCTAATGAAATATTGTTTCCTTACAATCAAACCATCTGGTTAGCTCTGAATCACTGGTGAATAGTTCACAGTAATCTGAAGTTTGGAATGATTGTTTGTTTAAGGAATACTTTTCGTGCCCAGCTAACCGTGACATGAGTAGCGTTTTATGGGGACATGATTATGGCATATTTACTTTTACTGTCAAGCCCACTTCAAGAATCAATTTATCAAATCATAAGAGCACAAAAGAGCACAAATGCATTACTTAGCAAAGGGTTGAAGATGTGGTCATTTACGGCTATTTACAAACTAAAAGGCAACAAAGTTGGGCGAAATGGAAAGGATTTTTCTAGAGAGAGTTATCAGCAAAAGTTAGGCCTATTTACCGACAACACACAACGTAGACGTAGTAGTAGTAGTAGTAGTAGTAGTAGTAGTAGAAATAGTAGCAGTAGTAGTAGAAATAGTAGTAGTAGTAGTAGTAGTAGTAGTAGTAGTAGTAGTAGTAGTAGTAGTAGTAGTAGAAATAGAAGTAGTAGTAGTAGTAGTAGTAGTAGTAGTAGTAGTAGTAGTAGTAGTAGTAGTAGTAGTAGTAGAACTAGTAGTAGTAGTAGTAGAACTAGTAGTAGTAGTAGTAGTAGTAGTAGTAGTAGTAGTAGTAGTAGAAGTAGTAGTAGTAGTAGTAGTAGAACTAGTAGTAGTAGTATTAGTACTAGCTCTAGTAGTAGTAGTAGTAGTAGTAGTAGTAGTAGTAGTAGTAGTAGTAGTAGTAGTAGTAGAAATAGTGGTAGTAGTAGTAGTAGTAGTAGTAGTAGTAGTAGTAGTAGTAGAACTAGTAGTAGTAGTAGTAGTAGTAGTAGTAGTAGTAGAAATAGTAGTAATATTAGTACTAGCTCTAGTAGTAGTAGTAGTAGTAGTAGTAGTAGTAGTAGTAGTAGTAGTAGTAGTAGTTCTAGTAGTAGTAGTAATTAAGTAGTAGTCCAGCAGCCAAAAACCCATTTTGGGGATGAACCCTGTTTTGTCAGGTATAGTTGTTGTTTTGCAATTGATTATGAGAGAGTAAGGCATGCCTTTTCCGAAAATGTCGGATGACACTCTGGCATCCTTTAGCATTTTGAGATATTGGCCTCTCACACCACCTCCTGTGGACAAAATATGAACAAATCAGCCTATGTTGCATTTTCAGACAAATCATTTAGAAATACTACGTGATTTTCCCATTAGTCAAATATAAGCTTGTGAAAGTATGAACTTATCTCAAATACATGAACATTTAGCATTTTTCCGATAAAGGCTATTTTACAAAGATGCCCTCGCTGATAAATGATCTGTCTCTTGTGATACAATGTGTAGGTAGGAGCTTGGAAACTTAGTAATTCCCTATTTGACAAAAAACATATTTTTTCAGCATTCTTTTTTAGTCACTGAACCTTTGTTTCTCAAAATGCAAATTATATACCATGCTGGAATGTTTCACATTATAAGAGAATATAGCAAGGATATAGGATATTTTTCTCTGCCACACAGCTTATCCAGGTGGCCAGGCAAATAACTTTCAGAATTACTATATTCAAGGAGGCCCTTTTAAGAATTATGATATATACTCTCATTAAAATTCATTTGCATATTACGTTCGGTCGCGAACTGCTTACATTTCAATTTATTGCTGCTATCTTACATTGAATATCTTGCTGTATTAGATAAGACTTTGAATTCGTCATGAATCCAACAATCTTGTTTCTTTTGTACATAGCCATAGGATTTCAATACCAATTACCATATGTTCAATTTGGTCGTCTGTAACTTAGATATTTTCCTTTTATATCCAGTGGCTTTCCCTTCAAAATATTGAATTTTACTAGACTGGGAATGACGGTTTTTGTTAAAAGAATGATATATTTGCCGACCCACTCGCATACTTAAGCGAGGTAGTTACATCTTTACAAAGCTTGTTTTGATTTGAGATTATATATACATATTTAATGATTATATCAGGTTTTTTGACATACAATAAACCTAGTGACCTAGGTTCAGTGGTTTACCATGTCTTTGCGATTTAGTTTTCTCAAAAAACTGGCGAGTACTGATTTTGAGAAAATGTCGCAGAAAATGATAAACATGTATGCCAACTGAGGCAGGGAGACCTTATCAGAAAAAAGTTCTGCTCTGGCAAGGCCAGAATTGTTTTCTTCTAGTAGCAGAGCTGGGCAAATTCTCAGGACCAGAATACATTTTTTCTTACTTTCAGCACCAGATTGTTCAACTCGATTCTGTGAGCCAGATTTTTTCTAAAAAAGGACACACCCCCCACCTAGGCGGGTGGCCAAATCCCTAAAAGAGCTCTAGAAATATCTTTGATGGCCTTTCTCGTTATAAGTCGTCATCCATGCTTATTCATCTCCACATAGGGTGGGCTTTAGTGCACGGGTGGATGACATGTCTGATTTTGCTGCATAAGGCAATCTTGGGGCATTTTATGCTAAAAATCACCAAAAAAGCATGTTTTTGGGGATTTTCTCCTAGAAAATTCATTTTTCAAGATAGAAACTGAAAACTTGCTACAAATGTGTTGAAGAGGATGATTTTGATCTTAGAATATGTTGGGTTAGCATGACTTCAATGAACCCCCCGCAGTGAGTGATTTTGGGGAAAAATAATCAAAAATGAGTAATTTTTGTAATTTCCCACAACTTGAATGTCACGCTGTGGACTATTCCAAACTTCTCACTAAATAGTTTTGGTTTAGAAAACTACCCACGAAGGTATAAAAACAGAAAGTGAGTTATGTTTGAATATCTTCATGATATGCTACGTTTTGGGGCATTTTACAGAAAAAATGGCATTAAAACTAGTGATTTTAGGGATTTGCTTCTGGAAGGTGCAATTTTCAGCGCTTTATGCTTTTTCTTTTCCCAAAAAATATATTAGCACCTGGATTGTGCACATGCTCAGAGTGCACGACCACATCCCCATGGAGTTCTGTAGGGTATGGTTAGTTTGGAAACAAGATATACATTTAGTTGTTTCTACCCAAACATAGGGAGAAATACAGCCTAATCCGATATGAATCGTTCTGTTAAACCTCAAGTGTCCCAAGTATGCTGTTATACCACCTGTACTTTACAAATGCAAATGAGTTAAAACGTCTAGTTTATAAGTTCTTCTATACCTATAAGTCACTGTGTCCTCTCTAATCATTCGTTTTGTGACGATGCTACCTAGGCGATACGCTCTAAATACTGCATATTCGTGAAGAAAACACATACACTTGAGGCTTTTCAATGTGGCGCTGAATAGGATATTCATACCTGTCATGAAACTCAAAAGACTTCCATAATACTCAGGGTAACACCCATATGAGTCATTGTGACCCACAATCTTCAAGTAAACATGGTATACATTTATCAGTGTCACTAGTGAGCAAGTAAAATCAAATATGCATTAAGAAAAATGAAAATCCGATGAAAGAATTGGAAATACCGTGAAGAGAATTTGGTTTATCACCTGCGATTATACTTTGTGCAAATAGGGAGGGAAAGTGAGGCAGTTATCAGAGAATATGATGTCAAATAACTAGCTAATACCTCTACTGAAACTAAGAGACAGGGGAATAGATAATTTGAGGTGAAGTGTCAAATAAATCACATTGTGTACCTGTATTGGAATTGTGTGAGGTGGTGGACAGAGCATTTCCGTCGAATGTTAAGAAATAATGTATAATTAGTTATTTATCCCTGTCCAGAGAGAGAGAGAGAGAGAGAGAGAGAGAGAGAGAGAGAGAGAGCATCATATAGGTACCCTTATATATATCTTTCCTGAAAATGAGAGAGAACAAGTAGCATTAATAGGGGTATTGCCCCACGAGTCAAGTGAGCTTTGCTAGTCTCCCACCATTGTCCGAGGTCAAATCAGGTCAAGGCATTTGATGAATTTGCAAATCACTTCAGGTCAGGTGATGGTTTTCCAAGGTACTACGTTATTCCCCATCATTAACACACTGACAAGTCAACATATGTTCTTGATATAGCAGCAGAAAAATAGGGATAGGCGTGATTCGAATAAATGTTTTGATTGTTCTGTTGTCTGTATCTCATAGACTTTTCCAGAAATATAGACCACTTTGGTTTCTCATGTGTTCCAGTTAAAAAAGTCATTGTTTTGAATAGGTGATAGAGTCTGTACAGCTCGGCAAGCAGTCAGAAAGGCGAAATAATTGAGATTATAAGACCTATAGATTCATTGTATGGCCACAATGAAAGAATGGTATACTAACTGTGCCATAATCATACCGTCAATGACTGGATAACGTAGCATAGTATTTATTCAAGGAACCAAAATCTGGGGACTGGGATGTTTTTTTCGAATATTTTTTTGTTAATTATTTTTCATCCAGTTTTAATAGTGTCAGTGTTACATGGTAAACACAGATGTATATCTGCTTTTTCAAATAGTATATATATATATATATATATATATATATATATATATATATATATATATATATATATATATATATATATATATACAGTGTTATCCATGTAAATTTGACGCATTCGCCTTTTTAAGAATTTGCCGAATCTTAATTTACTGACCGTGATCATGTGTAATCGGCAAATTGAAAACAGACGTTGTTCTTACATTGATACTAGTATGGTTTCCGTGGCCCAGGGCTGCCGATTGAAATTTACACTGATAAGCCGAGAGATTCTGATAGGCACAGGTTGGTGTTGGCTCTCATCTCGGCCTTTGATGAGTGAAGTCAAAAAACGGTCACTTGTAAGTATCAATTATAATTCACCCCTGGACACCCGTTATGAGAATGAAATAAATGTGTACCGCGTATCTGTCCTAATCTCCCTCCATTTCGTTTTACCGATCAAGTGTGATTGGCAAATATCGGTAAATTAAAAACATCAGTAAATTAACACGATTTACATAAATATATATATATATATATATATATATATATATATATATATATATATATATATATATATATATATATATATATATATATATATATATATATATATACATACATATATCCAACCCTTGGAATACGTGAGTATATTGCACCCATTAGGCAACGTTCTGTATATCTGCAATACAATATATTACGATTTTGAGCTAATGTTCAAAGTTTATGAATACACTGTGCAGCATACAAATTCCTCTTTATTTTCTCATAGGACATAGATATTAAGATATTCACTTGTGACGTGTCGCATAAT
>OZ012691.1:39294882-39347511 GCA_963942565.1 Maea johnstoni
TGCCTTTGGGTTAATTCCTGTTTGCATGAACCCTGCTTTTACTTTACTTAAAGTAATTGATGCCTGGGTAAATTCCTGTTTGCATGAAACCTGCTTTTACTTTATCTAAGGTAGCTTATCCCTAGGTTAAATCCTGGTTGCATGAGTCCCTGCCTTTACCTCTACATAAAGTAATTTAGGCATAGGTTGATTTCTGGTTGCATGTGTCTTGGTTTTACGCTACTCAAAGTAATTTATGCATAGAATCATTCCTGGTTGCATGGACCTTGGTTTTACTTTACTTAAAGTAAGTTATCCCTAGGTTAATTCCTGTTTGCATGAAACTTGCTTTACCTCTACTCAAAGTAATGTTTCCTTATTCCTGGTTGCATGGGTCCTGCTTTTACTCTACTCAAAGTAATTCATGCATAGGTTCGTTCCTGTCTGCATGAAACCTGCTTTTATTTTACTTAAAGTAGCTTATCCCTAGGTAAAGTCCGGGTTGCATGAGTCCTGCTTTTACTCTACTTAACGTAAATGTATGCATAGGTTCATTCCTGATTGCATTAATCCTGCTTTTACTTTTCTTTCAGTAATTTATACCTAGACACACACCTGGTTTCATTAACCCTGATTTTACTTTTAATCTATCCTTAGGTTCATTTCTGTTTTCAATTACAATTAATTATTAATACAATGTAATATACTTATCAATATTGATCACACTTTTACTTTTACAGGAGTGTGCAAAAAAAGACAATGAGAAACACCATGCAAGAAACCCAAACTGGACAAGCAAGACAGTGAATACAATTTTCTAAATTTCGAGTATCTCACACTAAGACAAACAAATTAAAATAGCTTCCAACATGCATTGGCAGTGTTATTGTTTATTTTTAACTCATCTCTCTCTCTCTCTCTCTCTCTCTCTCTCTCTCTCTCTCTCTCTCTCTCTCTCTCTCTCTCTCTCTCTCTCTCTCTGTATGTATGTATGTATGTATGTATGTATGTATGTATGTATGCATGTAGCATGTCAAGAGAGAAACACATGGCATACCCTCGGTTAGAAGAATGTTTTTGAAGGGATTTGTACTAAGGCTCATTTCATCAGTCGAAACAGTTGCTACAACTATTGGAAATGGATATAGTCATGTGCAAATTCCAGAAAAAGTAACTTATTGAGGCATTTTGTGTTAAAAGTCGGTATCCAGTGTTTCTAGCCTAATTTGAGGTTGCTGAATCTGAAAATGACGATTACCAAGCTGAATTTTTGGTTTTTAGTGTCCTAATTGCCTTTTTTGGGTGATTTGGGCACTTTTTTGTATGTTAATTTGCATAATGTTTCATTTTTTCAGAACAGTGTCAGATCATGGCAAATGAGGTATCAAATTGAAGCTCTCTACTGTGGAAGTTCATTCATGTGTAGTTTTGGTACTTTTAATGATTGCCATGGCAACGATAGCCAAGAATTAATCAAAAACAGAGAAATAATGCTCATTTTTGTAATTTGTGTGATATTTAAGTGCGATTTATACCCAATCAACATATCTAAGGGCATCAGTTTGTTTATCAAAAACTTCCTTGGTCTTCTCCTGATCAATTTAATGGCAATTTTATATGATTAAAATATTTTGGGTCTGAAGTACAGTCCTTTGAAAATTACAATACTGTGGCGTCTATCCACAACACGTCATTTTATCAGATAAGTGTCAGATCATGGCAAATGTGGTATCAAATCAAAGCTTTTAACTGTGAGAGTTCATTCCTGTGTAATTTGGGAATTTTCAGTGCTTGCCATGGCAACGGGAGCTAAAGATTAATAAAAAAAACAGAGGAATATATATGGTCTTTTTTGTAATTTTGTGTGATACTTAGGTGCGATTTACCCCAAATCAACATACCTCATGGTTGTAAGAAACTTCCTCTTTCTCTCCTTGATCAATTCATGCCAATTTTATATGATTAGAATATGTTGGTGTCTGAAGTGCAGTCCTTTGAAAATGACGATACTGCAAATGCGGAGTCTATCCGCAATATGGCTTCATATGAGTCATTTTATCAGCTCAGTGTCAGATCATGGCAACTGTGGTATCATATTAAAGCTCCCAACGGTAGGAGTTCTTTCATGTATAATTTGAAAATTTTCAGTTGTTGCCATGGCAACGGGAGCAAAAAATAAATCAAAAACAGAGGAAAATGGTCATTTTTGTAATTTTGTGTGATACTTAAGTGTGATTTACCCCAAATCAACATATCTCAGGGCATCAGTATGTTTGTTAAAAACTTCCTTGCTATTTTCTTGATCAATTCATGCCAATTTGATATGATTCAGATATTTTGGGTCATTGATGTGTATTTTGGAAATTTTCAGTATGGCTATTAAAAAGACTTCCTTGCTCTTGACCAATACATGCCATTCTCTTTGTCTTAGGTCTTAATACAAATGACAATAATACAAAATGCAGTGTCTATCCACAACATGGCTTAAAGTTATATTGACTTTTCTATTCCCTCCTCTGAAAGGGAATTTTTCATCGTATTCCGCTAGATACATAAAGTCTTCCCATTAAAATAAATATTTTGATAAATATCAGTATTGAAGTAGAAACAAATATAGGAACCTTACTGTTTTAAGGGTTTTCAAACTAAAACAAACTAAAATACTCTCATGGCCTTATGCCCTGGTCCTAACTAACATTTAAGTACTACTTACCACCCCTGTAAGTAGACTGGTTAGGTACTGGTTTCCTCCACCATTTGACACTGGCAATTCAGCCTCAAATGGCAGAAAAAGAATCGATGATTACAAAATTCAAATTCATCTTGACATGTATCACTAAGCAGTGCCCATACATTTGACTATAAAGTCATTAAATAAATGCCCGTTATTTGAGTTGTGTTAGTGTCACTAGGAATGGTTAAGAGTTATACTTAAAACACACAGACACACACATATATATATATATATATATATATATATATATATATATATATATATATATATATATATAATATATATATATATATATATTTATCTATCTATCTACCTATATATATGTATATATATATATATATATATATATATATATATATATATATATATATATATATATATATATATATATATATATGTATGTGTGTGTGTATGTATACAGTGTAACCCCTCTAAAGTGACATCCTCTGACAAGCCACAACTGATCAACTTAAGCCCCATTCTCACATTCACGATCTAGAACATGATCTGAACACGATCAAGCGATCGTGTTAAGTTGAATAGAGATCAGCCTGTTGATCGGCATGATCGTATGAAGAGCGTATGAAGATCAGGCTGGGTCGGCGCAACTCGTACTGAGGTCAGGTGTGGCCACGACCACTTTGGAATGTTCAAAATCTGCATGTTCGATCGGCAACACCGGCCCGGTGCGAGTTGCTGCGAGTTGCTGCCAATAGCTAGCGAGTAAACATCGTATGAAGGTCGGCGACGTCGTATGCACATCAGACGCACATCCGCGTATTGCGTATGCAAGAGCGTGGGAAAGTTGCATACGATGTGCATAGGATCTTTATTGCCACTTATACGATAGCTATTGGTTGCCTATTGGTAACCTGTACGCCATCCACGATGTTTACACGTCGGCTATTGGTACCAAAAATTTTAGTCATGTGACCGGAACTGGCAGCCATGACAGTTCGGCTGCTACAGCAGACAGCGAGACACAACATGGTGCGTCCCAAGAAAGTAACCAGAAAGGAGAGTCTCAAGGCGGCGGAAACTGACCAGGAAAGTGTCAGTGCAGGTTCACAAGGTGGCCATGGATCTACCAGCCAAAGGTGGTCAACCTGCGAGCGGCCAATCGGCGAAAAAGACGTCCGAACCCCCTGGCAAGAAGAGGATGCTCACCAAAGCACAGAGGAAGCACTACTCTCCCTGCCCATCCCCTCAAGTGACAGAATCGGAGGCGGACACCGACATCCTGGATGACGAAGCAGGTGAGGAGGCACAGTCAGTCAACCCACCAACACAGCCTGATGGTGATCAAGTCCAGGAACCTCCGGAGAGCCCACCGGGACCACCGTCGCCTCCTGAACCCACAGAGGAACCTGTACCCGGACCCTCAATGGCACCTCCCAAGAAGAGGAAGATACCCCAACAGCATATCCAGACGTACTCATTCACAGAAGAGCAGGAGGCAGAACTGGCAGAGTGGTACGAATCCCACCCCATCTTCTACAACCGAAAGTCTCGGGAGTACAAGGACGTCCGGAGGAAACAGGGACTTGTGGAAGAAAAAGCCAAGGCTTCACCCAAAACCTCTTCCTCGCCCTTTGTCTTGGACGCCTCCTTCTATTAGCTCTCCGGACATACAGGACAGCAATAGCTGCTAGGAGATTGACTTCTTCTGCTACCAACATAAGTTGCTGCACAGGGTCCATCTTCGTTTTCTCCCACAAAAAATGATGTGTCGCACCCCTTATATACTGGGCGAGAAAAAGCCACCCCTGAAATTACGCACGTACACCACGTACTCCCATCGTATAGTAATCGTATTACTATCGTATAATAGTCGGGGTTTACCTATGAACATCGAATAACGGTCATACTAAATGCGGGTTTGATCTTGAAGAAACATATTCAGGTCCAATAACTGTCCAATACCTGTCGTGTAGCAGTCGGCGACGATCGTCTTCAAACTTATAGGCATCTTATGGATATCCAATGGTAAGCGAATAAGAGTCCTCTACCTCAAAAAATACAGAAAATTTGCATAATATCGTACTCAAAACGTAGATTTTGGACGTATGCACTACATCTGCCAGGTCGTGTTCGGATCATGTTCTAGATCGTGAATGTGAGAATGGGGCTTTAGAGGGACTCTTTTTACTATTAAAGTAATAGGATTAGGTTAGTATGGGACTGGCAGAGTGTGGTCACTTTAGAGGGGTTTGTCAAGGAGAATGTCTCTATCAAGAGAAAGGGAAGCACCCAATTTCTTAGAATATGACGAATCTAAGGGTTTTCAAACTAAAACAAACTAAAATACTCTCATGGCCTTATGCCCTGGTCCTAACTAACATTTAAGTACTACTTACCACCCCTGTAAGTAGACTGGTTAGGTACTGGTTTCCTCCACCATTTGACACTGGCAATTCAGCCCTCAAATGGCAGAAAAAGAATTGGTGATTACAAAATTCAAATTAATCTTGACATGTATCACTAAGCAGTGCCCATACATTTGACTATAAGGTCATTAAATAAATGCCAGTTATTTGAGTTGTGTTAGTGTCACTAGGAATGGTTAAGAGTTATACTTAAAACACACAGACAAACATATATATATATATATATATATATATATATATATATATATATATATATATATATATATATATATATATATATATATATATATATACTGTAGAACACGAAATTTCCGCATGTGTTTATATATAGCGTACATAGCGTCTGGTGCCGCTTCGCTATATATAAAAACGCTGTACTTTTGTCTTTTTTTTTAGCCACTGGTGGCGCTGACGTCAATTTTCGTTTTAGTGGTGGCCGCTAGATAGCGCCACTAGTAAATCTAATGGAAGATACGTAGCCCTGCTGAAACCCTACCGCCACTAGTACAAACGTGAAGCATACGTAGCCCTTTTTGAACCATTCTTTTTTTTGTGTTTTTCTTGCCTAAATTCATTTGGACAAAAGTGTTTAAAATCTAGCTTTCAATGATGTTAAGAGTTACAGTATTTAAAAGTCACAGTCCAGGTTGACAGAAGCCAGAAAACTGAGTGAGTGTTGCACATAGCAACCAGAAGGATAGGTGCCCAGCTATTGTTCTGGCGGCCCTGTTTACACACAAACAAATGCCATCAAATCCATCTGGTTGCTTCACTCTGGCAGCATTAGATTAAGAGCTCAGTATTCTGGCTTCTGTCAACCTGGACTGTGACTTTTAAATACTGTAACTTTTAACATCATTTAAAGCTAGATTTTAAACACTTTTATCAAAATGAATTTAGATTGAGACGACTGCCAAATGATAACTGTAATGTGCCAAAGTGAATTTGGAATTTAGTTTGAGAAGACTGGTGAGATAAAATGATATGATATGATGATTTTTTAAAGATAAAGAATGTATTCAATGTATTTTAATGATATGAACTGTGACATTTTTTAAACTGATTGAAATTAATACATTTTACAGAATTTAAATCTACACTGTTACATTTGTAACAAATGCCAAATAAGAACTGATGAACTGGTAAGATAAAATGATACTAGTATGACATGATTTTTCAAAGATAAAGAATGTATTCAATGTATTTTAATGATATGAACTGTGACAATTTTTTAACTGATTCAAATTAATAAAGATTTACAGAATTTAAATCTACACTGTTACTAGTGATTTGTCTAAGACTGCGAATTCGACAGACCGTTGCCCTCTCCAACTGTCAACTGCATGATGAAGTTTTGAAATTTCAAATAGATCGAGTCAAATGACTGAGAATGATGTCAACAAAGAAAACTTGTAGTTGATGTTTGCAGAGGGCGATGGTCTACTATCTTCCCCCCCCCCCCTCCCCCCCATCCCACTTCAACTGCCCCGGTCCAGAAAATAAAGTATATACGGGCGCCCCCTTTTGAGAGAATGCTCAATCAAACTGCTGCTGAGCAAGCATTCTCTGCTCAAATTAGTTCGTCTTTTTTGCGACAGACAGCGCTGTCAGCGGCGGCGGCTACGGTAAAGAGACGCTAATATAAGGATATGCTATGATGCAAAACTCCCCAATTCGTTAAACTTGGGACACGCGTAAATTTCGTGTTCTACAGTATATATATATATATATATATATATATATATATATATATATATATATATATATATATATATATATATATATATATATATATATTTATCTATCTATCTATCTATCTATCTATCTATCTATCTATCTATATATATATATATATATATATATATATATATATATATATATATATATATATATATATATATATATATATATATATATATATATATATATATATATATATATGCATCTCTATATATATATATACACATACCGTATATCTGGTTTATTTGGAGGTAATCTAATTTTGGCCTATTTTGGTTCTCCATCTTGAAGAGCCAAAATTAATAAAAGCCAAGAATGCATACCTTGAACACCCCGACTTCAACCCTGAGCTCAGGTTGTGTTGAGCTTAGTTTCTAGTGTGGACACCAGATGCCAGTCACTGCATGGCATGTAATGTGAGGTAATCTATTTAAAGTAACTAGTTGCCCACTGCAGTACTGTTATGCAAATTACAGTGTGTCACTGGCCTAAGTGGCATGCCTCATGATTACAATCAAAAGTCTCAGCAGCATGTTATGTATAGTTTGTTTAGAAAACACATGTACAGTTGTCTTTTGATCATACTCCCTTGCAAAATCCCTTTGTTTGTAATTACAAGGGGTGCCACTACCCACCTCCTGAGTTCTATTCACCATGGTAAACTTAATTAAAAGTTAACTACTTGATCAGGTACTCCCAATGCGTACGTAATAAGTGCATTTTACACAGTGAGAACTCATCAGGTATTTATGCCACTTTCCATTAGCTTTGCAGGTAAGCCTACCCCAATCAAATTGTAATTTAAACAAAACTATTTCTGTACAGAGTTACTTTAAACAGATTGAACTAGAATACATGCTATGCAGCGACAGACATTTTGTCATTTTAGGTAGTAAGATAATTTCAAAAGTGAGGTAATTTTGGCTCAGACCCTGGGAGAGCCAAAATGAATATAAGCCACAATTTCCATACCCCCGTTTTGGCCCAAAAGAGCCAAAATTTCACACAGCCGAAATAAACAGATATACAGTATGCATATATATATATATATATATATATATATATAATATATATATATATATATATATATATATATATATATATATATATATATATATATATTTATATATATATATATATATATATATATATATGTATAATATATATATATATATATATATATATATATATATGTGTGTGTGTGTGTGTGTGTATGTATACAGTGTAACCCCTCTAAAGTGACATCCTGTGACAAGCCACAACTTATCAACTTAGAGGGACTCTTTTTACTATAAAAGTAATAGGAATAGGTTAGTATGGGACTGGCAGAGTGTGGTCACTTTAGAGGGGTGGTAAACTTAAAAGGGCGATCACTTCTACTATGTGTATCTATCTATCTATCTAGCTATTTATTTATCTATCTATAGATAGATAGATACATGCATACATACATCGATATAGGTAAGTAGATACATAGCTATAGATAGAGAAATAGATAGATAGAAAGATAGGTATGTATTTGTGTATATACTTTGTATGTGCAGATAGATTGATGGATAGATATGCATCATTGAACTCTCCCACTACATTTTAAAACCAAAATAGATTTGTCATATTCTGAGAAATTGGGTGCTTCCCTTTCTCTTGATAGAGACATTCTCCTTGGCCTGCTCTATACCTCAGTAAGAGAGAGAGAGAGAGAGAGAGAGAGAGAGAGAGAGAGAGAGAGAGAGAGAGAGAGAGATCATTTGATCAGGTTGAGGTGACACACACAGTTTAGCCCCTCCCCCCCCCCCCCCCCCCCCAAGAGAAAAGATAGCTGAGAACAACATGGCCCTTGAGACCTCTAACCACAAAACCCATACTTTCTTAAGTGCTGGCTGGTGTGGCGCAGCGCCGCACAGTAAGTCATTAGTTAAATTACCAGCTAAGTACTACTTAGTTAAGCTCCAGCTAAAAGTTATGGTAAGTAGGATCAGTGCATACAGCCATACTACTGCAGGATGAGTTCTCTTTATCATGGAAATATATTGATCTTAAAAAGGTTCAATTTTTACCTGCCACCAAATTAGATAAGGAAACTTTGATATATAAATGCTGCGGTTTCTCAGCCTTGCAATACGTGTACTTATATCCTATGTCTTAGAGTGCATTGCATAACCATTTACCTTTAAATGGAAATGATCACCTAATTATAATATAAGTGCACATACAAGGCTAAGAAACTATAGCATTTGTTTATCCAAATTTCCTCATTTAATTTAGCAGCAGGTAACTAATCCTGGAGTTCGAGTATTTTATTTTGAAAGCCCTTACAAACAATAAAGTTACTATATCTGTATTTACTAAAATACTGATATCAATTAAAAATAGTAATTCACATGGTAAGACTATATGTATCTAGCAGAATACGATGAGATGTAACCTTTTTATAGGACGGTATTCAGACCTAAGGTATCTAAGATTGTAAGAGAATTGATCAAGAGCAAGGAAGTTAAAATTAATAACCATACTGGTCCACATGTGTATTTATTTAAAGGAAATCACGCCTAAGTATAATAGAAATGCTGATTTTTCGCTGTTGTTGACTTATTCATGACTTATTCATGACAAATTCCCAAAATACACATCAATGAACTCTGACGGTTGGGAGCTTTAATTTGATACCACATTTGCCATGATCTGGCACAGATCTGATAAAAGGACTCATTTTAAGCAGTTTTGTGGATAGACTCCACATTTGCGGCAATGGCATTTTCAAAGGACTGTACTTCAGACCCAAATTATTCTTATCATATCAATTGGCATGAATAAAAAAAAAGAGCAAGGCCGTTTTTAATAACCATACTGATGCCCTGAGGTGTGTTGATTTGGGTTAAATCGCACTTAAGTATCACACAAAATTACAAAAATGACCATTTTTCCTCTGTTTTTTCAAAATACAGATGAATGAACTCCTACAGTTGAGAGCTTTGATATGATACTAGATTTTCCATGATCTGACACAGATCTGATAAAATGACTCATTTTAAGCCATATTGTGGATCATAAGACATTTGCAGTATTGTAATTTTCAAAGGACTGTACTTCATACCCAAAATATTTTAATCATATCAAATTGGCATGAATTGATCAAGAAAAGAGCAAGGCAGTTTTTAATAACCATACTGATGCCCTGAGTTGTGTTGATTTGGTGTAAATCGCACTTAAGTATCAAACAAAATTACAAAAATGACCATTTTCCTCTTTTTTTGATTAATTTTTAGCTCTCGTTGCCATGGCAACCACTGAAAAATTTCGAAATACACATGAATGAACTCCTACAGTTAAGAGCTATAATATGATACTAAATTTGCCATGATCTGACACCGATTTGATAAAATGACTCATTTTAAGCCATATTGTGAATAGACTCCGCATTTGCAGTATTGTAATTTTCAAAGGACTGTACTTCAGACCCAAAATATTTTAATCATATACAATTGATCAAGAAAGGTGTAAGGAAGTTTTTGATAAACAAACTGATGCCCTTAGATATGTTGATAGGGTATTAATCGCACTTAAATTTCACACAAATTACAAAAATGAGCATTTTCTCTCTGTTTTTGATTAATGCTTGGCTTTTGTTGCCATGGCAACCATTAAAAGTACCAAAACTACACATGAATGAACTCCCACAGTGGAGAACTTCAATTTGATACCTCATTTGCCATGATCTGACACTGTTCTGAAAAAATGACACATTATGCAAATTAACATACAAAAAAGTGCCCAAATCACCCAAAAATGGCGATTAGGACACTAAAAACCAAAGAATTCACCGTTTTATCCGTCATTTTCAGATTCAGCACCCTCAGATTAGGTTAGAAACAATGGATACCGACTTTTAACACAAAATGCCTCAATAGCCTTAACAAGGCCCGTTTCTGGAATTTGCACCTGACTAATAGTTCTAATACTGGTTTCAGTTTGGCAAACTCAATCTGTAGACATATGAACCTGTTTTAAACAACATGAAACAAAGTCTTACTTATAATTGTTACCAAAACTAAGAAAAAACATCACAGAGAGTCTTGTTACGCAGTCGCAGTCACCAAATATTACCGAGTTACATTTTCATAGTAGTGCACAATACTCTATCAAATGTAGTTTTATTTGGCCCGAATACCATATATTACTCTGAAAGAAAACTAAATTAGTCGATAAATAAAATTGTTTTAAACAACATAAAACAATAGTTTAGTTATAATTGTTACCAAAACTGGTTTTAGTAAGAAAAACATCACATAAAGTTACAGAGTCACAGTCACCAAATGTTACGGAGTCACATATTCATATTAATGCACAATACTCTATCAAATGTACTTTTTTTGGGCCAAATTACCATAAATTACTTGATTTTTAGGAAGGTATACACACATATATATATATATATATATATATATATATATATATATATATATATATATATATATATATATATATATATATATATATATATATATGTATATATATATATATATATATATATATATATATATTATTACCTACATATTACAACTGATCCAATTGTTTACAGTTAGCCACCCCTATGCCCTTCTTTATTTAGTGGCTTTCTATAGTCTGGATTGTGGATACTTTTGCATTGTGAATATTGATGAGGTAAATCTTAAAAAAGGCACTCAAGGTCACATTCATTCAGAATTTCAAGAGGGAAACATATCATTGTCCATCACTGAGAAAAGCAGAAAAATAGGGAAATTATCAGAGCTAACCCTGGGCTCCTTGAGAGAATGACAGAGAAGGAAAGGATAAGAAAGCAGATCAAAAAGCAGAAATGCACCAGAACTGACAGAGGAAGAAATGGTAGGAAAGATAGAAAGAGAGGTAAAAAGAAAGCACAGAGAGAAGAAAAGAAGCTGTTGGAAAAAAAGATATGCTTACTACAGAATAAACTGAAACTTCCTCTTACTCCACATGCTCACTGGGAAAGGTGATATACTGTACACTGCCTTAATAGTCCGTGCTAAAATAGCACGGATCTCTTAAAATAAAAAAAAATCCGTTTTTTTAATTGTCCGGATTTGATCCCCGCCCGCTGCGCCATCTATCGATCATAACGCAAACTATTTTTTGGCAAGTCAACCGTGATAATAGAGCCGGTAATAGATGGATCAAATTCAGACAAGTTTTAGTAGTGGGGGGCTCTTATATTTGACAGGGAAATTGCAGCTGAATTGCAGTTAAAATGTTCAATGCTGTCTGCCACCCCAGATGATGCCTGCCAAGTAAAGGTTTGAGCAGGGGAAAAATGAGCACAACTCACCTGATTGCCATTAGCAATCAGGTAAGACAAAGGAATGAATGTTACAAACAGTTTGTGAAGGGCTCCATGCTCAGGAAGCACTCAAACAAAGGAATGGGAAAAGGATGTGTTAAAATGGCCAAAAATGATCTGATATATTTCATTTTATTACATTAGCAATGTTAAAGGGTTAAAAAAGCGTTAGATAGTTAATTTTGCATATATGAAGCCTCTAAAGGTAATTTTAAGTGGCGCCACCTATTGACTGACAGGGAAACTAACGGACAAATGGACGAACGTAACCCTCCTTCGTTATGTTTTTGTCCGTTTTTAAACATTCCGGATTCTTCCAAACGGAAAAATCAGGAATGTTTTTACACTCGGACTATTAAGGCAGTGTACAGTATTTAGAGTTCGGCCTACTATGCCTAAGAACTCAGTTCAAGAAGCAGCTTTGCTATTATATACTGCATGATAAAATGATAAATGATAAAGTCCTACTAAAAGGAAAGTTGCTGTACATCACATTCAGGACCTTAACTGAACACCTCAGCCTTAGCAAGTCCACCTACCTCATCATTATGTTATGAGTACATGTGGATAGGATGAGGCAGAATTGGATGGAATCACATAATTCTCTTCAGAACAAACCCTTCATTTTGTGAGATTAGGGGTTTGGGTAGACTCAGAATGACATGGTTATGAAAATAATTATGCCATGTATTTTCTTAAGGTCATAAAATGGTACTAAATTGTGTTCTTAAGAAATGAGTTTTACCCACCTTAAATGCCCCTTGACATACATGTGACTACGTAACGGGGTAATCTGTTACGGAGTCACACATTTCACTCCCAATAAAAACCTCTAAAAAGATAATACTCCTGAAAACAACTTGTATTGGATTTTAAAAGGGTCACTTAAAGGTTTCTTTCACAAAGTTTGGTATTTTTATATTAATGTTAACACTTAGAAAATTAAAAAATACCTGTTTTTTGTGTTACAGAGTCACATGTTACGTCGTCACATATCACCTAATTTAAAATTTATGATTTAAATTTTTTATTCAATAAAATTCTATGAATGTTTAAAGGATGATTATAAGTCTTATAAAAAACATACCTTTGTTAAAAATATTTCCATACTGAAAATATTCCTTAAGTTCTAGAACCATTGGAGCATTCTGAACTACAAATGGGTCAATCTAAGAATGTGGAATGTAACGAACAATGATGTAAGAAGCTCAAGGGGGCTCGGGACCTTCGTTCTTTAAGTGGGACTTCCGTGTAAGGATTGACCAATATCTTGGTCATTGTACAAGAAAATCCCAATAAACTATATATTTTATGAAAGCTGAGACTCTGGAGAGGTAACCCCTATGGCCAATTCCTCGGACTTTGCAGAATCTGAAGAGGAAGATTTTGTCTCACAAAGTAAGCTTAAAGCGATGCATTTCCGCAACACTTTAATACCCACTCAACATCCTTTGAAAGAGCTCTAAACAAAGGGATAACATCAACAGTAAGGATAACGTCTACTTAATTACCACGCACCATCCAACCTTTATAGAGGTTAACAATAGATTAAGTTGCAACCTGGACCTTCTAGATAGGTCCAGCTCTAAGCGTCTTAATTAAATGCCAATATTGAAAGAGGTTTTAGACTGTAGAAACCTAACCCTTGTACTGCTTGGCCAATACAAAATGATGCAAAAGAGGCTGAAAGATGATTGAAACCCTGGCACATGGATACTCATCTGAGAGTACTCAGCGAGAGCTAATCAGTGTTTTTAAAAAAGTCTTTGTGTCCTTGTGCTCGAAGAGGAATAATGCCCAGCCTCGGTCCTTACTACCAGACGTTGCCGCAGAGCACATTGCCACTACTGCAACAAACTAGGGCTGTCATTGATATAACAAGTATCGATTGATCGAAATAATTAATCGAAAAAAATATGACGTCAATTGTTATGTTAAATTACTTGATTGTAGAGAAGACACATATTTTTGGCCTTTTCCACGATTTGGTTGCCTTTTAAGCCAACACTAATAGATAATTTTAATAGAAACTCAAGTATTCAATCAAAAGATGTTGAGAAACCTTTCGTCTTAGAATCCTAGCAACAAAAACAAGGTGTGGAACATGTGAAAATATTTTATTAGTGAAGCTCTTCAAAATCGAATAAAAATAATCGTAATCAAAATATAAATTATAAATGATCGTGTCGGGAAAATTGGATGTCAATTACAGCCCTACAGCACACTAGGAGGGAAATAGAAATATAGATAACAATTGCATTAAGGTGATGGGTACCATTGCAAGCCAGTTAAAAGCCCTGTCCCAAAACACACCTCAAAGCAGCATAATCCTATAAATAGGTGTATCTCCAGGTTCCTGGGTGTTATCAGGTAGAGGATATCATCGCAACCTGTCATTATTCAATCCATATTCTGTTTTATTTCAAAATTTACAACTTTTTTTTCGAATGACATATTCTCATTAATTACGCAGTTGATGGTTACTGTAGGTTCACAGATACCTTAGGGATGTCATTGACTATGCCCAATAAAAAGTACTTTCTTGATTTTTTACTGCTGAAGACTTTTACGGGCTATAACATTTGAAATTTTTAGTGAGACATCTTGTTTGTGGAGCCTAAGGACAGGCGACGTGGGCTAGGAACAAAAGGTATTTGTTCAAAGACACACCTCGATGGTCGCGCGTCACGGTCAAACAATGCCGAGAGTTGGCCATGCTATAAATAGTTGCTATAAATAGTCGGCTCGAACTCAATGCACTTGGCGTCAAAATTTCTCACTAAAATTTTCAATGTTATGGCCTGTAAAAGTCTTCAGCAGTAAAAAATCAAAAAAATACTTTTTATTGGGCATAGTCAATGACATCCTTAAGCTATCTGTGAACCTACAGTAACCATCAACTGCGTAATTAATGAGAATATGTCATTCGAAAAAAAGTTGTAAATTTTGAAATAAAACAGAATATGGATTGAATATTGACAGGTGGCGATAATATTCTCTACCTGATAAGACTCAGGAACCTGGAGATACACCTATTTATATGATTATGCTGCTTTGAGGTGTGTTTTGGGACAGGGCTTTTAACTGGCTTGCAATGGTACCCATCACCTTAATGCAATTGTTATCTATATTTCTATTTCCCTCACAAATTCATAGACAACTAACCCGCGCCGTTTAACTCTTGATGCCAGGGTGGGTTTCCGATGCTTGTGCCGTGTGCAAAAGAATTTCTTCAAAGAAAGCCCTTCAGCTCGGCCGTGGCCTTGTAAACTTGTAAAGCACCAACTTTCATTGGAGACTTATTCTGTCAATATGAAATTAAAATTTGGGCGTTCCCACATAAGGAAACTGCTCGTAGTATATGTTTATGTCGTCTGCTACACTGTATACTAGTATATATATATATATATATATATATATATATATATATATATATATATATATATATATATATATATATATATATATATATATATATATATATATATATATATATATATATATATATATATACCCTGTATTGATGCCTTACATCGAAACTGTTACTCGTACTATCACAATACGATGACACGTTACCTAGCTGAACGTCTTGTGAATGTTTCATTTGTGCGCTGCACTGAATACAGGGGTGGGTTTTCTTTGGTTTGGTTTAGCCTCGGGTTCGACGTGGGCCTTGTTCAAAACCATAAACGTTAATCAACGTTGATCCAACGTATCCCGTTCAGATCGTCATCGGAAGTAAACGTTGATACCGTTCAGATTCCGTTTTCCCACCACGTTGATCAACGTTGATGGTCCTGAACAACGCCCAGTCGAACACGAGGCTAAACCAAACCAAAGAAAACCTGCCCCTGTAAACGCTTGCCTGTGTTTGGTCACGTGACAATATTTACAAATACCAAAGACTGAGCGATAATAGAAAGTTGAGCTACTGTTGCGGCTTCTTGGCAGTCCGTCCAGCTTTTTGGTACAGTTATTTCGATTAGTTGGGAACAATCTAAATCATCACATGTATGATCATGGGATTATGATTTCAATGCATTTCTTAAATTGTGCAAAAAAATGTAAGTGCTGTGTAGATCTGTAGAAGAAATGTGACATCAAAATCCAACTTTTTGACATCTTGGAATGGCCAGTCTAAGGAAGTGCAAGTGGGGAGAATGAAATGAAAAGGGCGCAGTGATCACAAAGCAATTTTCAGGATTGTCAAACCACGTCAACAGTATGCTTAGAAGAGGATCTGAAGAACATACAGGCTAATTTACATGCACAATGTCACAGGTAAGAAATGTCTTAGAATTAGCTGTTTAATTAAAAGTTAAAGCTTAGATGAAGAAAAGAATGGACATGTAGCGAGAGACCAATAGGATGTTCTAGGAACTATTCCGCTGAGCGGCGCTTCACGCCGGATGCGGACCAAAGTGGGTCAGCCAGTAAAGCGTGCGCTCTGCCTGGCAGTCACATACATACATGGCAAAAGGAAGCCTTTAAACCACGCGTTTAAAAGTCGCTTATAAAAACGTTTTACACGCGATTCACTTTCCCCTCTATCTTGGAATGATATACATGAATTGCTTTCATTCATCTAAGACTATTGGACGGCGCATTTGACTGCTGGTTCTGAGAAATCAATAGAAACTCCTCAGGCATACTGTATTAGTAGGGTATTCGACAAGGTGACAGTGACATCTAAACTTAAAGTCCATTAAAAGATCATTGTCAGATCTCCTTTGAAAATCTCAAAAAGTGGGGCCGTATAGGTGGCATCCGAAGTGCCACCTTATACATTTGCATATTTCATGTCTAAAATTGAAAGTTCATTATACCGTTATGCTGGATAATTTATCCAATACAAGGTGATGTGAAAAATTACTGAAACCCTGGTACATTGGTACTCATCTGAGAGTACACACGAGAGCTAACCAATGAATACCAACATGGCAGGGTTCAGATGGTTTTCAAAACTCTGCATTTTTCTGAGAATGGACGAAAGAAGTCTCAGCATAGAAAGGGTTAAACTACATCACCATTATAATTTTCTTATACCTTGTTTAAGCTTTCATTGTCAGGTCCAATATCTAGAATAAAAAGGGGGGGTCACCAGTCATGCCGTCCATATAGGTGGCGCCAAAGTGGCAAACAAATTTCATCAAGGGATGAGAAATAATGTATAACCAAGTAAGGATATTCTAACATTTTTGATATACATAAATATATAGTGGTGCCACAACTACTGACTCTATTAATGAAATCGTATGATCGATTATTAACCTGTCACTTTTGAAAGAGTCAGTACGGACATAGAGAGAGGCACACAGACACACACATATATGTATGTATGTATATATATATATATATATATATATATATATATATATATATATATATATATATATGTATATTCATGCATTTATACACGAATAATACATCAACAAGCTCGTGTCGCATAGGCTATAGTTTAGTTTTATGGATGCATGGGTGTGATTGGTTTAATGATATTGAACCTTACTATATGCAACGATATCGTATTGTGGATGTTCTGTGTTGCACATGTAAGGTTCAATGCCATAATTTAACTGTAGCAGGGATGGTTTTGCAAAAAAACAATAAACGGAGCCCAATGTCAGGCAGCTTTGTCTTGAAAGTGTCATTAATCAATACCAATATGACATGCCTTCTCCCAGCAAATATTCTGGATGATTCGTAATAGAAAAAATATATTCTATTTAGGTTAACAATATATTTGTTGCATTTGCGCTAATCCAAAATTTAAAATTACATCCATTCCGTAAATATTTCCGGCCTTTACAAAATCAATATCGTGGACATTTACAACTTATTCAACTCGATCGCTGGTTGGAAATTGAAAAAAGTCTGATTAATTAATGACAGCAATACATAGACCTAGACGTCGGTGACTGAAAAGAGGGGAAATACGTTTCCCAACCCTTTGTACGTGTCCGGTCAAAATGCTTCTGACTTGGTTTTGGTCGAAAGCCTGCTGACCTTAGATAAATAAAAACAAAACAAGTGGATATGATACCAGTCGGTCAACCTCAACAGGCTAGCCTCAGCCAATAGTCTAAAAGTCGAGCTCTGAGCATGCTCAGATGATGCTGGCGCACAGGGTTCTCTGTAATGTAAATTATACGAGAGCCTTGATTGGTCCTTGTTTCCTCGTAACCCCACCCTGATGCCAGACCAGAAACCCCTGTCGTGTCCAACCCTTCACTATAGCGTATATAATAATTAGTCTCTCGCTACATATCCATTCTTTTCTTCGTCTAAGCTGATAATATAGTTTATGGGAGACGACACTAAACCCTAGTCCCGCTATATAACACCAGAAATCAATACAAGGGTGCTAGCCCGGTTTCGGTACTGAACCAGGGTTATTTCAATAATAGTGAACCTTACCATATGCAACGACTGTGGATGTTCTGTGTTCCACATGTAAGGTTCAATGCCATCATATAACTTGATGTTAGCAGGGACGGTTTGCCAAATTGGCATAAAACACATAAACGGAACCAATGCTAGGCTTCTTGGTCCTTAAAGTGTCCTTAACTATCATAGTGTATGTCTAGTGCCAGCAAATATGGTGGACATTTTGAAATAGAAACAATATGTACTATTTAGGTTAATAATATACTTGTTGCATTCGCGCTACTCCACATTTCTAATTAAATCCGTTCTGTAAATAATTCCGGCTTTCACAAAAACTTTATGCTGGGCATTTACAACTTGTACCGATTGATAGCCGGCTGGAGTTGAAAAGAGTCTGATATAGTCCGAGAGTCTGATATACTAGTAGTTAAGTTTACAAAGTTTTTGAAATAAACATACTGATGTCCTTAGATGTGTTAAATGTGGGTAGAGCGCTTAAGTATCACACAAATCAAGAACATAAGCATTTTCCTCAGTTTTGATTAATTTCTGGCTCTCGTTGCCATGGCCACCACTAAAACTACTAAAGACAACGACACATGAATATACTGCAAAGATTGAGAGCTTGAATTTGATACCAAATTTGGCATGATCTGCCACTGATCTGATAAATTGACTCATTTTAAGCCTGATTGTGGATAGACATGCCGCATTTGCGGTATTGCCATTCTCAAAGGACTGTACTCCATACTCAAAAAATCTTAATCATACAAAATTGGCACAAATTGATCAATAAAAGAGCATGAAGTTCTTATTAAACATACCGATGCCCTTAGAGTTGTTGATTAGGGGTAAATCGCACTTACGTATCAAACAAATCAAGAAAATAACCATTTTCCTCAGTTTTTGATTAATTCATGGCTCCCGTTGCCATGGCCACCACTAAAACTACCAGAAAACAACACATGAATGAACTCCTACGGTTGAGAGCTTGATTCTGATCCCGGATTCTGATACCCAAATTTGGAATGATGTCACACTGATCTAAAATAAATTATGCAAATTAACGTATAAAACGTGCCAGAGTCATCCAAGAATGCTGATTAAGAGGTAGTAACACTGAAAAATTAGCTTAGTATCTGTCATTTTCAGAATTAGTGCCCTGATATTGGGTAGAATTACCGGGTACCGACTTTAAACAAAAAATGCTTCAATAGGTAACTTTTTCTGGAATTTGCGCCTGACTGATATTTACTCGAAAGGATTTTTGCAATGAGCATGCTGCCACGCAAATGTTCTTATATACTGGTCGTCTTGTAATATATATATACATATATATATATATATATATATATATATATATATATATATATATATATATATATATATATATATATATATATATATATATATATACACCTTGTGACGCATAGGCTATGCTAAGTTGTAGGGTTACGTCGGTGTGATGTGTCTACGGTCTAAGTGGTTTGCAATCGCCATTAAGACAGTGGAGATCACTTATCTTCCTTTTTATGACAGCTCTGGAACGGGTCATTGTATTTACCGAAGCTGTCGGCACTGACTGAGTGAAGAAAACCCATTTATCCCCACTGCCCGCCACCAGCAATGTTTCGCCACTTCTTATTGCTTTATAAATATTACAGCATGTTGCCATAGTATTATTTAGACATTTTTCCTACCCTCGTTCATTGTCCTCGCACGGTTTCATGGCAACTATATGTAAACAACTTTTAAAATGGCCTTGGTTTATCAATTAAATGCACTTTTCCCACGAATTAAAAAAAATATATATAGTTTATTGCCACAGCAATGTATAGACATTATTTTCTGCCACACAGTGCAACTATGACAGGATTAAAGTGTTTTCTGGCCTCATTTTTTGCCCGCGTGCGCTGTCAAGGCAACCACATGTAAACAACATTTTAAAGAGGCCTTGTTTTCACAAATTACAGGCTTTTTGAGCAGAAAACAATATTTTCCATGCTCTAATAGTAGCCAATAAGACCTCGCCAGGCAGCTGAGTTGGAAACCCTAAGGCCTCGGGAGGTCGGGTGCATCTTACAGACGCTGGCCTGAGCCCCTCGGCTCTGAGATACATCAGACCACCCTTAGTCTGGGGTTTTCCAACACGACAGCCTGGCTGGTACTTTACCCCTATAATAGTTTACACGCGATCCAGACATGATGGGAATGTCGTTTGCACGTAAAATGCATCAATATACGCGCGTAAATGCGAAGATATATGGAAAGTAAAGAGACCATCATTGCCTACAGCTATTCCGATTGGAAAAATAGTTAAACGCGCATCTGTAGTTTTGTAGATATTGTATAAACCATATGTTATTATACGTGAACAGTGTTTGAAGGCATTCGCTTGCCTTAGTATGTCACAGACACACTCTATAAATACCAGCACTCTTCAGCGAGTGGTCCGCATGCGAGTGGCGCCATCTATTAGCGGTGAGCGCGGGAAGAACATCCTATTACTATATGCCCTATAGTTAAGTGCTGGACTCATGCCAGGAGTACCAGATAAGCCATCAGCGCGAGGTCACGTGGGAACAAGGACCAATCAGGGCTCTTGCATAGATTACATTAGTCATCACTGAGAAACCTTATCTCCACCACCAGCTGGGGGTGCCCAGAGCACCAATTTTTGGCCTATTAGCCGCTATTATAGTCTGTCTGACTCGAGTTTGGCAATCACTTTTGCCACTTTTTTGTGACAAAATGTATCTTCTATGCGAAAAATATATTTATAAGCGTTAAAATGTTAAAAAAACAGCTAAGCTTTAACCTTAGATGACCAAACACAAGTGGTTTCGAAACCAGCCGGTCAACTGAACATGCTAGCCTCAACCAGTGTCAACTATAGTCTGTCTGACTCAAGTTTGGCAATCACTTTTGCCACTTTTTTGTGACAAAACGTTCGAGTTTGCCATCCAAACTTGGCAAACCTCTTTGGAGCACTACTACGTGTATGTACAAACATTTAACGTGTTGTTTGTCTCAGCTCCGCAAAATGTTGATTTTGCTCATTAGTTCCTAATGTTAAATCGCGCGTGTTTGTCTGTTGCGAACAATACAAACACGCGAGATCGTATTGTTGGCAATGGACACATTTTACAATTTGACCTAATGAGCAAAATCAACATTTTGCGGAGTTGAGACAAAAAATATGTTTACACATATACATAGTAGTGCTCCTAGCATGTTTGCCAAGTTTGGATGGAAAACTCGAACGTTTTGTCACAAAAAAGTGGCAAAAGTGATCCAAACTCGAGTCAGACAGACTATAGTGCACTAAGTAGTATACCTACTGACTTTGATAAAATCTGGGGTACTGACTACTGAGCAAACTAGATAATCCAGATTCCTTCTAAATGTAGAAATATGAGTTGGATGAAATGTGTTCCGTGATGTGTCTTTCACTATTTTTTTAAGAGATCTTTAAATGCACTCTATGAGTCTCATATATTGCATATAATATAAGTATTTTGACTTATTACTAGAATACTGGTATGTCTTCTTTCTTCTTAGTTATATTCAGTAACTTAGAGACAAATTATAAGTATATCTAACCTGCACTGACTGCTTACATGTAGAATCCTTCAAAGCATAAATCAAAAACACTTGAGAAAGTTAGATACCAAAATAAAATAGATAATTTGAAATAGTAAAATATTAATAAGTGTAAAAATTCAGAACTTAAGCTTCGACAAGCAAACATTTGCATGAAAGTGCGATGAACCGATTAATCAGTGATAGTCAGTTGGCCTAGCTGACTGATGATTGGTTTTGGAAATTTCAACTGATTCTCACCACACATATACATATGTATGTGTGTGTGTGTGTCTGCTTAGATGAAGAAAAGAATAGTGAAGGGCTGGACTCGACAGGGGTTTCAGCGTGAGGTCACGAGGGAACAAGGACCAATCATAGATCTATCCTCCATGCCATAACGTAACGTCCCTATGCAATTGTTGCTCTGAAGTCTCCTTGTCTAGACCAATCAGGGCTCTCATACCATTTACATTACAGAGAAACCTGTGCACCAGCATCATCTGAGCATGGGCAGAGCACGACCTTTGGGCTATTGGTTGAGGCTAGTCTGTTAAGGTTGAACGGCTGTTTTCATATCCACTTGTTTTTATTCATCTAAGTTGTGTGTGTGAGGAAACATGTAGTATGTATGTAGGCCCCAACACATATCATGTGTGTGTTTTTATTAGTGATGTCATTGATACGAAATTTTATCGTTTCGATTAATTGATATATTTTTCGATTCGATTCAATTTGGTTCGATACACCGTAACATGCTTGTAGGGCACAATTATGAATGTCATTGATATCCCCCTTTTTCTGATTTGATGAATTGCTATACTCTTTCCGATATATCAATTCGATTTGATTGGTTCGATACCCTGTGTCTTGGCCATATGTCTGAGTAAAGTACACCATTCCTTCCAATTTCTCTTACAAAAACCATAGAAAATACTTCAATATTTAGTCAGCGTTTCACTTTGCGTTAGTTTAACAGGAAAATGTCTGGGAAAAGTGTATTTTTTATAAATAATCATACGCCATTATTGGGGTACAGAATATCGGTTATTTCGATTCGATACCCAACCATTCGATTCCATTTAATTGACAAAGTGAAAATGTCGATTTATCGATTTGTCGACTATCAATGACATCCCTAGTTTTTATATCTTTTATATCTTTATTTCCATCAATCAATACATTGGTGTTTGATACACAATGTTTGTGTTGTTGTTTTACAGCCAGCCACTGCTGTTCCTGCAGTAGCTCCTGGACTGCCCACTGCAGCCATCATATGTATAGCTATAGGAGCCTACGTGGTGCTGGTCGTTATCCTGCTCATTGTCAGACAGTGCCTTATGGTAAGTCTCTCTCTTGTTGTCATCATAAGTAGTAGTAGTAGTACTGAGTAGTAGTAGTAGTAGTAGTAGTAGTAGTAGTAGTAGTAGTAGCAGTAGTAGTAGAAGTAGTAGTAGAAGTAAAAGTAGTGGTAGGAGTAGTAGTAGTAGTAGAAATATTGCATCATCATTATCCCTGACGACATCAAGGCTGCTAATAGTGTACAAAACTTCAATACACAGCTGAAAACATTGCTATTTCAAAAGGATTTTATTCAACTATATGGACCATAAACATCTGTCAATTGACTATTCTTTAGAAAGTGCTATATCAAATATCAATTATTATTCTATTATTATTATTATTATTATTATTATTATTATTATTATTATTATTATTATTATTATTATTATTATTGTTATTATTATTATTATTATTATTATTATTATTATTATTATTACTCTAATTATTATTATTACTATTATTATTATTATTATTATTATTATTATTATTATCATTATCATTATTATCATTATTATCATTATTATCATTATTATTATTATTATTATTATTATTATTATTATTATTATTATTATTATTATTATTATTATTATTATAATCATTACTACTACTACTATCATCCAGTCATCATAAGTGACTTACCCTTGAGTTGTTGAAATGTTTGGAGCTCTAAGTAGGTGATTTTCTAAACTATGTGCTGTCTATTTTCAGTCTCGGGGGATCTGTGCCAATATGACGTGCGATGGGGCGTGCTGTGGAAAAGAGAAGGAGCTTAAATGCTGCGATTGCTGGATCGCGTTTGCAGAGTCATGTAACTGCTGTCGGAACCCTAATATCGAGTCCTGCATGGACGCTGTCTGTCCGAAGAGAAAGGTTAGTACTGAACCCTTGGCAGGCACTGAGCCAAGACCAGTTCTGTCTGTCTTTTGGACACATAGTTTCCTGAAAACCTCTTTTTCGGAGAGGTAAAAATTAGGGCTGTGCTCGAGTCCCAGGACATCGATTGATCGCCAAACCCTCAAGATCGATGTTCAACATCTAATGACATCGAGCGGTGAACTCGATCCGCTGGTCCGGCCCTCACCACACTTTTCTAAGTATTACTGCGCGCGAAAGAATCAAATCGAGAAAATCGACATCGATAGAAATTAGCCAATTAATCTAATCGAGAAAAATTGGCTGATGAGCACAGCCCTAGTTAGTAGTAAATATTTCTATAAAGAATTTTGAATTTTGAATTTTTGGGGGTAATAACTAAATATTTTCCTAACAAGCCATCTTTTATGACATAGCTGTGCTAATTACCTTTGTTGACACAATAGGCTATTAAATGTAGTTGGCATAAGGATTTGAAGTAGATAAGAAGCTATTATATCTGGACGGGCAGAACTTTTGTACTTGCTGTTTTGGGCAGGCAATTTTGAAATCCTGGCTAAGACCCTGACCTTTAGGCCTAAAAGATCTAATGTTCGTTTTCTGTAACACCCCAAGGAAAATTAAGGTAGGTAGGTAGGAAAATGTTTTTATTTTAAGAATTATTTTCAATGATAAATGGTAGACACATAGTTGAGCTGTTCATATTTTTCATTCGGAATACCGTGTTTTTTTTATTCAAAATGTTATACAAAGATTTAGGGTAGGGCCAAAAAAAAATAGGGAAGGTGGGGTTACAGGAAACAAACAACTATTTTTGTAGGACTTTTGCTGGTGGTGGCTAATTTGGCAAATGCAAAATGATGCAAAAAAACTGAAAAATGTCTGAAACCCTGGCACATGGGTACTCGTCTGAGAGTGCTCAGTGAGAGCTATCCAATGAATACCAACATGACAAGGTTTAGATGGTTTTCATAAATCGTTGCATCCTTGTGGTTTTGCGATAGTAGCCTCAGCATTGAAAGGGTGAAGAGTTATTAAACTACTTTTGACCCTTGAGGATGAAGCTAAGATTCTTTAAATCGTTCTTAAAGTTGACTTGCCTATTTAGATTCAGGAGATCTGAAGATCTAGTACCTCGCAGCCTAATAAGTCCTGAAAAAAAATCATTGCTTCCTATTTCATGCTGCAAAAGAATAGATAGGGAACATGTTTTTTTTTACATTTTTATTTTGCAAAAGGTTTTTATATGGCAATTCCTGTTTTTCTCTATATTTGGGCACAGTGCAGCCATTTTGCCTCTAAAAAAACTAGGATAAGGAGAATTTAGGTAGGGTAGGGAAGTAGGAAGCAAACAACTTTTTTCTGTCATTTCTGAAGCATTTGTGCGTAAATATTACTGACCTCTAATCTTGCCTGCATATAAAGATACTGTATTCATCCGAATAAGCACATGTGCGTGTAAGTTTACGAAAAAAATTGCCAGATGGGTGTTGACAATCATCTGTTGAGCCGAACCCCTTGCACGTTGCCGATCGTGGCAACAATCCATGGCCGCTATGCAGGGTCTTAGCCAGGATTTAGAAACTGGGTGCAAAATTGGCAATTGTAAAACTTTTGGGCATCCAATTTTTCAAGTGGGACCACAAAATATTCAGATTTTAACAATAAATATGCAGGGCTCGAAATTAGGGGGGTGCCAGGAGCCGAGGGCTCCCTTGAATTCTCCAGTGGCTCCCTCAAATTTTAGCAGGGAGCACAAAAATGTACTTGTTTTTTTACACAACACCTGTAAGTGGCTTTTGAAGATGGAATTGGGCTCCCTGGAAAAAATTGTTATTTCGAGCCCTGATATGTATAAACTTATCAAGATGAAGGATAATATCATTATATAACCGTAAACGTGATGGGAATTATACTATGATGAAACAATTCAATTATATGTTTGAGATTGACATTTTAAGAAATTCCTCACAAGAAAATCTGGGTGTCCTGAGGGTTTATTTTTGAGGGTTTGGGTGTCCAAAAAGACACCCAGATGCCCTTCTGGCTAAAACTTTGCTGCTATCAGCTTGGACTATTGGTGCTCTTTTGTCTTTTTTTATGCCATTTCTAAATGAACACTTGAGGGATGGCGCATCAAGGACTGATAGTGCGAAGTGTTCAAGCACTAGAAAATATTATTAAAATTTGGTCTATACCAGTACCACTTGTAAAGGTGAGGAAAATTTATGTTTGCGGGAGGAATTCGGGGAGGTTCAGAAGGCCAGAAACTAATTGTCCGCTGTCTTGCCCCTTCCAACATTTTTCAGAAAAAGGGGGTCGGTATGCTTATTTGGAGGAATATGGTACTTACGATTTATTCTACAATGCTCATGGTAATTGATCCATCTACACAAAAAAAATTCTAAGTTTTACCAGAGAAATACATCCCCTTGATCTGCAACCCTGCATGCTAGCCTCTACGGCATCTGCGCCTTGAGTTACGCGCTGTAGCCTGGGGTTGTATTGGTCACGTGATCTGTGCACTGCTGGCTGACTGGCTGGCTGGGGGATGTTATCCTATCTAGGTCAGATAGTGAGAGGCAGCGAAATTTGATGATTCATGACCAGTGCCCACTCCCTGTTATGTCTACTTCTCTCAGGTTTTACTAAGTAGGCAACAATTTGGATATATGAAGTAATTTTGAATGCTGCTATAGGAATTGTGTAATATACAATTTCACAGTTGACATTACTTAAGCAAAAAAATGTTGAATTAGTGTCCTTCTTTTTTCAGAAACTCTGCCGGGTATATTCTTTCAATATACATTTCTAATTTCTAATTTTTCCTTTTCGAAACTGCACTGCTATTTAATCTCTGCAACGTTGGCAGAATGTACTGGATATTTTCTTTCATCTTATGTAATGCTTATTTATATTTCCATTGTATCAGTTACTTAACATATAAGATACAGTCAAACCTACTATGAGAGATCACTGATAAGAACAAGGGTCAAATTAGAGCTGCACTCACGGAGGGAGATCAACTCATGAGCTCACCACCCGTTTGACTCGTGAGCTCATGAGCTCACGAACATTCCAATTTTCCAAAGAAATACTTATTTTCCAGCCCAGCTATTGAAAAATAAATATTCTTGGCGGAGATTTATTAACATTGCCATGTTTATTAAATTTTTAAACGTGCTGACGAGGTACAGAGTTCAGTATAACACTCAACACTACGTGAATGTATACATTGGAGATTGTTTAGAAGACATGACAGCGATATAGGCAGTTATGTATTTTAATAATGTGTGTTAGGTGCTCTGTGTTACGTTTGTGTTCCCAACATAGACGAGCTCACGATTTGAACATTTCAGCTCGAGCTCGGCGAGTTTGCCCCAGGGCTCGAGCCACTCGAGTTCGTGAGTGGTGAGTGCAGCTCTAGGTCAAATGCACGAAAAAATAGTCAAAAACTAACTTAAACCTATTTATGCTTTTAGCAGCCAAAGACAAACACTTATTCGCTAAGATTTGACTTAGATTCTTTGTGCCGTTGGCAAAAAATCTTTTTGGACAGGTTGTCTTCGCTAAAAGTTGAAATGTAATGTGGAAATTTCAGCACTGGAATTTTGATTTTTCGTCACTTTTTCTGCCATATTGCGGCTAGCCAGTTGTAACTGATGGAGGAAACCAAAGGACCCGGCAAAAACCACCGCTTTATCCCGTGTCACTGGCAACTTTCTCACATGTTCAGAATGGCTCTAAGAAGACAGGAAGTCACCCTTAACATGTGGTCCCTTATACAGGTTTGACTTTAACCCTTTCTATGCTGAGGCTGATCTTGTCCAAGACACAAGACTGCAAAAATGTTTGAAAACTAACTTAACCCTGTTGTGTTGGTATTCATTGGAAAGCTCTTGCAAAGAACTATCTGATGAATACCAATTTGCCTGTGTTTCAGTCATATGTCAGCTTTTTTTGCATAATTTTGTTTTGATCAGATCAGCCCCCAGCAGCAATGAAAGGGTTAATTCAACAACATGCAGGTTCTGTTCTCAGAATCAATGGTTTGGGCATTTGTATATACATATATATATATACATATATATATATATATATATATATATATATATATACATATATATATATATATATATATATATATATATATATATATATATATATATATATTTATATATATATATATACATATATATATATAAATGCCCAAACCATTGAATGATAGCTAAATGTTAATAAGGTAACACAGAATTCACCAACCTGCAACATTTTACTTGATCCTTAATTGTCTAAGGTGAATGAGGTTTTCTATATTACAGTTATGTTGAGTCCTGGTCAAGCAAATGAAATAGGGTGCAGGGAATAATGTTGCAAATAACAAAAAATCCAGGGTCCGTACAAGCCTCGTAAAAATTTACATGCCCTGGACTCAATAGCCAGGCGCAAAGTTGCCTGTTTCGGTGACAGCCGGGGCTAATGCGGGTCCGAAGAATATTTTGGAACCATATGAGCCCGAGAATTTTTTCCTTCATACACATGATTTAATCCATTAACACTCTGGCGATTTTTGGAAATATTTTACTTTTCTGGGAAATATTTGAAGGAGAAATGTTGATCATAAGCCAAACAAAAACCCTCCTTCGAATATTTTGTGAATTTTTGCTTTATTCCTGAGTTATTTTTAAAAGTATGAGAGAAGCAGACGATCCTTTTCAAGAGGAACTCTGAGTGTGAATGGGTTAATGCATACATTTTGAAAAATTCACATAACCAACCAAACCTTTTGGAGTTTAGTTTCTGTTTAGTTTCACAATTGCTCATTATTTTTATCATATGACACTATATACGGAGTAATATATAAAGTTGTCAGATTGTTTTAATTTTGATCTTCATATTTATCATATCGTATATGGACTGAAATGCATTTTAGGGTCACAAAGAATAACACTTGCATAAAGTCTGATGAAATGTATGAAGTTGTGTGAGTTCTACTTTCAACCCATTCATGCTTAACCCATTAATGCTAAAGCGTTCCTACAGAAATTGTCGTCTGGATCTTAGATACCTTTCGCAATAACTTTTGAATTGAGAATGATTTTACAAAATATTTCAAGGAGAGTTGTTGGTAATTTTCTGATCAACATTTCTCCTTCAAATATTTTGCCAATTTTGCTAAAGCCAGAAAGATTTCGTCAAAAATGTCAGGCTAATTTAGCTGCTGTGAGTATTGATGGGTTAAAATGACTCATGAAATTATCGTCTGGATCTTTGATACTTTTGACCATAATTTGGAAATTAAGAATAGTATTAAAAGACATTTTAGTGAGAGTTGTTCATAACATTCTGATTCACATTTCTCCATGAAACATTTTCTCAATTATGATTTAGCCTTAAAGATATAACTTAGAATATCTGACTGCTTTTGGTCGCTGCAAACATTAATGGGTCATGAGTCCCTCTTGAAATTTTCTTCCTGAAGGATATTTGCTACTTTTGACAATTTTGGAATTAAGAATGATTTTACAAAATATTTGAATGAAAGTCGTTGGTAGAGTTCTAATTAAGATTTATTCTTCATGTATATTCCCAATAATGATTTCACCTAATATGTCAAGCTGCTAAACTTGTATACAAAAATCTGTTGCAAACTTGACATGTAGATATGAAGCTAAAGTCATTCAGAATCTCCAGAACGATGATTTTGATAGCTTATAGAAGGATAATCATTGTTTTATTGAATTGACTACATGCTATATGATTATATAAATTGGCTTGATTAAAAATCTGTGGCAAACTTGACATCTAGATATAAAGCAAAATTCATACCAAATATTCAGAATAATGCTTTTTAATGACTTATAGAAGAATAAACTTCTTTTTTTTTTGGATTGCTAACATGCTATATGATTATAAGAATTAACTTGATTAATCTCCAATGATGGTTATTGGTTCATAGAGATAGTTTTCTAATTATATTTATTGTGATATTTATTGCCTATAGAATGCAGTTATTTTCTGCATTCTTTGCTAGAGTGTGTGTACTGTTCATCAGAGTATCATTTGAAATGGCGTTTTCTCTGTCAATTCACTGTATTTTGCTGTTTCATTAGATGTTTTGACACCATTATGTGTTTTTGTACCATATTTCACTGTTTTTCTACCATGTACTGTTTTCGTACCATATTTTCACTGTTTTCACTTTTATACCACACTTTCACTATTTTTGTACCTTATTTTCACTGTTTTTGTACCACATTTTCACTTCTTCTGTACCATATTTTCACTGTTTTGGTACCACATTTTCACTGTTTTTGTACCACATTTTCACTGTTTTTGTACCATATTTCACTGTTTTTGTACCATATTTTCACTGTTTTTCAGCGTGTGGACTGTGCAGAGATTGTCATGTGCCAGTGCTGTGCCACTGATGACGAGCCTTGCTGTGGAACTGGAGAACCCCTCTGTAACGTAAGTCCGAATTTTCTATTTCCCCATCTCCCCCCCCCCCCCCCCCCCCCTCCTCTTTCAAGTATATGACCTAAAATTATATGTTTTCCCTAGCTAGATATCAAGTTTCAAAGTCTTGGCTTATGATAACCTTTCACAAACTAATTGCTCAAGTAATATGTATTTGCTACAGCTAGGAGTGTCATCGATAGTCGCCAAGTTGATGCACCGCTAGATATGACCCTATCGATAGTCGCATCGATAAGGCAACCGTATCGATGCGATAAAATCGACAAAATTTAACCCCAAATGTCGCTACATTATGGGGTTAAATTCTACAGCAAAAAATCATGAGGGATCGCTTAGCCTCAACATTCCAACGGCCGTTACCTTTTATGGTTATGTTTTACGTTGTACTACGGCTCTCAGCCGTGAGTACACACAAAATCATGAGCGGTAGATCGGTTCGCTCACCATAACAAACGGCCGCCATTTTATTTTACTGCGCACATAGAATTTGCAGTACGTTCAGAACAACAAATGTTTGAAACGTTCGCTAAACGTACTGCTCATCAAGTGCGCAGTATTCGAGATACGAACGTTTAAAATGTTCGTGCCTCAAATGAGCAAACGTAATGAGTGTCCATATAGACATACGTGGCTATAGATGAAATTAATACAAATAACAGTCACAGAACGAATTCAATTCAAAGTAGAATGAATTGTAATAGGTATAAAAGAATAAATCAAATATAAAGTAAAATGATAAACAAATTTTGATTAAGTAATACATGTATTCAAATGAAATAAAAATAGAATAAAATAAATCATGATTGATTATTATAATAATTAATGAATGCATAATTACAGAATTAATATATTAATTTGATGTTTGATGTATGAATCAAAAAGGCAAGAATGTTTTTTTATTTTGAGCAATTACTAGGTAGTTAATTAAGCCCAACGAGCACGTTACGGTGTATCGAATCGAATCGAAAAAAATAGCGATTAATCGAATCGATAAAATTTGATATCAATGACATTCCTAGCTACAGCATTTAATAAGAGTAAGTAAAATTATTTGGGAGATCTGTGATGAATGATTAAATGCAAGTTGAGAGATAATGGCAGTTTAAGGTGGTTCCCCCCCCCCCCCCCCCCCATCCCCCTTCTTAGTCATGACTGGCTAGTTGTAAGTGGTGTAGAAAACCTGGTGAAAACCACCGCCTGACCCAAGTCACTGGCAACCTTCTCCCATGCCCCGGCCGAATTGTTGTAGCATTCCCGTGGATGGCTTTTCAGAAGAGATGTGTAGAGTGCCGCCAGTGCATGGAAGGCTGTAACTGCCAGCTCTCCCCCAACTGCTCCTGCGACCACTGTAACCACATACACGCCCCAAGTCACTGGCAACCTTCTCACATGCCCCGGCTGAGCTGTTGTTGCATTTTCAAGGATTGCTTTTCAGAAGAGATGTGTAGAGTGCTGCCAGTGCATGGAAGGCTGTAACTGCCAGCTCTCCCCCAACTGCTCCTGCGACCAATGCAACCACATACACACCCCAAGTCACTGGCAACCTTCTCACATGCCCCGGCCGAATTGTTGTAGCATTTTCGTGGATTGCTTTTCAGAAGAGATGTGTAGAGTGCCGCCATTGCATGGAAGGCTGTAACTGCCAGCTCTCCCCCAACTGCTCCTGCGACCAATGCAACCACATACACACCCCAAGTCACTGGCAACCTTCTCACATGCCCCGGCCGAATTGTTGTAGCATTTTCGTGGATGGCTTTTCAGAAGAGATGTGTCGAGTGCTGCCAGTGCATGGAAGGCTGTAACTGCCAGCTCTCCCCCAACTGCTCCTGCGACCAATGCAACCACATACACACCCCAAGTCACTGGCAACCTTCTCACATGCCCCGGCCGAATTGTTGTAGCATTTTCGTGGATTGCTTTTCAGAAGAGATGTGTAGAGTGCCGCCATTGCATGGAAGGCTGTAACTGCCAGCTCTCCCCCAACTGCTCCTGCGACCAATGCAACCACATACACCCCCCAAGTCACTGGCAACCTTCTCACATGCCCCGGCCGAATTGTTGTAGCATTTTCGTGGATGGCTTTTCAGAAGAGATGTGTCGAGTGCCGCCAGTGCATGGAAGGCTGTAACTGCCAGCTCTCCCCTGACTGCTCCTGTGACCACTGCAACCCCATACACGCCCCAAGTCACTGGCAACTTCCTCACATGCCCCGGCTGAGTTGTAGCATTTTCGTGGATGACTTTTCAGAAGAGATGTGTCGAGTGCCGCCAGTGCATGGAAGCCTGTAACTGCCAGCTCTCCCCTGACTGCTCCTGTGACCACTGTAACCCCATACACGCCCCAAGTCACTGGCAACCTTCTCCCATGCCCCGGCCGAGTTGTTGTAGCATTTTCGTGGATGGCTTTTCAGAAGAGATGTGTAGAGTGCTGCCAGTGCATGGAAGGCTGTAACTGCCAGCTCTCCCCCAACTGCTCCTGCGACCACTGTAACCACATACACGCCCCAAGTCACTGGCAACCTTCTTACATGCCACGGCCGAGTTGTTGTAGCATTTCCGTGGATGGCTTTTCAGAAGAGATGTGTCGAGTGCCGCCAGTGCATGGAAGGCTGTAACTGCCAGCTCTCCCCCAACTGCTCCTGCGACCACTGTAACCACATACACGCCCCAAGTCACTGGCAACCTTCTTACATGCCACGGCCGAGTTGTTGTAGCATTTCCGTGGATGGCTTTTCAGAAGAGATGTGTCGAGTGCCGCCAGTGCATGGAAGGCTGTAACTGCCAGCTCTCCCCCAACTGCTCCTGTGACCACTGTAACCACATACACACCCCAAGTCACTGGCAACTTCCTCACATGCCCCGGCTGAGTTGTTGTAGCATTTTCAAGGATTGCTTTTCAGAAGAGATGTGTAGAGTGCCGCCAGTGCATGGAATCCTGTAACTGCCAGCTCTCCCCTGACTGCTCCTGTGACCACTGCAACCCCATACACGCCCCAAGTCACTGGCAACCTTCTCACATGCCCCGGCCGAATTGTTGTACCATTTTCGTGGATGGCTTTTCAGAAGAGATGTGTAGAGTGCCGCCAGTGCATGGAAGGCTGTAACTGCCAGCTCTCCCCTGACTGCTCCTGCGACCACTGTAACCCCATACACGCCCCAAGTCACTGGCAACCTTCTCCCATGCCCCGGCCGAATTGTTGTAGCATTTTCGTGGATGACTTTTCAGAAGAGATGTGTCGAGTGCCGCCAGTGCATGGAAGGCTGTAACTGCCAGCTCTCCCCCAACTGCTCCTGCGACCACTGTAACCACATACACGCCCCAAGTCACTGGCAACCTTCTCCCATGCCCCGGCCGAATTGTTGTAGCATTTTCGTGGATGACTTTTCAGAAGAGATGTGTCGAGTGCCGCCAGTGCATAGAAGGCTGTAACTGCCAGCTCTCCCCTGACTGCTCCTGTGACCACTGTAACCCCATACACGCCCCAAGTCACTGGCAACCTTCTCACATGCCCCGGCTGGGTTGTTGTAGCATTTTCAAGGATTGCTTTTCAGAAGAGATGTGTAGAGTGCCGCCAGTGCATGGAAGGCTGTAACTGCCAGCTCTCCCCTGACTGCTCCTCTGACCACTGTAGCCACATTCACGCCCCAAGTCACTGGCAACCTTCTTACATGCCCCGGCCGAATTGTTGTACCATTTTCGTGGATGGCTTTTCAGAAGAGATGTGTCGAGTGCCGCCAGTGCATGGAAGGCTGTAACTGCCAGCTCTCCCCTGACTGCTCCTGTGACCACTGTAACCCCATACACGCCCCAAGTCACTGGCAACCTTCTCACATGCCCCGGCTGAGCTGTTGTAGCATTTTCAAGGATTGCTTTTCAGAAGAGATGTGTCGAGTGCCGCCAGTGCATGGAAGGCTGTAACTGCCAGCTCTCCCCCAACTGCTCCTGCGACCACTCTAACCACATACACACCCCAAGTCACTGGCAACCTTCTCACATACCCCGGCCGTTTGTTGTAGCATTTTTGTGGATGGCTTTTCAGAAGAGATGTGTAGAGTGCCGCCAGTGCATGGAATCCTGTAACTGCCAGCTCTCCCCTGACTGCTCCTGTGACCACTGTAACCACATACACACCCCAAGTCACTGGCAACCTTCTCACATGCCCCGGCTGAGCTGTTGTAGCATTTTCAAGGATTGCTTTTCAGAAGAGATGTGTCGAGTGCCGCCAGTGCATGGAAGGCTGTAACTGCCAGCTCTCCCCCAACTGCTCCTGCGACCACTGTAACTCCATACACGCCCCAAGTCACTCGCAACTTTCTCACATGCCCCGGCCGAATTATTGTAGCATTTTCGTGGATGACTTTTCAGAAGAGATGTGTAGAGTGCCGCCAGTGCATGGAAGCCTGTAACTGCCAGTTGTCCCCTAACTGCTCCTGCGACCACTGTAACCACATTCACGCCCCAAGTCACTGGCAACCTTCTCCCATGCCCCGGCCGAATTGTTGTAGCATTTTCGTGGATGACTTTTCAGAAGAGATGTGTAGAGTGCCGCCAGTGCATGGAAGCCTGTAACTGCCAGTTGTCCCCTAACTGCTCCTGCGACCACTGTAACCACATACACACCCCAAGTCACTGGAATCCTTCTCACATGCCCCGACTGAGTTGTAGCATTTTCAAGGATTGCTTTTCAGAAGAGATGTGTAGAGTGCCGCCAGTGCATGGAAGGCTGTAACTGCCAGCTCTCCCCTAACTGCTCCTGCGACCACTGTAACCACATACACGCCCCAAGTCACTGGAATCCTTCTCACATGCCCCGACTGAGTTGTAGCATTTTCGTGGATTGCTTTTCAGAAGAGATGTGTAGAGTGCCGCCAGTGCATGGAAGGCTGTAACTGCCAGCTCTCCCCTGACTGCTCCTGTGACCACTGTAACCCCATACACGCCCAAGTCACTGGCAACCTTCTCACATGCCCCGGCCGAATTGTTGTAGCATTTTCAAGGATTGCTTTTCAGAAGAGATGTGTCGAGTGCCGCCAGTGCATGGAAGGCTGTAACTGCCAGCTCTCCCCTGACTGCTCCTGTGACCACTGTAACCCCATACACGCCCCAAGTCACTGGCAACCTTCTCCCATGCCCCGGCCGAGTTGTTGTAGCATTTTCGTGGATGGCTTTTCAGACGAGATGTGTAGAGTGCTGCCAGTGCATGGAAGGCTGTAACTGCCAGCTCTCCCCCAACTGCTCCTGCGACCACTGTAACCACATACACGCCCCAAGTCACTGGCAACCTTCTTACATGCCACGGCCGAGTTGTTGTAGCATTTCCGTGGATGGCTTTTCAGAAGAGATGTGTCGAGTGCCGCCAGTGCATGGAAGGCTGTAACTGCCAGCTCTCCCCCAACTGCTCCTGCGACCACTGTAACCCCATACACGCCCCAAGTCACTGGCAACCTTCTCCCATGCCCCGGCCGAGTTGTTGTAGCATTTTCGTGGATGGCTTTTCAAAAGAGATGTGTAGAGTGCTGCCAGTGCATGGAAGGCTGTAACTGCCAGCTCTCCCCTAACTGCTCCTGCGACCACTGTAACCACATACACACCCCAAGTCACTGGCAACTTCCTCACATGCCCCGGCTGAGTTGTAGCATTTTCGTGGATTGCTTTTCAAAAGAGATGTGTCGAGTGCTGCCAGTGCATGGAAGGCTGTAACTGCCAGCTCTCCCCCAACTGCTCCTGTGACCACTGTAACCACATACACGCCCCAAGTCACTCGCAACCTTCTCACATGCCCCGGCTGAGTTGTTGTAGCATTTTCAAGGATTGCTTTTCAGAAGAGATGTGTAGAGTGCCGCCAGTGCATGGAATCCTGTAACTGCCAGCTCTCCCCTGACTGCTCCTGTGACCACTGCAACCCCATACACGCCCCAAGTCACTGGCAACCTTCTCACATGCCCCGGCCGAATTGTTGTACCATTTTCGTGGATGACTTTTCAGAAGAGATGTGTCGAGTGCTGCCAGTGCATAGAAGGCTGTAACTGCCAGCTCTCCCCTGACTGCTCCTGTGACCACTGTAACCCCATACACGCCCCAAGTCACTGGCAACCTTCTCACATGCCCCGGCTGGGTTGTTGTAGCATTTTCAAGGATTGCTTTTCAGAAGAGATGTGTAGAGTGCCACCAGTGCATGGAAGGCTGTAACTGCCAGCTCTCCCCTGACTGCTCCTCTGACCACTGTAGCCACATTCACGCCCCAAGTCACTGGCAACCTTCTTACATGCCCCGGCCGAATTGTTGTACCATTTTCGTGGATGGCTTTTCAGAAGAGATGTGTCGAGTGCCGCTAGTGCATGGAAGGCTGTAACTGCCAGCTCTCCCCTGACTGCTCCTGTGACCACTGCAACCACATACACCCCCCAAGTCACTGGCAACCTTCTTACATGCCCCGGCCGAATTGTTGTACCATTTTCGTGGATGGCTTTTCAGAAGAGATGTGTCGAGTGCCGCTAGTGCATGGAAGGCTGTAACTGCCAGCTCTCCCCTGACTGCTCCTGCGACCACTGTAACCACATACACGCCCCAAGTCACTGGCAACCTTCTCACATGCCCCGGCTGAGTTGTAGCATTTTCGTGGATGGCTTTTCAGAAGAGATGTGTAGAGTGCCGCTAGTGCATGGAAGGCTGTAACTGCCAGCTCTCCCCTGACTGCTCCTGTGACCACTGTAACCACATACACACCCCAAGTCACTGGCAACCTTCTCACATGCCCCGGCTGAGCTGTTGTAGCATTTTCAAGGATTGCTTTTCAGAAGAGATGTGTCGAGTGCTGCCAGTGCATGGAAGGCTGTAACTGCCAGCTCTCCCCCAACTGCTCCTGTGACCACTGTAACCACATACACACCCCAAGTCACTGGCAACCTTCTCACATGCCCCGGCCGAATTGTTGTAGCATTTTCGTGGATGGCTTTTCAGAAGAGATGTGTCGAGTGCTGCCAGTGCATGGAAGGCTGTAACTGCCAGCTCTCCCCCAACTGCTCCTGTGACCACTGTAACCACATACACGCCCCAAGTCACTGGCAACTTCCTCACATGCCCCGGCTGAGTTGTAGCATTTTCGTGGATGACTTTTCAGAAGAGATGTGTAGAGTGCCGCTAGTGCATGGAAGGCTGTAACTGCCAGCTCTCCCCAACTGCTCCTGCGACCAATGCAACCACATACACGCCCCAAGTCACTGGCAACCTTCTCACATGCCCCGGCCAAATTGTTGTAGCATTTTTGTGGATGGCTTTTCAGAAGAGATGTGTAGAGTGCCGCCAGTGCATGGAAGGCTGTAACTGCCAGCTCTCCCCCAACTGCTCCTGTGACCACTGTAACCACATACACGCCCCAAGTCACTGGCAACTTCCTCACATGCCCCGGCTGAGTTGTAGCATTTTCGTGGATGACTTTTCAGAAGAGATGTGTAGAGTGCCGCTAGTGCATGGAAGGCTGTAACTGCCAGCTCTCCCCAACTGCTCCTGCGACCAATGCAACCACATACACGCCCCAAGTCACTGGCAACCTTCTCACATGCCCCGGCCAAATTGTTGTAGCATTTTTGTGGATGGCTTTTCAGAAGAGATGTGTCGAGTGCTGCCAGTGCATGGAAGGCTGTAACTGCCAGCTCTCCCCCAACTGCTCCTGTGACCACTGTAACCACATACACGCCCCAAGTCACTGGCAACTTCCTCACATGCCCCGGCTGAGTTGTAGCATTTTCGTGGATGACTTTTCAGAAGAGATGTGTAGAGTGCCGCTAGTGCATGGAAGGCTGTAACTGCCAGCTCTCCCCAACTGCTCCTGCGACCAATGCAACCACATACACGCCCCAAGTCACTGGCAACCTTCTCACATGCCCCGGCCAAATTGTTGTAGCATTTTTGTGGATGGCTTTTCAGAAGAGATGTGTAGAGTGCCGCCAGTGCATGGAAGGCTGTAACTGCCAGCTCTCCCCCAACTGCTCCTGTGACCACTGTAACCACATTCACGCCCCAAGTCACTGGCAACTTCCTCACATGCCCCGGCTGGGTTGTTGTAGCATTTTCGTGGATGACTTTTCAGAAGAGATGTGTAGAGTGCCGCCATTGCATGGAAGGCTGTAACTGCCAGCTCTCCCCCAACTGCTCCTGCGACCACTGTAACCACATACACGCCCCAAGTCACTCGCAACCTTCTCACATGCCCCGGCTGAGTTGTAGCATTTTTGTGGATGGCTTTTCAGAAGAGATGTGTAGAGTGCTGCCAGTGCATGGAAGGCTGTAACTGCCAGCTCTCCCCCAACTGCTCCTGCGACCACTGTAACCACATACACACCCCAAGTCACTGGCAACTTCCTCACATGCCCCGGCTGAGTTGTAGCATTTTCGTGGATTGCTTTTCAGAAGAGATGTGTAGAGTGCCGTCAGTGCATGGAAGGCTGTAACTGCCAGCTCTCCCCTGACTGCTCCTGTGACCACTGTAGCCACATTCACTGTGGTCAGCTGTGCGACACCAGCTGCATCCTGCCCAACCCCCACGAAATCAACTGTATCTGTTGCATCATGGACATCCCCTATCGTAACGGCACCCCTCCTCCCAGTAGCCAGCACTCTTCGCAAGTATCCCTGTTCACCCTGTTAAACTTCATTACCCTGTTCTTTTGTTAACCCTGTTCACCCTGTTAACGCTTATTCTTGCAGTTAACCCTGTTCACCCTGTGAACGCTTATTCTTGCAGTTAACCCTGCTCACCCTGTTAACTCTAATCTTCCTGTTAAACCTCCCTATTAACACTATTCACCCTGTTTACCCTGTTTACTCTGTTAACCCTATTTATCCTGTTTACCCTGTTCTTCCTGTTTACTCTGTTAACCCTATTTATCCTGTTTACCCTGTTCTTCCTGTTTACTCTGTTAACCCTATTCACCCTGTTAACCCTGTTCGTTCTGTTTACTCTGATAACCCTGTTTACCCTGTTCTTCCTGTTTACTCTGTTAACCCTATTTATCCTGTTTACCCTGTTCTTCCTGTTTACTCTGTTAACCCTATTTACCCTGTTCTTCCTGTTTACTCTGTTAACCCTATTTATCCTGTTTACCCTGTTCTTCCTGTTTACTCTGTTAACCCTATTTACCCTGTTTACCCTGTTCTTCCTGTTTACTCTGTTAACCCTATTTACCCTGTTCTTCCTGTTTACTCTGTTAACCCTGTTTACCCTGTTCTTCCTGTTTACTCTGTTAACCCTATTTATCCTGTTTACCCTGTTCTTCCCGTTTACTCTGTTAACCCTATTTACCCTGTTAACCCTGTTCTTCCTGTTTACTCTGTTAACCCTATTCACCCTGTCAACCCTGTTCGTTCTGTTTACTCTGTTAACCCTGTTTACCCTGTTCTTCCTGTTTACTCTGTTAACCCTATTTACCCTGTTCTTCCTGTTTACTCTGTTAACCCTATTTACCCTGTTCTTCCTGTTTACTCTGTTAACCCTATTTATCCTGTTTACCCTGTTCGTTCTGTTTACTCTGTTAACCCTATTTATCCTGTTTACCCTGTTCGTTCTGTTTACTCTGTTAACCCTATTTACCCTGTTCTTCCTGTTTACTCTGTTAACCCTATTTATCCTGTTTACCCTGTTCTTCCTGTTTACTCTGTTAACCCTATTTACCCTGTTTACCCTGTTCTTCCTGTTTACTCTGTTAACCCTATTTACCCTGTTTACCCTGTTCCTCCTGTTTACTCTGTTAACCCTATTCGCCCTGTTTACCCTGTTCTTCCTGTTTACTCTGTTAACCCTGTTTACCCTGTTCTTCCTGTTTACTCTGTTAACCCTATTCGCCCTGTTTACCCTGTTTTTCCTGTTTACTCTGTTAACCCTATTCGCCCTGTTTACCCTGTTCTTCCTGTTTAATCTGTTAACCCTTTTCACTCTGTTATTCACCCTGTTAACTCAGTGTAACATATTTACCCTTGACCATTTCCCCTTCTCAGTTGTTGTTCTGATGCTTGAATTCCACTTTCCTACATACATTTCCAGGCACAGAATTAAACCAGCAGGGATTCTGGCTCAAGTGCTTTGCCAATCTGTGTTACTGGTTAAAAGATGTGATCTGTTTACATTGTTCATTAATCTACTTCAATGATGTTGTTTTCATCACTAATTGTTTGATTTTTATGACCATGCTGCTGCTATTACTTTTCAGGAATTTCTAAGATGATATTCTGTGCAGCAACAGATTTGACCGTTACATGGGTTTCCATTTCAATAGATTGACGAGTTCTTTGAAACATGTTGATAATGATAATATTAATGATAGCAATAAAGAACTAAAAATAATGATAATAATAATGATAATAATGATAATGATAATTATAATAATAATAATAATAATAATGATAATAATAATAAGAAGAAGAACTATGATAATAATAATGATAATTAAAATAATAATGGTAATAATGATAATGATTGCAATACTGATAATTACAATAATGATTATAACAATAATGATATCAACAATATTAATAATGATAATAATGATGATGATATACGTATGATAATAATGATAATGATAATAATGATAATTATAAAGAATAATAGAAATGATGAAAATAGTAGTGATGATAGTAATAATGATAAAATAATAATAGTAATAATGATAATAATAATACTGATAATAATGATATAATAATAATGATAGTAATGATTTGTACTTATTCATTAATTTATGATAATTTTAATAATGATTACAATTATAATGATAACAAAGATTGATGATAGTATTAACATTACCCAATTTTGTCAATTCACCTGAGAGCCAAATGAGAGCCATTTGCAATAACTAGATGGTCTTCCGATAAGCTTGTGTTCATTTCACACTCTTGTGTCTTTGCAGTGTGGGAACTGCGACTGCGCGTGCCAGTGCCAGGCACCTGAGTGCGAGACCATCAACTGCTGCTGCTTCGAGCTCCGCCTCAAGGGACAACCCCCACCTGTCGCTTGACACAGAATACGACACAGAATCATTCCCGAGCTTTACTTCATATGCATGATCTGTCTCCGTCCCCCTGGTGGCTATAAGAGACATTAAAAAGGGACAACGGCCACCAGTCGCCTGACACAGAATCCTACACAGAATCATTCCCGAGCTTTTCATCCTATGCATGATCTGTCTCCGTCCTCCTGGTGGCAATAAAAGACATTAAAATGGGGTCAGGAGTGCAAGACCATCAACTGCTGCTGCTTCGAGCTCCGCCTTAAGGGACAACCCCCACCTGTCGCTTGACACAGAATACGACACAGAATCATTCCCGAGCTTTTCATCTTATGCATGATCTGTCTCCGTCCCCCTGGTGGCAATAAAAGACATTAAAATGGGGTCAGGAGTGCAAGACCATCAACTGCTGCTGCTTCGAGCTCCGCCTTAAGGGACAACCCCCACCTGTCGCCTGACACAGAATCCTACACAGAATCATTCCCGAGCTTTTCATCCTATGCATGATCTGTCTCCGTCCCCCTGGTGGCTATAAGAGACATTAAAAAGGGACAACGGCCACCAGTCGCCTGACACAGAATCCTACACAGAATCATTCCCGAGCTTTTCATCCTATGCATGATCTGTCTCCGTCCCCCTGGTGGCAATAAAAGACATTAAAAGGGGGACTGGAGTGTAAAACCATCAACTGCTTCTGCTACTTCGAGCTCCGCCTTAAGGGACAACCCCTACCTGTAGCTTGACACAGAATACGACACAGAATCATTCCTGAGCTTTACATCATATGCATGATCTGTCTCCGTCCCCCTGGTGGCTATAAGAGACATTAAATGGGACAGCTGCCACCAGTCGCCTGACACAGAATCCTACACAGAATCATTCCCGAGCTTTACATCATATGCATGATCTTTCTCTGTCCCCCTGGTGGCTATAGAAGACATTAAAAGGTGACACAGAATCCTACACAGAATCATTCCCAAGCTTCCATTATATGCATGATCTGCTACTAGCCCCCTGGTGGCCATAAGAGACATTAAAAGGGGGTCTTGAGGGACAGCCACCTGACATATCATCACAACTAAGCTTTATGTGCATGATCTGCCTCTGTCCCCCTGGTGGCCAGTTCACACATTAGTTGAGACTTTAGTATGAGACAATCAACTATGTCCGGTTTGAGATCTGACTTAAGCGATGATAATCAGTAGTTGCACTACAGATAATCATTTCTAGAATTTTTCAAGAATCACCTCTGTTCTCTAGGAATCCCCCTGGTGGCCAGTAAAGACATTAAATGAGACTGGAGTATGAGACAATCAACTACATCTGGTATGTGATATCAGTAGTTGCCTGACAGAAAATCATTTCCATACTTTCTGTCGATCATCTTCAAGGTTCTCCGCTGTTCTCTGAGACAAAGTCCCCCTGGTGGCTATAAAAGACATTAAATGAGACTGGGGTATGAGACAATCAACTACATCTGGTATCTGATATCAGTAGTTGCCTGACAGAAAATCATTTCCATACTTTCTGTCGATCATCTTCAAGGTTCTCCGCTGTTCTCTGAGACAAAGTCCCCCTAGTGGCCAGTAAAGGCATTACATGAGACTCGAGTATGAGCCAATCAACTACATCTGGTATCTGATATCAGTAGTTGCCTGACAGAAAATCATTTCCTTACTTTCTGGCGATCATCTTCAAGGTTCACCGCTGTTCTCTGAGACAAAGTCCCCCTGGTGGCCAGTTAAGACATTACATGAGACTCCAGTATGAGCCAATCAACTACATCTGGTATGTGATATCAGTAGTTGCCTGACAGAAAATCATTTCCATACTTTCTGTCGATCATCTTCAAGGTTCACCGCTGTTCTCTGAGACAAAGTCCCCCTGGTGGCCAGTTAAGACATTACATGAGACTCCAGTATGAGCCAATCAACTACATCTGGTATGTGATATCAGTAGTTGCCTGACAGAAAATCATTTCCATACTTTCTGTCGATCATCTTCAAGGTTCACCGCTGTTCTCTGAGACAAAGTCCCCCTGGTGGCCAGTTAAGACATTACATGAGACTCCAGTATGAGCCAATCAACTACATCTGGTATGTGATATCAGTAGTTGCCTGACAGAAAATCATTTCCATACTTTCTGTCGATCATCTTCAAGGTTCTCCGCTGTTCTCTGAGACAAAGTCCCCCTGGTGGCCAGTAAAGAAATTAAATGAGACTGGAGTATGAGACAATCAACTACATCTGTACATCTATTTTCAAAAGAAAACCATACATATGTAACAGTTATCAACTTATTCAGTTGTGTGCAAAAAAGTCACACAATATTTGAAGGATTCTTGTCGGTTACATTCTGATAAAAGATACCATGACAACTATTTTTTAAAAGATGTTTTTTAAGAGAGATATTGTCCAAACATTCAGGATATTTATATATTACTGCATTGGTTTCCGTCCAATTACTCCATGACAATTTTATTGACATTCTGATGCCATTGATGTATATTAAAGGCCTAAAAAATGTTTGTATCCTGTAACGCGACCATAACAAGTTTTTTCTCAAAAACATCCCTACCTTTGAATTTTTTTTCGCCCTTTCAACTCCCAATCAACATAAAGCAAGCACATCTTAAGAAAAAGATAATCAAAAAAAAGTTCCCTACCTACCTACCTACCTACCTAATTTGTTCAGACCATTACAAAAAAAACATTTTTTAGGACCTTATATTGAAATTATTTGTACAGGTACACAATGCATATTTTCATCAATGTTCACTGATGTTTTAAACAGTAAATAACGTCTAAGTTATGTATTGCATATCTATGTAAAACATCTGTGTGCAGAACTGGTTAAAATGTTAAAATACTGCATTGTTTAGAAAATATTGATATTGGTTGTATCGCATATGGTATTATATTATAAAAATCTTTTAAGTGCCAATCCCTTCAAACAAGTAATGGATTGCACTATTTTTAAATACTGTAGAATGGCTAATTTTCCTGTAAGTTTTACTTTCCTGTTGTTTCCTGAATGCTTTCAAAGGGGAATTAATAAAAAAAAACGTTACAATACATGTCTGAACTTAACAAACACAGAGAAATCCTTGTCCTTACCCATTAATATTTACTCTTTGGTATACTAAAATTAAGAATCTACATAAAACTGGAAATTTAGGAACGGAATTAGAAAATATATGTCCTCTTTTCGGAAATACCCAAAAATGAAAAATTAGGGAAAAATTGTTGCACAGAAAAATCAGCCATTCTACAGTATGATAATATGGGTTCATGCAGGGATTTGTAAAGTCACAAATGATGTATAAGATCTGTAGTTCTGTAGTTGTGTTTACTACATTTTACAAGTGTCAAGTTGTGTAAAAAGAAGAAAGTTGAATCTCAATTTATATGGGTTCACGCAGGGAGTCACAAATGTTGTATATGATCTGTAGTTGTGTTTAAAACATTTTACAAGCGTCAATTTGTGTTAAAACATTAAAGTTGAATCTCAATTTATTTTGAAGTATGGTCAAACCAAACCAGCTCTGAAGACTCTTAATTTACTCTTTCACTGCTGTTGACTGATTTATTCAGGACCAAATGATGAATAAAATGACTAAAACCCTGGCACATTGGTACTCATCTCACAACATCTGAGAGTACTCAGCCAAAACTTTGAATTCCAAAATGACAGGGTCTAGACAGTTTTCAGGTATGTATTTTCGCAGCCTTGTTTCAATAATGACTGAAACCCTGGCACATTGGTACTCATCTGATAGTACTCAGCAAGAGCTTTGGAATGAATACCAACGTGACAGGGTTAAGACTGTTTTCAGGTATGGTTTTCAGTCTTGTTCTTAAAATGTCTAAAACCCACGCACATGTGTACTCATCTGAGTGGTCAATGAGAGCTTCCAAATGAATACCAACATGACAGGGTTTAGACAGTTTTCAGGTATTTTTGCAGCCTTGATCCAAAAATGACTGAAATCCTGGCACATTGGTACTCATCTGATAGTACTCAGCAAGAGCTTTGGAATGAATATCAACGTGACAGGGTTAAGACTTCTTTCAGGTATGGTTTTCAGTCTTGTTCTTAAAATGTCTAAAACCCACGCACATGTGTACTCATCTGAGTGGTCAATGAGAGCTTCCAAATGAATACCAACATGACAGGGTTTAGACAATTTTCAGATATTTTTGCAGTCTTGTTTCGAAAATGACTGAAACCCTGGCACATTGGTACTCACCTGATAGTACTCATCGAGAGCTTCCAAATGAATACCAACATGACAGGGTTTAGACAGTCTTCAGATATTTTTGCAGTCTTGTTTCGAAAATGACTGAAACCCTGGCACATTGGTACTCACCTGATAGTACTCATCGAGAGCTTTCAAATGAATACCAACATGACAGGGTTTAGACAGTTTTCAGGTATGTCTGCTGTCTTGTTATGAAAATGACTGAAACCCTGGCACATTGGTACTCAGTAAGAGCTTTCTAATGAATACCAACATTACACGGTTCAGAAATTTGCCGGTATATTGATACCAACATGGCAGTGTTTAGACAGTGTTCAGGTATATAAATACCAACATGACAGGGTTTAGACAGTTTTCAGGTATGTCTGCAGTCTTGTTCCAAAACAGGCTATCTCCGTCCATTACCTTTGCCTGTTGCCTTGAAATACACATTGTATGAGTAGCTGTCCATGAATACTTGAAGAAAAAGTATATGATGATGTTTTACTGATATTCATTTCCTGGACCAGGCCAGGGTACAGTTGATTCTTCACATGCAATCGTTTTTGCCTTGTTGTATATAATATACATATACAGGCAACTCTGCTTAATTCGGACATGTGTAATCCGGATTTTTCGTCTTAACCCTTATGCTGCTGACGGCTAAATTGGCCAATATAAAATTATGCAAAAATCCTGAAAAACCATTGAAACCCTTGGCAATTGGGTACTCATCTGAGAGTGCTCAGCAAGAGCTTTCCAATGAGTACCAACATGACAGGGTTTTGATGGTTTTAAAAAATATTTGCATCCTTGTGCTTTGGGCAAAAGTAGCCACAGTATTGGAAGGGTTAACCGGACAGATAGCAAGGTCCCAGTCCCTTCCTATACATATGATTCCAATATGCATAATCCCGATTTTGCATAATCTGGACAGATATTTAGGGTCCACATCAGTCTGGATTAAGCAGAGTTGCCTGTATTATGCCTTTGTAAAGTTCGGTGGATACTCTCAATAATATGTGGAATTATCAGGATTGCCAGTTTAACATGGTTTTCTGGGAGATATTACATGAACTGGAAGAAGAATACAGGATTTTTTATCAATACTGTTTATTGATGCAAAATAAAAAAGCTTTGTACAAATTGTAAATAGTTTAGTCAATAAACAAAAAAAGTGAATGAAATTATATGAAGCTATTTATGGCTATTTTTGTATCGCTTGAGATTCCACAATAGAACAGGCTACAGAAAAAAACAACGTTGTAGGTGTTTTGTATCATGGTCCATTTATATTCTGTTTGTCCTATTCCTCCTATTGTTTGTAACCATTATTGATGAGACAGCATCTTTCTTCATTACAATGGCATTTTTACGATCATGACACTTAAATTAAACTGTTTCCAAAATGCTAGTATTAGTTACTTTGTAGGATTTAGTTTTCAGTCCCGGTGGGGGGCACTTGGGTATTTAGGGGGGCGCATACGCTCGTTATCAAAATTAAAAGATACCCCTAAAGCACTGATTTCTGGCCAAAAAGCACCCTAATTTTAAAGAAACGCTGATTTTTTCCACTTAACAAACACCCCTTCTTTTATCAAAACACTGACATTGGATGAACTGGAACACATATTTTAACTAAAGATTTTATAATCCTCTGCTTGTTTAGCGGCAGCAAGTGGCGGCAAACTCGGAAGCCCAGTCACTCGGCGTCAGAGCTGCATCTTTTTCGTGGATTGTAAGGGGATTTTGACCCCCATACTTCGTACCTGGATACAAAAAAGTACCCTTCTTTTACAAAATCGCGGACATGCGAAGACCCCTTATCCGCGAAATACGTAACGCGGGTGGGGCCCCCCTCTGTACCTGAGTGCCCCCCTCCCCTCCTGGGTTTTCAGAACAAGGAGTCACATAATTTTACCAGCAAACCTATGATTGTTAATGCATACAGTGCCACTCAGCAGGATAGTCCAAGTGGAATTTGGAATTTTTGGTTTTCTTCACTTTTTCTGCCTGACAAATTACAGAGAAGCCAGTTGTAAATGGCGAAAGTAACAGCAGTACCTGGTCGAAAACCGCTGCCTTACCCCAAGTCACTGGCAACTTTCTCACTTGCCCCGGCTGAACACGCCATTGGGCCTCTCAGTTCTTTTATATGATCTGTGCTTGATGTCGGTGTATTGCTGCACGTACTCTCGATTCTAACATATGATCTGTGCTTGATGTCGGTGTATTGCTGCACGTACTCCCGATTCTAACATATGATCTGTGCTTGATGTCGGTGTATTGCTGCACGTACTCTCGATTCTAACATATGATCTGTGCTTGATGTCGGTGTATTGCTGCACGTACTCTCGATTCTAACATATGATCTGTGCTTGATGTCGGTGTATTGCTGCACGTACTCTCGATTCTAACATATGATCTGTGCTTGATGTCGGTGTATTGCTGCACGTACTCCCGATTCTTACATATGATCTGTGCTTGATGTCGGTGTATTGCTGCTCGTACTCTCGATTCTAACATATGATCTGTGCTTGATGTCGGTGTATTGCTGCACGTACTCTCGATTCTAACATATGATCTGTGCTTGATGTCGGTGTATTGCTGCACGTACTCCCGATTCTAACATATGATCTGTGCTTGATGTCGGTGTATTGCTGCACGTACTCCCGATTCTAACATATGATCTGTGCTTGATGTCGGTGTATTGCTGCTCGTACTCTCGATTCTAACATATGATCTGTGCTTGATGTCGGTGTATTGCTGCACGTACTCCCGATTCTAACATATGATCTGTGCTTGATGTCGGTGTATTGCTGCACGTACTCCCGATTCTAACATATGATCTGTGCTTGATGTCGGTGTATTGCTGCACGTACTCCCGATTCTAACATATGATCTGTGCTTGATGTCGGTGTATTGCTGCACGTACTCTCGATTCTAACATATGATCTGTGCTTGATGTCGGTGTATTGCTGCACGTACTCCCGATTCTAACATATGATCTGTGCTTGATGTCGGTGTATTGCTGCACGTACTCTCGATTCTAACATATGATCTGTGCTTGATGTCGGTGTATTGCTGCACGTACTCTCGATTCTAACATATGATCTGTGCTTGATGTCGGTGTATTGCTGCTCGTACTCTCGATTCTAACATATGATCTGTGCTTGATGTCGGTGTATTGCTGCACGTACTCCCGATTCTAACATATGATCTGTGCTTGATGTCGGTGTATTGCTGCACGTACTCTCGATTCTAACATATGATCTGTGCTTGATGTCGGTGTATTGCTGCACGTACTCCCGATTCTAACATATGATCTGTGCTTGATGTCGGTGTATTGCTGCTCGTACTCTCGATTCTAACATATGATCTGTGCTTGATGTCGGTGTATTGCTGCACGTACTCCCGATTCTAACATATGATCTGTGCTTGATGTCGGTGTATTGCTGCACGTACTCTCGATTCTAACATATGATCTGTGCTTGATGTCGGTGTATTGCTGCACGTACTCCCGATTCTAACATATGATCTGTGCTTGATGTCGGTGTATTGCTGCACGTACTCCCGATTCTAACATATGATCTGTGCTTGATGTCGGTGTATTGCTGCACGTACTCCCGATTCTAACATATGATCTGTGCTTGATGTCGGTGTATTGCTGCACGTACTCCCGATTCTAACATATGATCTGTGCTCGATGTCGGTGTATTGCTGCACGTACTCCCGATTCTAACATATGATCTGTGCTCGATGTCGGTGTATTGCTGCACGTACTCTCGATTCTAACATATGATCTGTGCTCGATGTCGGTGTATTGCTGCACGTACTCCCGATTCTAACATATGATCTGTGCTTGATGTCGGTGTATTGCTGCACGTACTCCCGATTCTAACATATGATCTGTGCTTGATGTCGGTGTATTGCTGCACGTACTCCCGATTCTAACATATGATCTGTGCTTGATGTCGGTGTATTGCTGCACGTACTCCCGATTCTAACATATGATCTGTGCTTGATGTCGGTGTATTGCTGCACGTACTCCCGATTCTAACATATGATCTGTGCTTGATGTCGGTGTATTGCTGCACGTACTCTCGATTCTAACATATGATCTGTGCTTGATGTCGGTGTATTGCTGCACGTACTCCCGATTCTAACATATGATCTGTGCTTGATGTCGGTGTATTGCTGCTCGTACTCTCGATTCTAACATATGATCTGTGCTTGATGTCGGTGTATTGCTGCACGTACTCTCGATTCTAACATATGATCTGTGCTTGATGTTGGTGTATTGCTGCTCGTACTCTCGATTCTAACATATGATCTGTGCTTGATGTCGGTGTATTGCTGCACGTACTCTCGATTCTAACATATGATCTGTGCTTGATGTCGGTGTATTGCTGCACGTACTCCCGATTCTAACATATGATCTGTGCTTGATGTCGGTGTATTGCTGCACGTACTCTCGATTCTAACATATGATCTGTGCTTGATGTCGGTGTATTGCTGCTCGTACTCTCGATTCTAACATATGATCTGTGCTTGATGTCGGTGTATTGCTGCACGTACTCCCGATTCTAACATATGATCTGTGCTTGATGTCGGTGTATTGCTGCACGTACTCTCGATTCTAACATATGATCTGTGCTTGATGTTGAGTGAACGGCTGCACGTACCAAGTTTCTCGTGGCTAGCCAAAGCAGTTCGGCCATGTTTAACCACCCGACAAAAAACGCCGCTGTACCCCAAGTCACCGGCACCTTTCTCACTTGCTCGGCCGAACATGCCATTGGTCCTCTCGATTCCTTTATATGGTTTGCTTGCTTGACGTTGGTGAATTGTTGCATGTACCGAGTTTCTCGTGGATAGCCGAAGCAGTACGGCCATTTTTAACCACCGTACTCCATCAGCTGCCCAGAGAACCAGGGACTAGATCTGGTTCCTCTCTCACTTCTATCGCAGGTTATAGAATGTCTTGCGCTGAAAAGTAAGTTCTTCTAAATATGTACAAAAACTAGGTTTTCTTACATTTTTGATCGCTATTTTCTGCCAACATGGGCCACCATCAACCAACGAAAATCGTAATTTGTAAAAAAAAGTGTCCTAAATTTCTGAGAATTTAGGGTATTTATATCTTTGCTTCCTTCACATGCTTCACAGCATCTGTGTGTAATCCTGTTTATTTGTTTAGATTTATTTTGCTTTCAACTGCTAGGGGATCACATCCCAAGTAGAAACTTTGATAAGGAAAGACATCCCTTCCCTTTACAAATATTCCAAAGATGTCTTTCAGATGCAAAGCCTCCCTGTATAGCACTTCACGTTGTGGCACACGTGTATAGCGACCAGGCCAATCTGCTATTGAGGAAAAAGCAGTACTTGCTGGATTGGAAGCAGAACCTCTTCAGCTCTTGGTCAAAATAAATCTCCTAATGCTTAAATAGATATGTGATCAAAATAAGAAAATTAACGTTTTATTGATTTATTTATTTCCTCTTTGTTATTGACCATGACCATAGGTAATGTCATAAACAACAGTACACAATAGATATTTTATTCATTTATGTTACAAATATTTACAATTGACGATCCCTTCGGAGAGTTGCGTCATCATTGGCACTATTGCACATGTGGCCTAGAATATGTATATATATATATATATATATATATATATATATATATATATATATATATATATATATATATATATATATATATATATATACACATATATAGATATAGATAGATATATATATATATGTATGTATGTATAAATATACATATGTATATATATATATATATATATATATATATATATATATATATATATATATGTATTTATATATATATATATGTATATATATATATATATATATATATATATATATATATATATATATATATATATATATATATATATATATATATATATACATATATATATTTATATATGTATATATATATATATGTATTTATTTGTGCTATATGGTGCTGTTGAAATACATTTGTACAAGCTGCAAAATGTCAATGTTTAAGAATGTGCAAAACGAATATATATTAGTAATGTAAGCACCAACTTGTTGCCTGAATTAATGTCTATAGGCGTAAAGAAAACTGTAACAGATTTTCTCCTGATACATATTTCCAATACTTCTGCATTCTAATTTGGAAAATATTCATTTGTTTGAAAATTGGCAGTTAAGGCCAGCTAATGCTTAGGAATATATAATATATAATGTGAAAGATTGATAAACCAAAACCAACTTATGATTATAATTTTCTATGGCATTCATATTAAGTGATTCAATAAGGGTTCTGTTGTATACAAACTAATCGAGATTTTATATCAGTTTTGATATTTTATTAAACTACTATTTTATCATATTACCCTTGGAGAAAATCATGATACTTTGATTTTATTGATTAACCTAGAAAGTGCCAGTATATTAAATCATGTATTAATTTGACATCATTTCATTTATGAAATTTATGTATTAACTCTATATATGTTATAAGTAGGATGGTAACGTTTGCTTAA
>OZ012691.1:39352711-39428742 GCA_963942565.1 Maea johnstoni
AAGAATTATTTAACAAAATATTTGATGGAGATTTTTTCATAATGTTTCACCTAACATTTCTTGATCAAATGTTTTTCTAACTATGCTTTTACTTACAAGATTTCAACGGCGGTTTTCGTTGCTGTATGCATTACTGATGTACATGTAATGCTTTAGAGGTGGTAATTTTACAATGGGATGGCTATTTCTATTAGGAACCCGAAGTGTACGTACTGTTGGCTATAATACATGTTGGCGCCAACAAAAAGATGAGAAGGATTGCGCCTACGAATATATACATATTATTTTTTAAGTTGCAATCAAATTTAGAATGCTGTTTATTAAAGAAAAGAAATTACCATAGCACGAAAAATGGTCGAATGAAATTTCCAAATAAAGATGTACTCCTCAATCCCTCAATAATGTCGGTCCGACCTTCAAGTGGGTTAAATGATTTGTATCACGTTTTTGGTGGATGGCATTTAAAATGTATTTCATAGTTAATGAAGTGTCTGTGTGTTCTGGATAGGGCATTTTATAAAAAAAAAGTGTGCGAGAGATACAAGAGTCAATTTGATTGGCTAGTCTGAAGAAAGTGGCGAAAATCCAAGTTCCAAAATTCCAAATATGAGAGTCGAACTTACCGTACTATTTTATAGAAAATGATCACAATACTTATAGTCGCCTACAGAAAAAGTGACGAAAATCGAAATTCCAAAACTCCAAATATGAAAAGTCAGACTTGCTGTAGTATTTTATCGCAAATAATCTCAAGACGCTTATATTAGACCACAGAAAAGTGTCCAAAATCGAAATTCCGTAATTGCAAATATGAGAGTTAGTCTAGATGTACCCTTTTATCGCAAATAATCTCAAGATGCTTATACTGATGAAAGTAGTTACAGACTTGTGCGGCAAGATTGCTGCCATATGTACCGAGCCGACATCTAATTCCTGTGTTAAATGCGTGGGTAGCTCGGCGGGAATAATACACGACCGCACACCCGACTGCCACCCAGTTTCCTGGGCATGGATGTATGAATGACCTCACAACAGACCGCAGCTTTGATTCGCAAGCTGTACGTGGGTCATTGACGTGCTTGGCTTATTTCTTGACTTGTTATTCAAGGGCACTTGCAGATGTCCAGTCGACTGGTGCAGGAATTGAATGCCTGGACTGTATGCATGAGCTAATGGGCAAGCACGAATTTACCATCACCTGTTCCAAAAATAAATTAACCCACTCCCGCCTGCAAATCTCCTTGACAAGGGTCGTCTGGATCTCTTCTATTTTAGAAAATAACTTAGGAATAAATTCTGCATTGGAAAAATATTTGAAGGAGAATTGTCTGGGGGTTTGGGATGAACATTTCTCCTTCAAATATTTTTTGAAAATAGCTTTAGTTAGAGAGATATCACTAAAATTATCAAGCAATTTCGGCTGCTTAGTTAACATCATCTATTGCTGTTCAAAGTGTCCAGATTCTACAATGTGGAGAAGGGTGCTTCCAGGCCATGAAGAAATACAAATCCTGCATCTAATGCGTGGGCAGCCAGGCATACAATACAACCGCACACCAGTTTGCCACCCAGTTTTCTTGGCATGGATGCTTGGATGATCTCACAACTGAACGTAGCTTTGATTCGTAAGCCCCGTGGGTCGTTGGCTTGCTTTGGCGGGTTTTTTTTTTACGTGGGCCATTGATGAGCTGGGCTTATGTTATCCATGGGTGTTTGTACTACCAGACACTGGCAGACTTCCGGTCGACTGGTGCAGGAATTAAATGTCTGTACTGTAGTTTCCACAGCTGTTATAGGAAGGTGTACGTTTTGGTAGGTTCTCCAAATTTTATGATATAACACGGGTACTTGGTAAACCTGGCATGGAAGCTACTGTATATTCTGGGACTTTTCCTGGGAGAAGTGGCATAAGAAACCATGGATATACAGGAGAGTGGCATGAAAAACTAATGGATATTCTAAAACTTTCCTTAGCGAAAGTGGCATGAAAATGTAAAGGATATTCTGGATTTTTTCCTGGGAAAAGTGGCTTGAGAACTACTGGATATTGCATATTCTAAGACTTTTCCTGGAAATCTGGCATGAAACCTATAGGTTGTCCAGGACAGGAACCCTGCAAATTGAAATAGACTTGAAATCACAAACTTTTGACAAAAATGAGTTCCCAATAAGGAATTTTAGTGACCAAGTCCATTCTGTCTTAGTAGAATTCAATTCATGTATCCATGATCAAGTTTTCATAATAAGGGTATATCTAGGGTCAAGGGGTCGAGAAAGGTGTACCGTTTTGTGAAAAAGGACTTATTTGAACAAGGAAGGAAGGAAGGAATTGGTGTGTTTGAACATCCCAGAAAATGGCAAACGGATCAAAAACAAAGATCAGCAAGTTCAGAATAAAGGCTTGATATATTTATTCATGATGGGCTAGCTTACACATAGTCTTCTGTACTAGCTACAAAAAATAACTTACATAGAGTTGTATAGAATACATACAATCTTTATGCCGCCATCGCGATTGCTCGTTGCCATCATCATCATCATCAAGGTAGAGCTGTACAAGCCTATTATTATCATCATCTTCATCTTCTTCATTTCCTACCTCTCTATACCTAGCTATTTACACATATGCGCTACAGCGCCCCCTATACCACGTCCGCCACACTAACTAAGGGCGGGCGGCTTCCTTTGGGGCGCCGAAGGCAGTACAAAAACACTGGCCATGACTACTGGCCTCCACGTTATTTCTACCGAAACTGTACACATGGGTCCACTTTCTCCTTACCCACCAGTGCTGTCCAGAATGCATATAAGTTAGGAGAATATCTACTTCCATCGTCAGTACATGCAACCTAGCACTGTACTATCCACCATAGACAATAATACATACAATGATAAAAAGTTTTCCTTTGCTTTCATTTCATTTCATACAATGCATGGGATATGTGTCACCCCACGAAAAATACTCGACACTCCCATCAACAATCTTTGGGTAGTAATATGATTTTGGTACAAATATCTATGCAAATCTCCCGCGAGATCTGAGAAAACCTCGACCGTACAATACAGGAGTTTTGTAACAATTAAGTTATAGCAATCTACTTCATTTGGTTAATTACATTTTGTTGTTGTTGTTGTTGTTGTTGTAGTTGTTGTTGTGGTATGTACAAAATAAATAAAGTAGTGTGGTTGTGTGTTTTCTCTACACAAGCCAAGCCCAGCAGTGCCACTAGTAGTAGCAGGGGCTGGTTCTCTTAGCAATACTGCCGTTCTCACAATACAGTCCATTTTTCCTCCTTTTCCTCCTCCTCATCCCTTCTCTTCAGAGCTACTACGACTACTACGCTCTGCTAACCTGCTATAAAGAAAGACTACTAGCTCGGAAATGCTGAGAGACGGAAGGAGACTCACTCAATAGCGGTCATCGATAAATTCATGCCTAGAGATTGTTTTGATTAGTGTCATCTGGACCAGTCCAGAAAGAGACTATCGAGCAGTCTTTGATAAATTCATGCCGAGAGAAGTGTTGTTTGGAACTGTCTTACTTTTTAAAATGACAATGGAATGCAACATAAATCTATTGTAAGGTATTTGAAGGAGAGCTGTACATAAGTTCTGATGAAGAACACTCCTTCAATGAATACCAACATGACAGGGTTTAGATAGTTTTCAAAAATGTTTGCGTTCTTGTGCTTAGGACGAAAGTAGCCTCCGCATTGGAAAGGTTAAGGGGTTAATCAACCACTAGTCAATGATGGCACAATATTTGATTTCATTCAAGATTTCATGATTCATACAAAGGTATTCATGAAAGGTGTTCAAGGCTGAGGCAATAAAGTCTTTCTTTTATGCATATAATTAAGCACCCCCTATCAGGATTAACACGCTATTTCACCAGGCAGTGTCTTAAATACTCATATTTTATAAAACCCTGCTTTAAGAGACTTACTAACTCTTAGCATTCAGTCTACTGCTGTGGATGCAAATTGGATTATCTGAGAGATAATCAACGGAGATTATCACAATGCAGTTAATCCATAGATTATCTTCGCAAAAGAGATCAAGATCATGAACACAAGTAATATGGGTGCCTTTAAGCCAATGGCACTCTCTTAAGAAATAGGGTTACTCGGAATATAATCTGGGATTTCCAGTGAGGATATTAAGCTTTTGGCAGAATCCCTAGACAATCTTTAGGAAAATAATCTGGGATTTCCAATGAGGAGATTAAGCTTTTTGGGATAATCCGTAGATAATCCTCTGGAAAAATGGGATACTCTGAATCATGCAAATTGAGAATTTTTCAGTAGAGAAATCAACAAAATGAGAGGGATTCATTCTTTACTTTTTCTTTGTCATATTGTTGATTTCCCGCATGATTTCTTTTGTCAACATTGGTATAAGTGTCATTCCCCAAAATAACTCCCATTCAACTGGCACATATATGTATGTACATAGTGCACCTTAAATACTGGACGCATATATCCAACGATCTATGAATAACTTAGCTTCGAGAATATCTGTATCCGCAATTCCAATGTCATTACAAATAAATAACAAGGGTGCAACAACCAAACGGGAGTCCTTTCAAAGGACCGCAACTGAAACCTGTTTGAATAAGCACCAATAATTTACCCTTCAACCTCTGCATCACTCATTTCTCAATAGGCATTGGATTTTAACATGATTGATTGGATTTGAAAATTACATACATCTCTTTAAACTTCCTTGACAAATTTAACCCTTTTGCTGCTGGAGGCTAATTTGGCCAATACAATTGGTGCAAAAACAAACAAACTGAAAAATAACCAAAACCCTGGCACATGGGAACTCATCAGTGTTCATCGAGAGCTATCCAATGAATACCAACATGACAGGGTTTAGATGTTTTTCGAAAATCTTTGTGTCCTTGTGCTTTGGAAGAAAGTAGCCTCAGCATTGGAAGAGTTAAGGCAACAAAACTGTATTTGTTTAATGAAAAAGAAGTTCTTTTTGTTCCTGGTTATACCTTTACTCACAAAGCACCCCTTAGATATTGCATACTCCCCAATATTCCAAAATATGTAGTTTTGAAAGTGAAGATGGCACCTCTGAAAAATCTTATGAACAGAAAAACATGTATGCAAATAAGCTGTTTCTTGCAGAGGACCGAAGTCTTCACAAACCAAATTTAGTATATAGCACTTTAAAACATTCAACCATATACAAGAAAAGCATTTGAAACCGACCAATTGGGTTCGGAGTTGAAATGTGTGGATTTCATTATTTATCCTTGATATCTGACTGATTGCCTGGTAAAAATAATCAACTTTACAAAATCATGATGAGATGACATTTTTTATGGGTTCTCAAAGATATACTGGTAGGATAGTGTGGTAGGGGGGGAATAATAAATAACATTCTTTGCTGGGAGTGTCCCTATAATAATAAAGTTAATATGTGCAATATATGTACACCTAAGTCATCAATTGCAGCTCCATATGCACAAAGATGTGACCATTTTTGTTTAGTTGGGATGTAATTTTTTTTAAAGAAAACTAGAATTTATTGATAGTTTAAAAATATAAAAAATTTGACATAAGATCCATACAACCAAATAGTGATTGTTTTACACGATTACTTTTTACGTAAGATTGACTGGAATTCATTTTATTATTGAAAATAACTTAATTTTGACTAGCCATGGGAACGGAACCAAGAGTACCCGGGGAAAACCACTGACAGACCTTAATGTAAGTTAGAACATAATTAATTTCATCCTTTCTTGTTTTAACCCTTATGCTGCTGGTGGCTAATTTAGCCAATACAAAATGATGCAAAAAAACATGAAAAATTACTGAATCCCTGGCAAATGGGTATTCATCTGAAAGCACTCGACAAGAGCTATCCAATGAATACCAACATGACAGGGTTTAGATGGTTTTCACAAATTTTTGCGTTTTTGTGCTTTGGACGAAAGTAGTCTCAGCATTGGAAGGGTTAAATAATGCCTATTTTTTGACTAGCCTTGGGAACAGAACCAAGACAGGGTCTGAAACTTAGATTTCAGGTTAGGGGCCCAAAAAGGTCTATCGATAAAAATTAGTGGTCAAAAACAGGATTTCTGTTTATTTTTCATACTGATTTTGGCCCCATGACTGAAAAATCTAGGGGAAAGTCAAACCCTGCAAGAGTATCCGCGGAAAACCACTGACCAACCCTAAGGTCACTTATTTGGCTAAATTTCTTGGGTGAATTGGCTAAGCTAGATCATTTCACACACATACAGACATTCTATGCATTTAATTTATTAAATGTTCCACAACTTGAGCTAATAAATAGGAAAATCACCAGGCTCTGAAAAATACTGTCACCATGGGATTTCAGTTTGCAATGCAATAGTTCTTTTATCGAGCATTAAAATATTTCAAAAACATCTTAACCCTTATTCTGCTGGTGGCTAATTTGGACAATACAAAATGAGGCAAAAAGCCTGAAAAATGATTGAAAACCTGGCACATGGGTACTCATCAGAAAGCACTCAGTGAGAGCTATCCAATGAATGCCAATATGACAGGGTTTAGATGGTTTTCAAAATTCTTTGCATTCTTGTGCTTTAGACGAAAGTAGCCACAGCATTGTAAGGGAAAAGGCAGTTGAGGTAACAACTCATACATGTTTATTTCTGACCTTCATAATACTGAGTGTCAAGCATCCTCCTTACTTGGACCACCCTGAAAAAGGGGAACACCATTGTTTCTAGGTTTTCCCTGGTTTCCTGGGAATTGACATTTTTACAGCTTTTCTAGACAGTACCTAATACTAAACGTCATTTGATTGTCCAGCATGTTAAACATCTTCCATTGTGAAAAACAGAAAACAGAAAAATCAACTGGCAGTAAATTACATCTTTTCAAGAGGTATGGTGTTAAAGAGAAGGGTACAGATACATCGAAACATAATTTTTTGATATCATCACTAATATGCAATCTTGAATCTATAAAAAGCCAGCAGAAAAAAAGTTGAGAGAGGTGTATTGAAGGGAACCCAAGTCACTGACAACTTCCTCGCCTGCCTCTTGCAAAAACCCTGTGGGGGTCAAGAAATTCCACATACTAATGGCCCTTACACTTCTATGAACTGCATTTTTCTTAAACCAATCACAAATTTTAGTACATAAAGATTCAGTTTAGTCTTAAAGACATCGATTTGACAAATATAATAAATAACAATACTTTTCTCTAGTTGTTAGCTTGACCGTTAACCTTACCAGCCATTTTGATTTAAATTTCATCAGAATTTTATATATAACGAACTGACAATTCCCTATTTGAAGAATTCATATTGCATTGCACTTTAAAATCACACATTATAGGATAAGAGTTTTTCTATTTTTTGGCTGCTGCAGAGCTTTGTTTCTGCAGAGAATATACACTGTTACTATGAATCGCGCACCACTCTTAGTAATCTCTTAAGTTGACACTTATTATTATGCAAACTTGTTTTTTTCCACTCATTTTTTCATGCAGAACAAGAGAGAACTGCACCTATCAGCTATGAGGACTTAAATAAGATGGAGCATAGATACTGCCAAAATAGTCAAGATGTGATGGCGCTCCATGGGCATGAATGGGTTAACCTTTGAATTATTGTACACCCTGTTCTTTATACGGTATTCTTGAATCTGAATGCCACTGCTTAACCCTTACGCAGCTGGGTGGCAAACGTGGCCAATACAAATAATGCAAAAATCCTGAAAAATCACTGAAACCCTGGCAAATGGGTACTCATCTAAGAGTACTCAGCGAGAGCTTTCCAATGAGTACCAACATGACAGGGTTTAGATGTTTTTCAAAGATATTTGTGTTGTTGGGCACTGGACATAAGAAGCCTTAGCATTGGAAGGGTTAATTACACAAACCCATACTCTAAGATACCAGCAATGACTTGACATCTGCAGGAGAAATCTTCCCCATGTTTACCCCTACCAATGCTGAGGCTACTTTCATCCAAAACACAAGGACGCAAAGATTTTTGAAAACCACCTAAACCCTGTCATGTGGGTATTCATTAGAAAGCTCTCGATGAGAACTCTCATATGAGTACCCATTTGCCAGGGTTTAAGTCATTTTTCAGGTTTTTCGCATCATTCTGTAGTGGGTAAATTAGCCACCAGCAGCAGAAGGGTTAACGATCACCTATGTACACACATTCATACTGTAACATGAAGTGCATGAAACTAGAAGGCTTGTGGAATTCCAGGTTTTAGAGTACACGTTGTGCAATGATGTCTCCTCAGATATCACTAAAATAGTCGGGTCTCTTTGGACTGCTCCCAGCAAGAATGGATAGAATCTCCGATGCTTTTTCGCTCAACCGCAAACACTTTTTTTTTTTGATTTTTGGTGGGACACCTAAATTTGCCACCCAACGGTGACTCTTCAGCTGTTTCTTGTACACACATCACGTCATCAATTTCCTGCAGTTTTCTCCCTCCACATTTCATCACAACCTTCATGGCCTCCCGGCTGAATCGCCTTACTGCACCACAAGTATTCATTCCTATGTATTGCATTGTATGTAGTTTGATACTGATATTAGATTAGACTAATAACGTTGTGTGTGGACTCGCTCTGTGGCAGAGCGCAAAAGACGTCGTAAACACAGAATCCTTCATGACACCACCAGTTTCCATCTCAGATCTTCGCAGATACTTTCTAGTCATTCTCCTATTCCTCCTGATAATTTCCATAGTATGTGATTCTTGGCAGTGCTAGTAGTAGTAGTAGTAGTAGCAGTAGAAGTAGAAGTTCACTTTGATTACCCACACTACGAATAAATCCAGCAGCAGTATTTTCCTCTCTCAATCTCCCGCATACCGTCAAAACGGACAAAGCTCACGAGTTATTTGACGATCGAGAGGTGTAGATTCTCCATATGGCAGCTCCCCCAGTATTTCGTAAATTTCTCCGCATATCGTCAATATGGACAAAGCTCACGTTATTTGACAATCGAGAGGTGTATATCATCCATATCGCAGGGCCCCTATATTTCGTTCTTCTGCATACCGTCAATATGGACAAAGCTCACAAGTCATTTGACGACCGAGAAGTTTATCCGAAATATTCACGGTGTAGGTCCTCCGTATGGCAGCAGCGCCCCCTATGTATTGTAAATGGCAGTCTCACACAAAGAGGTTCATGGCATGGTAGAGCTGCATGAGGACGACGAAGTGGATGGGAAGGCAGGATCGTCGGTCGTTCGTGGTGGGATCCATGGTCAGCCAGGAGAGGGCGTTGTACGACTCCAATACATACCTACAACGAATAAAACACAGAACAAAGGTTAGAACATGAATTAGTTGTATGACTCCAATACATACCTACAACGAATACAACGCAGAAAAAAGGTTACAACATGAATCAGTTGTATGACTCCCAATACATATGGAAAATGAAAAAGGAATTTAAAATTTCCTAAGTTAAGCCCTGCTGTATTTGGCCCCTGAGAACTGCTGTGGTTAACATGTTTAAATTCTGAGACCTGTTGTGTTTTGACCTTGTGCCACTATATTTGACCTTGAGCCCTACTACAGCTGTATTTTACATTGACCTTCAAAGTATTTGATGCCTCTTTTGGACACCTGAACCCCCTAAAATCACCCCTCACGACATGCAAGTTTTTTCACCTCAATATAATTCCCATAACATGGTATAATGATATTATGCCTGATTTTAATGAGTAAATACAAGCTTATGGCTGTTACCTCAGTATATTGTTGTTTCCCTTGAAAAATAGGATGCCCCAAAATTTTACAATTGTCAATTTTGGACACCCAGTTTCTAAATCCTGGCTAAGATACTAGTTTGAGCGTGAGAGAAGTACGTACCTGAGCACATCGCACGTGAATCCTGAGTCTAGAGGGTGTTGGGAGATGCCGGCGGCGGCCGTGGGGTTCTGGTAGAGTTCGTCCTGACCCTGTAGTCCAGAACCATTGTGGATATGGAGAGCAGCCTGTAAACAACACAAACACATCAGTCAAATAACAATTATGATCGTGATGATGATGATGATAATATTAACAATAATAACAAAGCATTCTTATGAACATGGGATTTTGGAAATACGGTCTCCAAATGGAACATTTTAAAATAACTGAACAAATCAATTATCAAATCACAAAAAATTGGAACAAGAATTAAGGAGTTCTTATCAACATTTCTCCTGATCTAAAACAGATACCGCTAAACTAGCCAGGAAGGTTTTGGGCACTAAAAAGATACCACCAAAAAAAGCTTAGACGGTCTTTGGTTCTACGGCATGAAGACTTAAAATTTCTACCCACCTTGAAGCAGGACGGACAACTGTCCTCAGACTGTGGACAGGCCGACCAGAACCACTTGGGCATGGGTCCCCTGCTTGCCGTGGAGATGTAGTAACCCATAGCCAGAGGCTGCTGTAGAAGGTTCGGTGTCTCATCCTGCGGATCGGAGAAACCCAGGCCGCCAGCGCCCCCTGTTGTTCCGCCGTTTAACTGCTGCGTCGAGTGATGTCCCGGAGATCCGGCGTTGCCGCCATCTTGTCCGCGGGGAGATCCCACGGGCGACCCGAGCTCAAAGAGAGAACCGATGTCGTCGATATCGTCTTTGAGGTCGGCGAATTCGGAGAGGTCCACGCCCTCTACGCCAAAGTCACTATAATCTGTTATGTCGACACGCTCCTGCTGGGTCGGAGGGCCAACGTTTGTCTGAAAAAGAGAGTAGCGATGCAATATCCATTTCTATCTTTTAGTTCATTTGATCAACTCATAAGTGGAATTAGGCAAGACGGAATCTACGGAGATTATGAGAGGTCTCCAGTAGAACCACTCAAAAAATATTTACCACAAAGTTTGCCTTATAGCAAGTTAACTTTCGAGTCCATTGTTGTAAGTAAGTTTGCGGTTGGAACAGGTCAAGCGAAATACTGATATATAAAATTTGTAATATGTAAAATCTCTACATATATAGATAAAATCACACCATTATAATGATGATAAAAACATATATAAGAATACTAAAATCATCCTGTAATGCAATACAAAAGTGATGGTCTACTAATACTACTATCACGACTATGACTACTACTACGACTTAGACTAGCACTACTACTACTTCTACTACAACTGCTGCTACTACTGACTCCTACTAATACTATCACTACTACTACTACTACTACTGCTGCTACCACTACTACTACTACTTCTACTACTACTACTACTACTACTACTACTACTACTACTACTACTATTACTCTTACTACTACTACTACTACTACTACTACTACTACTACTACTACTACTACTACTACTACTTTACAACTACTCGTAATACAACACATTTTTTGGACCTGATAATAACGAAACATTTTCTTTTTTCGTACCTGAGCGCGGGAGGAAGTTGGGAAGACGAGAATGTGCGTAACGGAAGAGTCGCGCGGCGTGCTGAGCGGGCAGTTGCTGGACATCTGCTCCTCAATCTTGATGTTGTCCGTCATGATGTGGAAGGTGGACTGGGGCTCCATGGAGATGAGGCAGGCGCTCATGATGCTGGGGGTGTCCTGCGTGCCGAGGAAGCCGCACACGCCGCACATGTCACGCAGCTGCTTGCTTACGAGTACTAAGTTCGATTTCGACAGCAGGCCCGACCAGCCCTTGAGCTCGCCATGCCCGATGCGCCCAAAGCGGCCCACCACCAGTCGCCACGGGATGCCCGTGGATGAGATCACGCCCAAGATGAACTCCCAGAGCTTCTGCAGGCCGATCTTGCGAGCTGACGCCTTTTTCCTGCGATTCCTGAGAAGAAAATGGAAATTATAAGCACATGTAAAAAAGAAGGAAAATTTAACAGTAGCAAACTAATCTTATGCAATTTTCAATCTAAATGAAGTTGAGAATTTTTTCTTTTAAAAGAAACAAATGGTTAAGAAGCTTTATCATAAAAATGTGTAATAATTACACTGGGAGTATGTGAGTTACTCATAAAAGTGCCCACTTTTAGATGGAAAAAACATGTATCATAGTAATGTAATTCTATTAGTAATTGGGAGATGCCGGCGGTCACAGCTTTTTATTATTCACTTAAGAACTTCACTGCTTTCCAAGGCTTCAATTATCAGACAGCCCTAGGCTTACTAGGACACCATTTTTTCCCCCAAAATTTCCCCATTTTTTCTAAGAGAAAAAACATCCAAAATTTTCCAGAAAAAATTCTCAATTTTTCCAAAATATTCCCTTTTTCATTCTTTTTTTTAAAAACCCTTCATAAAAATTTCCTTACCTATTGGGTATTTCTATATTAATCATCCTAGTCTCCATGAGCTCCCCAGTGTCATCAGTACAGACTGCGAGCAGCCAGCGCTGGTCCTCCGACAGGCAGTAGCCGCAAAAGAGCACCCCCGTCTTTTCCTTCTGGTCGCTGCACGCCTCGGTCAGCTGCGACTGGACGTCGCTCTGCGGCCCCAGGACGAACGGCGGGCTGAAGATACGGTAGGGGGTGTCGCCGCGCTCCTTGAGGAGTTTTTCTGCGGCGGCCGCGGGCCCGAAGCCCGTCAGGTGGCGTGCCGTGACCTGGTGCAGGATGTTACGCCCGCACTGTGTGAAGACGGAGAAGGCCATCGTGCGCATCATGGAGCTTTGTTCAGGGTTATTTACATGGTCCATGATGGTCTGTAATGGCACAATCTGAAACACAAGCAATTCCCAGGGTTATTTACATGGTCCATTATGGTCTGTTACGCCACACTGAAAGAAAAGAAATCCGTCTTCTCCTAATTTCAAATATGTACCTATTAAGTGATTAGTGTTGGAAGGTGTCAGAACACACATAGAATCCAGATGTACATTGGTAAACATGGAGTGGTGTTTAACCCATGTGAGCGCAAATTGTAAAACGCAACATTCTGACAGCCAGTTGCCAAATTTTTAAGCTATGTAAGGGTCTTTTTGATAGGAGAGCCAGGCTCATCTTCAAATAAATTTGATTATCTCTTGTTGCTATCAACAGCTTAGGTCATATTGCTAGGAGATAGAAGGGAGGAAATTCCCTTCTCTTCAGAAATAGTTCCAAGGGATCTTTCAGTTGCAGAAGTATCATGGACAGCCCTCCACAACGCAGCACATTTATAAAGCGACCAGGCCAACCGGCTCATTAGGATCCAGCGGCGACTCGAATCTGCAAAATGACGCTTGAGAGCCCAGCATCGTAACCACTAGGCCAAGGTGGATACCTATAGATACCCTGGGTGAACTTGGATAGGTGTTTAATTAAGCGTTATTACCTGCAGCTTGACGTGGCTGCGTATCTGTTCGGGCAGGAAGGTGAGCATCTCCTGGTAGCACCGGAGCAGGCCCAGCGTGGAGAGTCGGTTGATGTCCTCCCAGTCGTTGCCGTACGTGAACGGGTCCACCACGTACACCACCACCGACGGGTACTCATTGTTGTCCCCGTCCATGTCCGGCGGCTCCTGCTGCTGCGGCTCCTTCGTCTGGGGACCGTCAGTGCCATCTGGTGAGAGAACGAGAAAGTAAAGATAAAGGCTGGGAAATATTTCAAAATGCAGCAAGAGGTTCTGTATTGGGTTAGAGATATGAAGTCAAAATTACTGATATGGGGAACCTTGGGGTTGGATACTGATAAGAGGTACTGGTACCTGTATCTTTTCAAAAAGAACCTTATCGTACCATTTCATTCCTTTAAATATACTCTGAACGATACTAACCACAGTGAAGTTATCATTTATTAGGGAATGCTCGGTTAAAACTAAATATTCACAACAAAATTTATAAGGTAATAATGCAATCAAGTACAGTTAAGATACCACACAGTTTCATTGGTATCAACACCCATACTGTACTGTTTTATTCTTAGAGGTATCCATCCCTAGAGAACCTGTTATCAATCCCTAGCCTAGAAAAATATCTTCTAAGAACTAAATACACTAGGAAATGGGGATCTTGCTACAAAATCTTAACCTATTGGATCCCAGCATCCCATAGAGAGATACAGATCTTCACGTCATAGATGTGTGTATTTAAACCCATTGGTTCCGGGATCTCATAAAGGTGGAAGAGACGTGTGTATTTGCGGTGTGGTATCTTACCCTTATCGTCGTTGTTGCTGTTGGACTGTGGCGTCCTGGGCCCGGCGCCCCCCGTGGAGTTGTTCAGGTCCTGACTGCTGGGCGTGTGCGGGTGGGGAGACGGCATGGGGTGGGGCTTCGCATGCTGCACCCGACTATTCACACACTCGAACAGCGACTTGTCCAGCGTCTGAGTGGCAAGTTGAGGTGCTGGAAAAGAGAGAAAAAATTAAGTTACTTACGTTTTTTTCATTGTGGGAGTATGCATCCAAGTTCATTCATTTATGACAATCTGCAAATTTGTTAATGTCGGTTAAAGAACAGAAAATAATATAAGTCAGACATATTTACATCTCTATCTATATCTATCTATCTCTATCTATATCTATATTCAAAATGGGAATGAACATCATAATTAAATCTTTTAGTGCAATTGGTTTTGGAAATGTCTAGTAGAGGAGCAGAAAAGAAAAGAAGTGGGACTATCATTTTTTTTTTCTTAATGGGAATGTACAAAACAATTCACCCATAAAAGATAATCAACCTTCAGTAATATTTAGTTGAGGTTGAGGAAAGAACAATTCTTTGGAGAGTGACCAGTTCAGTTTTTTTCATAGTGAAAATGTTATTTTAATATATTCACATAAAATGTACAAAACTAAGTGTCAAGTTAAGGCGCACAAAAAAAGATACAAATCCATTCTAGTATTAAGTAAACAAAGATTTCAAATCCGTCTTATACAATAAACAGTTTTTAAAATGGTATACAGGCAATTGTATCAAGCACCCATTTCCCAAGGGCAAAGACATGAATTCAATATATTCTCTTACCTAGATGATGGCGACATGCCTGTGCATATAACCTGAGCTTGCCCGCAACTGGACCATCCCCTAGATGCGTGAACCAGGAATCGATGGGCTGGTCCGACAGATTCTTGGCGGCTGTTTTTCCGACGCGCATAATTCCGTCGCGCAACACTTTGGCGATCGGGCAGTGTTTTCCGAGACGCATCAGCTCGTAACTCGTGCTCAGCTCCTTGAAGAATTTTTTCACGTGCCCGAGGAGGAAATCGCTGTCCGGTGCGACGACGACGTAGGCGATATCGCGCGGCTTCCCGTGAGGCTCCAGGAGCAGCTTGTCCCAGAATTTCAGCGCCTGCGGGGCGAAGGATAGCCACTCCTTGTCGTAGCCCACCAGTAATGCTGGGATGGGCTGCGGCTCGCACGCCTCTTCCACACCTGTGGGAAAGTAGAGGGAAACTTTTAGTAAATAATAATAATAGTGATGATGATGATGATAATAATAATCCTTATCTATCAGACAGATTAATGGGATTGACCTAATTTAAAACCAAGATTGCAAACTTGAAAATAACATAGGGAATCTTTCAGATTGACGGGCCAGGCTCTTCTTTCAATGAAATTGATCACCTCACACACATGAGTGTGTGAAAGGTTCTCTAGGTTATGTTACTACAAACTCATATATGCGTGTGTGATAATGGAAGGGTTAGAATGATAGAGACCCAATGCTAAGGCTACTTTCGTCCAAAGCACAAGAATGCAAAGATTTTTGAAAACCATCTAAACCCTGTCTTGTTGGTATTCATTGGATAACTCTCACTGAGTACTCTCAGTACCCATGTACCAGTAGGGTTTTTAGTCATTTTTCAGTTGTTTTTTGCATCATTTTGCATTGGCCAAATTAGCCACCAGCGGCATAAGGGTATAAGAGAGATCCTAAAGGACAATTAAATGTAAAGGAAAGATTCTTTCTGTGCTTGGTCCCCTTGGACCCTGCTACTCAAATATGAGTGAGAGAAGGTAAGAGCAAGAAGGTAAGAGGGAGAAGGACTGACCTCGTCCGGCTAGCTTGTGGAAGTCCTTCCAGGTGAGGGGCCCGGATATGGTGTAGGTGGGGTCCCATAACCTGGTGGTGCGCTTCTTCTGTATGGCGTCCTGGAGCAGCGGCTGCAGCGACTTCAGCAGGCGCAGAACGTCTTGAGAATTGGTAGGAACACGCGCGGCCGAACCTGGAAAACACACATGTACACATATAATTTAAAGGACCAACAATAGCCAAGAAATATCAGGACATGCATATGGGAACACATGTATCTGAACCTGGGAAATATACAATATATGTACACATATCATTTCAAAGTCTTTATTTGGGGACCCATAATACCCAAGAATTCTTTAGACACCCTGAGAATATTGGGCAATAACTGACAATAAGCAAGCACAGAACGTCTTGAGAATTGGTAGGAACACGCGCAGCCGAACCTGGAGAATACATACACATATCATCTATAAGTCTTTATTTGGAGACGCACAATACAGTGAAACTTCTCATTGTGATCACTCCAGAGATGTGAATACCTAATACTAATTTGAACACAATTTTCTTTCTGGTCCCATTTGTATTTCTATACATTATGAAAAGACCACTGAGATGCGAACACCCCCTAATCTTAGGCCATAACTGGCAGTAAACAGGTCCACTTTCATATTCACTGTAATCTGTTACCAAAGCCATCATTTGTTTTGGCTGTTGTATCATTTTTAATAAATTCAATCTGGAATTTTTTAAAATTTGATTTCAAATACTTAGAAATTTGATTTTGAAATAATGAATCCCTGGAAAGGGCAGCTTACCTTGTATGTAGGGCCATTTATGTAAGCTAGATTGCTTGAGGTCGCGGTCTTCCAATTTTACAGAGGAGCAATGGTCCATGGCCTGCCTGCCATACTCCAATGCTAAATAGCTAGCATCACAACCATCTGAAAATAAACAATGGAATAACTCATAAAATGCCCCAAAACATACTCTTAGCCAGGAGGGCGCCTAAGCGCCAATTGGAAACAAAACCCCTCAAAATCACCCTTTTTTGGGGGGTGAGGGTTTTCTTTAAATGTCAATTTCAATCCTATCACTGAATTTTCATCCACCTCGATATAAAACCCATGGCAGTCCTCGAGGGAATAGTGTGTACCACTTGCATAAAGTTATGCCATGTGGAGGTTGGCTTTTAATAAAACCACGGTTTCTCTAGAAAACACCAAATTTTGAAAATATGATATAATTTTGCTGGAGAGATATCAACCAAGATAGTTAAACGATTTTGGCCATTTTAACCCTTCAAATGCTAAGGCAATTTTGGCTGTTATAGACATGACAGATACATTCTACGAAATGTACAAGGAAATGTACAACGAAATGTACAACAGAGATATGCGGCGTCGACTTACCCTGCATCTGTAGCAGATTGACGTTGGGACTGAGACCGCGGTTGATGCTCCTGAGCCTGCTGTAGTTAAATAAGGCGGCACAGGAGGGGTAGGGGTTGGCGTACTGCTCCTCTAAGAGTCTGAGAATGGCCGGGGGCACATCCTCCCCCTGTTCCTTGTGCTCCTCTTTTTGGTATTCCATTGCTAGGAGAGACGGCTTGCGCCTCTCGTAGCGGTAATCCCGCATGCCCGTTATATCCACCTCGTCCTCGTAAAACAACCCTGAGTTGTGCCCGAGCTTTCGGTTCATCACCGCGCTGAATCCACACGTGCAGCGATACTGCGCTTCGTTGGTCGGGTCCGCTATGTACAATCCGACGTCTGCGCCCTTAATGTTCATGTTGCACACACATATACTACAACTATCGAAGTTGTGGTCCTTGAATAGATTAAGAATGGAGTCCGAGAGTACGGTATTCACAACGAGGCTGTACGCCTCCGGGAGCTGACTGTTCGTCCCCTGCGGCTCGATCGAGTTCAAGTTCTTGTTCATGTACGAGGATGCGTTCGAGGCAGGCGACTGTAGCTCGTAGCTCATGGGCGTTCGTTGCTGGTTGCTGCCGTGGAAGGTCGCAGGCGACCGGTCGGGCTGCATGCGAGATATACTAGGGACATTCTCGATGGACGGCAAGTTAATATATTGGCTGCAATGGCTGCAAAAGAAGAAAGGAGAGAATGGAATAAGTTAGGACGGAGATCGGCATTTTTTTAAAATACGATACGATACATTATCATCAGCTCCACTCTCATTCTAGCAGCTGACTGGTCAATTTCTTTGATGTATTGGACTGAATTGGGCTTCTAACATTGCTTTTAACATTTGTCAATGTTAGGAGCCCAATATTAATCACTTATTGGGGTCATAAAATGCCGTTCACAACATTCATTATTAGGACCCCAATATTTTCATGTAGTGCCATGGCAGCACTTTTTCTGCTAACTACATTCTCCCCTGACAGAGCTGGCTTTTCAGATACATTTTCAACTGCTTGGTCCATTCCAACCTGACTCATTCCAAAACATTAACATTTTTAAGATATCTTTGCGATAAAAGCAAATGCCTGATGGCTAAAATGTTCATCATAACCAAACCAACAACTCTTCTTCAAATACTTAACAAATCCATGTTCTACAGTGAATTTATCGCCGATACCCTCTCGGAAGCAGACGTAAATTTTCGAGGGTTGACTCACCTAGGAGGCGGCGGCTGAGGGTGCTTCTCGATGATGGGTAGAGGGTGCTGGTGCCAAGAGGGTTTGTAGGAGCACCAGGGTGGCAGGGGCATGCTGGGCAGCTTGGCACTCGGCAGTTCGATCGGTGCATACTTCGACGAGCTAACGAACTTGGCGACGACCGGTGGCTTGTACACGAACGACCAATCCTATGGATAAACAGGCAAAATTATAGCTACAGTATGACAATAACAAAGTAAAATATGGCATGAATACCATAAGGAATCTTATTAAAATTCAAACCAAGAAGACATAAAACACTAGATACTAAATAATGCAATGATACATTATGTAAAAAAAAAAAAAAAAAAAAATGCTCACAGCGACCAAAACCAGCCGGACAATTTTGCTGAAATATTCCAAGCCAAAGCATAATTGGCAAAATATTTGAAGGAGAAATGGTGATCAGATCCTTACCAACAACTCTTCTTGAAATATTTTGTAAAATCATTCTCAATTGAAAAGTTACAGTCAAAAGTATTTTAGATCCAGATGACTATTTCTGGACGAACTCTTCAGTGTTAATGGGTTAAGTCTTTTCAGGATAAGAATACAAAACTATCATGTATTCGTGCGTTGAATCTAAATTACACATTTGGTGTTTCACTTTTAAAAAATTCAGAGCAAAAACTCTTGCCACGTCCAAAATTCTTTACCATCATGTAATGATACAGTGGAACCTGTGGTGATATCGCTCTAACAAAAGCAATATATAGAAAATATTTGAAGGAGAATTGTTCATTTGGACTCTATTGACGACACTTCTTCAAATATTTTACATAATCATGCATAATTCCAAAGCTATTTTCGAAAGTGTGACCGGTCCAGAAAACACTGGTCAAAGAGATCTCTAGGCATGATTGTGTTAAATTCGCTGCCCATGCGATCTCTTTATGGAGTTTTTTTTAATTCCTACTTCAAAGGTTACAAAACAACACTTTTAATGGGCCTTCCCTTTTTTAAAGTTTTTTTTATTAACAGTTCAGGTTCCACTGTACATGATCATTATTAATCCTTCGTTTACACCAATGCAATGAAGTACATTCTCCAAGTGGTGAAATTGACCCCAATAGGAATATCTGCCCAAACTGGTATGAACCATATTTCTTAATTATAAATAAATGAGACCCCAGAGTCCCACTTAAAAAATGTCGAAATCTACAGCACTGTTGCCATGACAACTGTCAATCATTCTAGCTACATGTCCATGGCTTACAAGAATAAAAAATTTCAGTGATACTTTTTTCGAAGTTTGCCTCTAAATTTCAATTTAGGAAGTCAAATGAATTAGGAAGCTGGTGTGTGCTAAACTTATAAAATAGCACAAGTGAACTGACAACAAGAAGGCTAGGAAGCTACCTATATAAACACATACCTATATGCATGTATACATAAATGCATAAACATCCACCCAACACACACATGTGAACATAGAAACCTACGCACACACACAACCACACACATGCAAGCATACGAACATATAAACCTTTGAACACACACACTCACACATTTGAAGATAGAAACCTATGTACACATACACAAACACTCACACGAAGGCCTCAGTATATAACTAAGGAATCTGTCTACCTATCTGTGTCAGTCCATGCACCCTGACAAAAAAATTATACTAAAAAAAAAAAGAAGAAAAAAAAAAAGAAAAATCTTTTTCATATCAAAAAAATTAATAACTTAAACAATTTTTGGGAGGACATATCGTAAAAAAAGGTGGGGGTGGTGCGGGGGGGCAGGCTGGGGGAGAAGTGCTGTGTAAAATAGTAGTAGTAAGCTAGAGAATGTACCCCATCACTGTGATGCTGCTTTCGACTCACGCTCGGCTTGCACACCTTGATCGGCACCTCCTCTACGTGGGGGGTCGTCGTCATGGGCTCCGCCTTGACGACCACCTGCTGCTGCTCCGGCGCCATGGCAACGTACTCCGTCTCCGTACCCATGCACGGCGACTGGTCCGTCGTGTGGTTCTCGTGAGACGGGGGCGTTGGGTACATCTGAGACAGCTCCGTGGCTCCTACAAAACAATACATGTAGGTGAATGAGTGATAGGAATTAACAGGAATCAAAATGGGTTGATATCAAATATTGATATTGAATGGGAAAAAGTTTTGTTTCTAAAAAGATAAGTATGGTACCATATCATTTAAGACCACTGAATTAAGGTTCCTGGGAGGGAGGCATGCAGTATCGTTAAAAAAAGTCTAAGTTATCGTGTCATGAAGGAAATATCGATATTGCATGGTATAATGAACATTTTAAAGGTGCCAATTAGGGATGGATACCTTCAAGAACGAAACAATACAGTACCGGTATCTGTTCCAATGAAGTGGTACAATATTTTAATGGTACTGTAAACAGTACTTTATCGCAATATTACGTTATAAATTTTGTTGTGAATAGTCATGTTTAGGAACCTGGACAATCCCTAATGAATGATAACTTCTCAGTGGTAAGTATCTCTAAGACTACCTTTTAGGAACAAAACGGTACCATACAGAACGTGAACAGGTACCGAAACCGGTACCTCTTCATGGTACCCAACCCTAGTTCCAATCCACGAGTGCTTACCTAGGTTTCCTGATCCAGTGCTGCTGGACAGACTGCGTCCTTGGGCCATCTTTGGGGGCTTCTCGTCCACAAGCTTTGATATGGGGGCCTGCACTGGCATATTGAACTGCAACTGCAAGGAAAATAATACATGTCATCAACTCAACTTAAATCAGAGGAAATTATGAAAATTATGATTTATTATCATTTAATCCTTGATCGACTTCTCTCCTCCTTTAATAATTAATTATCAACGCTTCCTCTATCATCATATACCCAGAGTAATTTCTTACATCATTATCAAACATAAAATTGATTTTTTTTCACCTTAATATAAACCCAATGACATTGTAAAAGGTTATTATGCCTTACTTCAGTAAGAAAATACATGTTTAGGGTGGAACTATGAGTATATTGGAGTCTCCCGTGAAAAATAGGACGCCTCGAAATTTCACTATTGGAAAATTTGTGCACACAGTATCTAAATCCTGGATAAGACCCTGAATATCACTTACACTTGTCATCATCACATAACCCTAAACTTCCACGGACCATTTCATCATTTGCAATTGCCTCTTTATTCATTTTAAAATAATCCTTCAATGTTATCGCTTACTTCATGCCCTACATCAATTAGCCCTTCATTATCATTACTAACTCTTCCTTCACCAAGTTCACCATTATAAACCAAAAATTCATCAATAAACCAAAAATTCATCAATAAACCAAAAATTCATCAATAAACCAAAAATTCATCAAATTTAAAAAAAGTTCACCATTATTACACCACTTACCCCTTCATCGTTACTGTCTTCATCCGAAGTATCGAATATTTTGTCCAGGTCGCTGTAGCGAGGGTTGAGGTCCTCTGAGCGCACGAGGTTCGTACTAGCAGGAGCTACATTGGGAGTGGAAGGTGATACCGCCATGTTCATGTCTGCAGAGACAATACGAAGAGAAGATAATGAATGTCAAATCTGAATGAATGAATGAATGAATGAATGAATCTAAACAAATGAATCTGAATGAATGAATCTGAATGAATGAATGTATGTATCATAAATAACAAAAGATAATGAATTTCAAATTTGAATGAATCTGAATGAATAAATGAATGTATGTATCATAAATAACAAGAGAAGATAATGAATATCAAATATGAATGAATGAATATGAATGAATGAATGTATGTATCATAAATAACAAAAGATAATGAATGTCAAATATAAATGAATGAATATGAATGAATGAATGTATGTATCATGAATAACAAGAGAAGATAATGAATGTCAAATATGAATGAATGAATATGAATGAATGAATGTTTGTATCATGAATAACAAGAGAAGATAATGAATGTCAAATATGAATGAATGAATATGAATGAATGAATGTATGTATCATAAATAACAAGAGAAGATAATGAATGTCAAATATGAATGAATGAATATATGTATCATGAATAACAAGAGAAGATAATGAATGTCAAATATGAATGAATGAATATGAATGAATGAATGTATGTATCATAAATAACAAGAGAAGATAATGAATGTCAAATATGAATGAATGAATATGAATGAATGAATGTATGTATCATAAATAACAAGAGAAGATAATGAATGTCAAATATGAATGAGTGAATCTTAATGAATGAATGTATTTATCATAAATAACAAGAGAAGATAATGAATGTCAAATATGAATGAATGAATCTAAATGAATGAATGTATGTATCATGAATAACAAGAGAAGATAATGAATGTCAAATATGAATGAATGAATCTGAATAAATGAATGTATGTATCATGAATAACAAGAGAAGATAATGAATGTCAAATATGAATGAATGAATATGAATGAATGAATGTATGTATCATGAATAACAAGAGAAGATAATGAATGTCAAATATGAATGAATGAATCTAAATGAATGAATGTATGTATCATGAATAACAAGAGAAGATAATGAATGTCAAATATGAATGAATGAATCTGAATGAATGAATGTATGTATCATAAATAACAAGAGAAGATAATGAATGTCAAATTAGATGAGTGAATCTGAATGAATGAATGTATGTATCATAAATAACAAGAGAAGATAATGAATGTCAAATATCAATGAATGAATCTGAATGAATGAATGTATGTATCATAAATAACAAGAGAAGATAATGAATGTCAAATATGAATGAATGAATGAATCTGAATGAATGAATGTATGTATCATGAATAACAAGAGAAGATAATGAATGTCAAATATGAATGAATGAATCTGAATAAATGAATGTATGTATCATGAATAACAAGAGAAGATAATAAATGTCAAATATGAATGAATGGATATATAAGAATGAATGTATGTATGTATCATGAATAACAAGAGAAGATAATGAATGTCAAATCTGAATGAGTGAATCTGAATGAATGAATGTATGTATCATGAATAACAAGAGAAGATAATGAATGTCAAATATGAATGAGTGAATATGAATGAATGAATGTATGTATCATAAATAACAAGAAAAATGTAATTTTTTAATCTGTGCCTAGAATCTGTCAGTCTGGGCGCCGAAATTGCATCTAGACTTCAAAACAACGTTTAAATCTGAAATTGTGAAAATGCAAGCAAGAAATCTACACTTCCAACCACATGATTTATTGGGACGTTAGATTAAGGGCATTGAGATTAAGCCTGAATCATTATATGCAGTTTCACAGGTGCCAGGTATCTGATCCCAAGATAGATAATTGTAAGACTTGGCCTCTAATATTTCCTGTTAGCAACTGGATATTTCTTTGCTAGGTGCCCGAAAGGCATCTAGCAAAAAAAAATAGGATTTTTGAAAATTCTGATTCGATTCGTACCTTTCTCATCTACACCAAAACTGAATACATCCGCACCCCGCCGATCTTCATCCTGAAAAAGACAACGAGAGCATATGAGAATGATAAAATGGCAGGAACTGCATAATTACTTATATGCTAGAATCGAATTGACGCAACTAAAGAAAAGACTGCAGCATGTGTAACTGAACTTCTTCACAGGCTGAAGGAATTTTTATACAAATATTTTCTTTTTGCAAACAAAAGTGGTCCATCACTATCTGTCTGGGGAAAGTGCAATTTTTGAGAACATGGCAAAGCGGTACAATAATCAACATGGTTCAATTTCATTATAATTTGAAGGCCTAGGGAAAGTCACCGTCCCGGCCATTGCTGCAAAAGGTACATTGTGGAATGGTACAATAATCAACATGCTTGAATTTTTAAATTTAAAATAGCACAAATACCCTCCAGCAGGGCTGTAACACGAAATTTCAAGCCGTATAAAGTAATAAACATGGTTTAACTTTATTATGAGAGGAGATATACTGACCCTGCCGAAGGGCGACGGCCTGGGGAAGTCTCCGTCCCGACTACTGCTGCGGAACGGCCGACTCATGGAGAAGTGTCCCGCGCTGGTGGGCGACTCCTCGGTGAACTCGTACGGGTCATGTTCCACGGGTGCGGGCGAGGGTGCCCTCTGGTGTGCCAAAGCCGCTGCTTTCGCGGACGCGTTGTTCACCCCCGCCATCGGGGGTTTCAAGCCCGGCTCCTGTTTAATGCTGATGCCTTTCATATCGCGCGGCTCTGTTTTTAACCGCTTGACCGAGTAGTGAAACCTGGAACATGCAAGATTGAAATTAATTTCAAATTATTTTGACAATAGGCTAGGCTACTCAAAAATAACCCTTGGGGACACCTAAATCTTTTTGTGAGAAATTTCTAAAAATCTCTATTTCAAGCATATATTTGAAATTTTTCACCTTTACATTTTCCCTAGAATATTGTATGAGGATATTATGCCTTATTTCATACATGTTCAGGGTTGTATTTTGAGTATAACATAGTCTTCAAAAAAAATTGGACGCCCCAAAATTTATGCAATTGCCAATTTTGGGCACCGAGTTTCGAAATCCAGGCCAAGACCATGAACAAAACAAAAACCAAAATGGCGAGCACTTACCATGCATTGAGAGAATTAAAGTCGTAGAGCGATTCCGTAGGAAGTTCCTCGGCCATCTCGCCCTCCTCGTAATCCCGCTTCTTCAGCGTGGGCCGTTTGATAATCCCGAACTGCTCCGTGGGCGGCCGGTGCGAGTCCACCCAGTGGCTGACACTGTCCATTTTACTGTCGCCCACGTTTGACTGATATGGTGAGGTGAAGTTCTCCGACTTGGCCACAGAACCGGGCGTTTTTGTATAAATATCGCCGGCGGCGCCACCTGGCGTCGTTGTTGTAGCCGCGCCGGCGCCACCCGCGCTGGCGTCTTGAGATTCATTCTGTTTCGTATTAGAAGCACTATTATTCTCCAGCTTCACCACGCCACCGCCACCGTCATTTTTCGTAGCCGGCGGGTGCGGGCTGAGCGTGGGCATGGTAGGGTCCGTATTTTGGCTGAGAGAGGGCGCACTGTGCGATGCGTCGAGCGGAGACGGCGCAGCAGAGTGCGGCGAATCGAGGCTCTGATCGCCGCCGACGCCCGAAACTCCCGCGGGCGTCGTCGCGGTCGTGTTATGTAACTGAGGTAAGGAGGTATTGCTTGGCACTGCGGCGGCGGACCCGGCGGCTACGGTGGAGACTCCCTTGAAGTTATTCGTGGAGGAGGATGCGGAGGAGAAGGCGGGGTTGGCCATGCGCTGCGTGGTGACCATGTCGATGTCCTGCAGCAGGAGCTCGTCCGCGACGGGGGAGCGGCGGTGGAAGGGGATGGCGCCGCGATGGCCGTGCCGGGAAAGCTGCTTCTCAAGCTTCTCCGTGCGCTCCCCCTTCCCGTGCTTACCGCTGCCACCACTGGTGCTGCCACCTTTATTCAGACTCCCCGGCCGAGGCTTATTGCCCTTTGATCTGAAAAGTGACAAACATATTGCAATTAAACCACTCATACCACCAGATTTTGTAATATCACCAGAAAGATTTCAGAAAATTCCCTGGAAGAAATGACATTGACATGCTTTAAGTGTCTTAGAAATAAAGTTGTGTTGGGTCATGTACAGGCTCTGCAGGGGTCCTAACGACCAACTAATATGAATGGTCATTAACAGGTCAGCCAGTGCATTCGGATATTTCCTGGCTTCACACAGCAGTTTAGTGAGTGTCGCCCAGTATATTTCTGCATTCAGCAGGACCAGGCTCAATACAATCTAATGGAGATATTGAGGCATGAATGGGTTAAAACTTACTTGAGGCACCCGCACTGGTTTCTCGTGGTTGGTTCCACGAAGTCCCACGTGCCGATATTCTCTGTGTCGCTCGTATTCTGTTCCTGATTGTTGTGGGACCTACAATCGCAAGAAAACACAATGTTAATTCATGTAACAAAGGCAAAAGATACAATGCAAATCCAACCAACAACAAGCTATTATTACATCTGAGAATTCCAAAGAAATGGATGTAAACCAGGGTCAATATTATAACACATAGTATTGTGTATCTAACTTCATCTGGATTTTGATGAAACTGTTACAGGGCTATAAATTAAGTTTATATCAGGGAGCCTAATTGTATCTTCAAAAGTAACGCCATGTTCTGTGTATAGAAACCAGCAATGTTTGGGCTCCCTGCAGAAATTTGACGGAGCCACAGAATTCAAGGGACTCCTGGACTCCCTGCTCTAGCTAATTTCAAGCCCTGTGTTTTTATTGCCATTTCAAATATTCCATTTTTACTTGTACATGTCGCAATACTTATCCTATGCTTTATATCTATTTCTCTTGGATTCAAGTAGTGTTTCTAGTTACCAGAAACATAACCTAATACTTTTTTCTCCACTTTCTGACACTGCATCTATACAATATAAACTTATATTATAAGTAAAGAACAAACCGAGTTGAAGTATTTGTAGGTTTTGAAATGAAAATCTGGACATTCTTTGAATAACACACTTGACAAAAACATATAGCTGAATGACATAATATCACACTAGTTTCTGAAAATATTCACACACACTGATGAAGAAAAGCTTCATCACCATGAAAAAGAAGCCTTAGCAATTTACAAATGTAATGATCAAGCCACGACAAGCAGTTATCTAGATTCCTTTCAAGACACCTCTCTTAATAGTTTCTTCTTAATAAATCCCTTATCCTGAACCTGCCTTAGTTTTTGTGCTATTTTTGTGTATTAGAAGCATAAAAGCAACTGGTTTTCATTCCCCAACTTCGCCCTGACACCAATTATAATTCCTAGTGCAACTCTTTTTTTTTCTTTTTTTAGTATTTTTTTCAAAAGAAGTGTGTTTCATGCATGTTTTATGTTGGTTGGGAGTTGAGGGGTGGAGAAATCTTTAGAGTAGGGTAGCAAAATTAGTTAGGGAAGTGTTACATGAAACACACCGATTATTCATTTTTGGCCTAAGAATACAAGATAAAGTTTTGTCAATATTATTTGGATATGAAAAAAACTACAATAATTGTTTCATTATCATGATAAACCATGAATGAGTGCATGATTGTCTAAAGCTGTTCTACAGGAGAGAGAGAGAGAGAGAGGAGAGAGAGAGAGAGAGAGAGAGAGAGAGAGAGAGAGAGAGAGAGAGAGAGAGAGAGAGAGAGAGAGAGAGAGAGAGAGAGAGAGAGAGAGAGATAGAGATAGAGAGAGAGAGAGAGAGAGAGAGCGAGAGAGAGCGCGAGAGAGAGAGAGAGAGAGAGAGAGAGAGAGAGAGAGAGAGAGAGAGAGAGAGAGAGAGAGAGAGAGAGAGAGAGAGAGGAGAGAGAGAGAGAGAGAGAGAGAGAGAGTCAGTGAGAGAGAGAGAGAGAGAGAGAGGAGTCAGTGAGAGAGAGAGAGAGAGAGAGAGAGAGAGAGAGACAGAGACAGGAGAGAGTCAGTGGAGAGAGAGAGAGAGAGAGAGGATGAGAGAGAGAGAGAGAGAGAGAGAGAGAAGGAGAGAGTGAGAGGAGAGAGAGAGAGAGAGAGAGAGAGAGAGGAGAGAGAGAGAGGAGAGAGAGAGAGAGAGAGAGAGAGAGAGAGAGAGAGAGAGAGAGAGAGAGGAGAGAGAGAGAGAGAGAGAGAGAGAGAGAGAGAGAGAGGGAGAGAGAGAGAGAGAGAGAGAGAGAGAGAGAGGGAGAGAGAGAGAGATCCCAGTAAGTCAGCCAGTCTAGGAAGAGAAGATGCGGCGGCAAATTACTTGAGAGGAAATCAATTATCCGTGCATTGCCGCCGCCACCCAGACAGCGCTCTATCACAATGGATTACTGCTCTCAGCCAAACAACTCATCTCCTAGCGCCTTATACCACTTCTACTGCAGCTAAAACCATTACTGGCTCTCAGCCAAACAACTCATCTCCTAGCCTTATACCACTTCTACGCCAGCTAAAACCATTACTGCTCTCAGCCAAAACAACTCATCTCCTAGCGCCTTATACCACTTCTACTGCAGCTAAAACCATTACTGCTCTCAGCCAAACAACTCATCTCCTAGCCTTATACCACTTCTACTGCAGCTAAAACCATTACTGCTCTCAGCCAAACAACTCATCTCCTAGCGCCTTATACCACTTCTACTGCAGCTAAAGCCATAAGGGGGCGATGCTCACACAGGTCACGAACGCTGCCATAGGTCTTTAACCTTACCACATTAAGACACACCAGAAAGGACTTGGTCACTATTTCTGTCATAATGTAGACTAAATCGTGACTCGGTACTGGCCAGTTAACAGTAGGGGAGGAAAACGTAGAACTTGGTAAAAACCAGCGCCTTACCCCCAAGTCTTGCCTGGGCCTGGAGCAGCCAAAAACATTAGGACTAACTCAGTAATATATTTGTTAACAGGACAATTTTGGGAAAAATTTGGAAGAAAAAAATGTCAACAAGAACCTGAACCAATAATTACCCTTCAAATACTGTTTTCCCAAGTCTCATAGATCCTGATAACACTGGTGAAGATTTCTAGGCATGGAAGTATATGCATCTCTCTCTCTCTCTCCTCTCTCTCTCTCTCTCTCTCTCTCTCTCTCTCTCTCTCTCTCTCTCTCTCTCTCTCTCTCTCTCTCTCTATATATATATATATATACATATATATATATATATATATATATATATATATATATATATATATATATATATATACTATATATATATATATATATATAATATATATATATATATACTATAATGATGTAAACTTCAATTCAATATTATCAGTTGACAATTCCTGGCACTAAAACAATAGTGGCCTTGACCGTTTATAATCAATCCTAAGACCAAATAAATAAGTATGCAAACCCCAAGAAAATTCCTCTAATTAGACAGCATTGCCCAGGCTGCCTAGGAGATTATAGCCATTAATGCGGCATTCAGATAGATCAATTAGCCGGGCGGGGCGGGCGGGGCGGGAGGCGATCATGTCAGCATCCAGCTAGAGCAGCTTGTCATGTGGTGGTGGTTGTTGCCAGGGGAGGAGAGGCAGCTCCTCACCTCAATTCACCCCTACGATCAACCTCTAAGCCAACAGCTACTAGAGGTGATGCTATATAGATGCTGTATATATTGATCTGTAGGGACCTAGCACTAATGCGGAAGGACGCAAAGACCATTTAAAACCTGTCATGTTGGTATTCATTGGATAGCACTCAGCTGAGAACTCTCAGATGAGTGCCCATATGCCAGGGTTTCAGTCTTCTTATAGATTTTTTGCATTATTTTGTATTGGCCAAACCATCCTCAATTGAAGTATTTATCGCCTATTAACCTTTAAGCCAAAGGCCAAGCTATTGATGCTATATAGATGCTGTACTTATTGATCTATATCTGTATATCTTGTTGGGACCGAGCACTGATGCTTTGACCAAGTTCCATCCTTTTTATACTAATGATTTAGCACTATATAGAGGATCTCAGTTCAGGGGGTGTTCCTTCAAGATTTAAGGTTTTCTGGAAAAACCAGCCTCAATTGAAGTATTTAATTATAATATTTATTATAATTATTATTATATTATTATTATTATTATATTATTTATTGCCTGTCAACCTCTAGGCCAACAACTAAAAGTGATGCTATATAGATGCTGTAATTATTGATCTGTTGGGACTCTAATGCTTTGACCACAAGTCATACTTTTTATATTAATCATTAAGCACTAGAAAGAGGATTTCATTCCTGGGGGTGTTCCTTTAAGATATGCAGTTTTATGGAAAAACCATCCACAATTGAAGTATTTGTCGCCTCCCAACCTCTTAGCCAACAGCTATAGGTGATGCTATATAAATGCTCTAACTATTGATCTATAGGGACCACCACTTACACTTTGACCACATTTCATACTAATCATTTGGCAGTTGATAGAGGATTTCAGTCCAGGGAGTGTTTCTTTAAGGTTTGCAGTTTTCTGGAAAATCCAACCTCAATTGAAGTATTTATCGCCTACTAACCTTTAACCCTTATGCTGCTGGGGGCCAATACAAAATGATGCAAAAAAACCTGAAAATTGGCTGAAACCCTGATTCATGGGTTCTCATATAAGAGTACTCAGCGTGAGGTTTCCAATGAATACCAACATGACAGGGTTTAGTTGGTTTTCACAAATATTTGCATTTGTGTGCTTGGACGAAAGTAGTCCCAGCATCTGAATGGGGCAAGGTTTGCGATTTTCTGGAAACACAATCTTCAATTGAAGCATTTATTGCCTACTTACCTTTAAAGCCAACAGACCTACTACAGATCCTATAGAGATGCCATATTTATTGATCTGTAGGGGCTGACCACTAATGCTTTAACCATCTGCCATCCTTTTTATACTATTGATTTAACACTAGATAGAGGAATGTCAGTCCATGGGATAATCTTTAATTTTTCCAATGCTGAGACTATTTTTTGTCCAAAGCGCAAGGACACAAAGATTTTTGAAAACCATCTAAACCCTGTCATGTTGATAAATCATTGGATAGCTCTAGCTGAGTACTCTCAGATGAGTACCCATTGTTTGCATCATTTTGTAATCGCCAAATCAGCCACCACCAGCATAAGGGTTAAGGTTTGCTGTTTTCTGAAAAGCCATCCTCAATCGAAGTATTTATCGCCTACTAACCTTTAAGCCAACGGACCTGCTACAGATGCTATATAGATACCTTATTGATCTGTAGGGAGCGCCCACTAATGCTTTGACCGCATGCCATACTTTTCATAACCATTCACACCTCAGAGCGGCCAAAAGAGGCCTGACAAATTTGAAAATATTTTACTTACAAAAGCATTTTCTTGAAAACATTTGAAGGAGGAATGTTGATCAGAAGTCAAACAACAACTCTCCTTCAAATAGTTTATGAAATTCTGCTTTGTTCACAAGTTATTTTCAAAAGTATGAAAGTAGCAGACGATTCCTTCCAGAGATACTCTGAGTGTTTATGGGTTACTCATTGAGCAATTGATGAAAACTTATATATAATAATCATTAAGCTATTGAAGAAAAAACATATACGATAACTCATCCAATACAAATGCCTGTATGTATGTGTGAAAGGGTTAATTTATCTATAATTATCTCCTACTAACCCTTTAAGCCAACAGCCCTGCTGTATAGATATAGTATTGATCAGTAGGGACTGACACCTAATGCCTTGACCCCACTCATCTTTTCTTCACTAATCATTGAGCAGTGGATGGGGATTTCAATCCAGGGGTCGTTCATGCTGTATATGCACTATTGATCTAAGGAAGCAGGGTCTTAGCCAGGAATAAGAAACTGGGTGCCTAAAATTGGCCGTTGTAAAACTTTTGGGCATCCAAATTTTTAAGGGGGACAACAATAAACTAAGATTTCAACCATAAACATGTATATATTTATCAAAGTAAGGCATGATATCCTTATGTAAGGTCATGGGAATTATATGATGATGAAAAAATTCAATGATATGCTTGAGATTGACATTTTAAGAAATTCCTCTCAAACGGATTTGGGTGTCCTGATGGGTGCTTTTTAAGGGTCTGGGTGTCCAAAAAGACACCCAGACGCCCTGCTGGCTAAGACCATGATCTAAGGAAGTCTATGCTGTGACCCCTTGACAACTGCTTTATATAAATCATTGGTAGGATAATTCAGATAATGGGCTTATCACTAAGCAGCTCTTCCACTTATATATTCAAGTGATATTTCCTTCACCTATTTTACTTTATTTTACTTAAAGGCACCCTAAGTCTCCATCAAAATTTTCTTATTGAAATCATTATCACTTTTCATTCTTTTATTCGCCGTGCCTGCTGTAAAATATGCTTATGCTGTAATATTTTGGTTGTATTATCCATATCTGATATAATTTAGCACTCCAAATTTAAGCCATATACAGTATTGTAAATTTGATAAATCCGTAGCTGTGATTATCTACCATTAACCCTTCCAATGCTGAGGCTACTTTGTCCAAAGCACAAGATCGCAAAAATTTTTGAAAAACATCCAAACCCTGTCATGTTGGTATTCCTTAGAAAGCTCTCACTGAGTCCTTTCATATGAGTACCCATGTGCCAGGGTTTCAGTCATTTTTCAGGATTTTTGCATCATTTCGTATTGGCCAAATTAGCCACTAGCAGCATAAGGGATAAATAAAGACTATCCACCTTCTACCACCCCTAACTATGCCAGGATTGTTGATCATTCTGGCGATTCCGATCATTATCTATGGTCTTTAAGCATTAGACTCACCACCATTTGGCCAGCCTGTCTCGTGATGACGACAATGGTGGTATATTTCCACCGCCCGGCCTGGCTCCGAGAGGCGGCGGCAGTGGCGGTGGAGCAAGTGGTGGAGGCAGGCACACGCTACTACAACACAGACAGAAAACATGCACATGTTAGAGCAATGCAAGCAAGGCTGGTGGGCGTAAAACGGGGAAAAACCCAAATCTCCCCATCTCGTGCACCCGCGATAGGGTGGCAAATAAAAAAGACAACCAGGGTCTGACAGTATTGAATTGCTTCCAATGTAAATATATTGTAATATTTTGATTGTTTCACCCATATCTGTGATTATCTGACCTTAACCTTTTTCATACTGGTACTCTTAACTAATTTCGGCTATTGATTGGGCTATCGAATAATGGGCCGAGCTGGAATTTGTATTTGGAATCTGGATATTGGATTTGTAATTTGTAATTCGCATTTACCATTTTAGGCTAAATTATGATTTACCAATTATGAGTGTTAAATACAGAGGAAATCAACTACCAACTACGAACCCTATTCAAAATTTTCAAAAAGATATTGTATTGTTAAGGAAATATTGGCATTGTATTGTATCGTGAACAATTTCAAGGTTCCAATCCCAATTCATTTCTATCTTACCAGTGTGGGCTAGTTGGGCTGGTGCTGTCAGACCCTGGCACCCAGGGCATGTCATGCATGCGCCACCCAAAGTAAGATGGTGATATGAGAGAGCTGTGGCAATAAGCAGAGCATAGGTGTGCAGGTGAAATGGATTACAGGTGAGATGATGAGAATCACAGAGATCACAAGAGAAAAGTAAGAGATTGATGATGATGATAAGGGTAATGACCATGACTATTGGTGGTTGTGATGATGATGGTGGTGATGATGATGATGATGGTGATGATGATGATGATGAGGAGGATAAGGGTAATGACCATGACTATTGGTGGTTGTGATGATGATGATGAGGATGATGATGATGATGATGCTGATGATAATGATGATATTGATGGAGTAGTGATGACTGTCAACAAAGATGATGATGATGATGAAGATAAGGGTAATGACCATGATGATGATGATGATAAGGATGATGATGATGATGATGATGATGATATTGATGTTGTAGTGATGACTGTCAACAAAGATGATGATGATAGTAAAGATATTTAAGATGATGACAGTGACAATGAAAAAACTGATGATGATGATGATGATGATGATGATGATGATGATGATGATGATGATGATGATGATGATGATGATGATGGATATGCCAGTGCTAGACATAAAATGATCAGGAGAATGAAGATTAGGGTGTAACATTAGACTGATGACAAAAAAGTGAGCAGATCTAGGAGATGAACAACAGAGATGAATAAGCATAGGATAACCAACATAATAATCGATGCACAAAATATAATAGCATGCATTGAAAACATGTATAGATGCATATGAAAACAAAACCACCACTAGTAGAAGGTAGTTGTAGTAGTGTGCAAGTGTCTACTACATGGCACGTGCTGACAGGATAATGGCTATCAAAACACATTATGTGCGATAAATCTCTACTAAAGAAAGCTTTGTGTTACACTGCTGGCAAATGCACACACGCACACACACACACACACACACAAACACACCTATCCAATGATATCGCAGTTTTCAAAACATAAAAATCATCCACTTTCCATTTTTATCAAATCAATTAAAATAATTCAAAACATATTTGAGCAAATTATATGGATAACCCCGATTCCTGCATAGGCTAATTTCAACAATGAAATCTGCCTGAAAGAAATGATTGACAGGTTCCGTTGACGCCCACTTCGCTCCAACATCCGCCGTGCTGGGAAAACAATACCTCGACAGATTGCTCTATTTGTTATCTCTCGGACCATAAATCAAAAACAGCATAAACGAATCAAACAGACAAGCGCCCGAAAAATCCATTCAGCACGCGACCTCGGGATTCAGACAATATCCAGCAATATTTCTCGGCGTTAATTATTCAACGAGCGTCCAATCCCGTCAGCCGACTGGCTCGCTCGCCGGACAATTTCCACCTTATCAACGCTGATGATCAATTTTTAATTCTGGCCAGAAGCAATTCGTCAGGGAGAGACGGGATATGATGGCACTAAGGATCCTACTACAGTCTTCCTTCTTCCGACCACGGGCGGGAAAAAAGAGTCAGTTTGCGCACATGAGCGCAGCCTTCATCCACTAACTCTCTTTGCATTGAGGTCAAAAAGCGATAAGCTTTCATGTAAAAAATTGTTTTTTATTCCTACATTCTAACCAAAATTTTGTTTGTCTTTTGGAGGGTAAATTCATAGGAATAAATGAATGAATAAAATAAATTTCAAATATTTTTTTTTTTAAATAAGTAATTACATGTTGATATAAATATCCATCCATGTCAAAATCAAGTTTGATAAGAAAAATACCAAATTCAAAAGGTGATTTCTTTTTCTTTTTTAAGTAATCCATGTATACAATTATTTATGTATTCATTTTGTTACATTTTATTACATTCTATTTCTATTTCTTTTCAACTTTTATTATTATCATCAATATCATTATCATTATAACCATTATTACTGCTACTATTATAATTAAATCATAATTATTATTACTACGATAATTATCATTATTATAATTATCACTATTTCCAATTTCATTTTCATTACTATCATAACAATTATAATTATTATCATTATTTTTATTATTATTATTATTATAACTATTATGATAATTATCATTATTATCATTATTATTATTATTATTATTATCATTATTATTATTATTATTATTATTACCATTATCATTATTAGTGTCATTATCATTATTATGCTCATAATTTTTGAAGAAACAGATATCCCGATCTTCTCCCAATAAATGAAAGAATGAATAAAATTCAGCAGGGAAAGTGAGAGCAATGATGACTTTTTGATGACTTCCTCTTTGCAGGGGGGATTATTCATTGTCCCGCGTAGATGATACATTAGATGTGTGGGGAGATGACAAGTGTTGTGGTGACCTGTTTTCCCACACAGGGCCCTACTGGCGGAGATAGGGCTGCCCTGTGGGTTATCTAGCTACTTAATTCTCACAGGCGACACTGGGACAGCACCTACTACGTGGCCATGACTAGTCCCCCCTATCTGCAGGGCTCGAAATTACCTGAAGCCCAAAGATGCACTGCCACTTAATTCTCACAGGCGACACTGGGACAGCACCTACTACGTGGCCATGCACTAGTCCCTCCTATCTGCAGGGCTCGAAATTACCTGAAGCCCAAAGATGCACTGCTACTTAATTCTCACAGGCGACACTGGGTAGCACCTACTACGTGGCCATGCACTAGTCCCCCTATCAGCGGGGCTCAAAATTTACCCTTTCAATGCTAAGGCTACTTTCATCCAAAGGACAAGTGTGCAAAGGTTTTAGAAAGCCATCTACACTCTGGAAAGCTCTTGCTGAGTACTGTCCCATGTGCCAGGGATTCACTCATTTCTCGGGTTTCATTGCATCATTTTGTTTTGGCTAAATTTGCCAGCAGCATAAGGGTTTACTGTAGTCGGGAGTCTGAAGATGTACTTTTGAAGATGTATATATGTACTTCCCTATTAAATGGCCTAATTACTCCAGTGGCCTACTTGCAAATGCTACCAGATATAACTACTTGTACGTGTCATTGTTCCCTGTCTAAACCCCCCCCCCCCCCCCCCCACCACCACCACCACAACCAAAAAGGCTTACGCCCTACCTACCTACCCAAAAACAAATGCTTGGAACTAGATATTGCTATGTATAACTGTGAGGAACCGCTCTTCAAACCGCTACTCAAGATCCCGAGATCAGTGGCACACGCCATGGTTGGGAGAAAAGGGTTAAACAACAAAGATGTGTGGTGTTCCTACCTTTGCGAGTTGCTGGCCAAGCAGCAATCCTGCCACACCTTCTCGACGATACGATGGCTGAAGCGGTCTGCGGATTCCACACCTGCAGAGGGCGCCTCCAGTACCGCGTCCACGTACGCGCCGTTCACCATCTTGATGTTCGTCTCTCCGGCCATGGGCGCCTCACACGGGGACGTGGGCGGCGTCAGCGGCACCGATGACATCACTGGCGTCATCTGGCCCCCGCCACCGGCGCCGCGTGGTGTCGAGGTGACAGGTGGGGGCGCCACCGTTAGTGGCGCGTGCATGGTCATGTCGTCCATCTCCGCAGGCACCAAGACAAAACAAGCTGGGTACTTCATCCTTACACCAGCTAGAAAGAAAAAATTGAGCAATTAGCGCTATGTCACAGTCTTACCAAGCAGCAGGGTAGTTAATGGTAGTTTTCGGATCATGGATCATGGGATATTGCGACCAGATGTTTAATTACAGAACCTGAGTTTGCGAATGGCCAAATCAGTTATCAATTGGAGCATTTTGAGATTTTTCTCAAAAAATCTTGAAACATTTTTGACATCTTATTCCACCTTAATCCTGTCCAAAAAATGCATTTGAGAGCACATACTTTATAAAATTTTCTGGGGAAGCATTTTTGGTCTTACCAAATTTCTACATATTTTCTACATGCATAGACATTCTGGAATTCTATTTTTTTTCTTAATTTGCCCAAAAAATCAGTCTGCGATTCTGTAAGACCAAAAATCGAATTGGAATGTCCTCATCTGGATAAGATTATGAAGCAAAATATGATTGTTGAAGAACTTACCGACAACGACCTCTACGACGAGCGGCGTCTTGGTGCTCTCCGTCTCGGGCTGTTTCTGCTGGTATTCGTCCAGAGGGTAGAACTGCTTCCACTCGTCCAGCAGCTTCTGTGTGCCCTGCTCCGAGTCCTTGTAGGACTGCCCCGTCAGCACCCCCGACAGACCGTACGGCGCCAGGATCACTGCAATAAAACAACGGAAATACTCAGTATAAATTCAATGCATGAATCGTATGAGACCAAAAAATTAAAATTAAAATTAAAAAATAATAATAAAAAAATATATAAAAAAAATATAATATATATATATTTTTAAATGCAGCACTAAATAAATGAATTAACTGCAGTGTCAACATTTAATTCCTGCATCAAATGTGTGGGCAGCCTGGCCATAATAATACATGACCGCATGCCCGATAGCCACCCAGTTTTCTGGACATGGATGTATGGATGAATTGACAATTCAAAATTGAACGTAGCTTTGATTCATTAGCTAGGTGGGCCATTGATGTGCTTGGCTTATTTTTTGACATGCTATCCATGAACGTTTTTTTTTTTTTGTTGTTGTAGTTTATTTGATTATTATTTCTTTCAAATAATACTTCTTTCATGGCAGCTGTAGTTGTGTTGCAGTGTTTTAATCCAGTATACATATTGATAAGTAGTTGGAAGGGCAGGAAAAAACTTAAGGCTAAGGATTTTTTGCGAATTTATTTTTGGGTACAGCGCACAGGAAACAAATAATTGTATTTAGGCCCTACCCAAGAAGTGGCCGTTCACCTTATGTTTGAAGGAAGGTGATAGTTATACTGCCTGGAATGTCTCCAACAAAAAAGCTGGCAATGAATGCTAAGCTGGTATGGGAAAACATGGGGAGGTGACCGGCTGGCCTGAGGTCACGCTACATATGTAACAGCAGGGAATGACTGATACTACCATCCCCAACACCTCCAACACCACCGGAACAAAGATGGACATTTGCCATTGTTATTTGGGGTCAGAACTATTTTAACCCTTCCAATGCTGAGGCTACTTTCGTCCAAAGCACAAGGACGCAAAGTTTTTTGATAACCTTTTAAACCCTGTCATGTTGGTATTCATTGGATAGCTCTCACTGAGTATGCACAGATTGGTACCCATGTGCCAGGGTTTCAGTCATTTTTCATTTTTTTCACATCATTTTGTATTGGCCCAATTAGCCACTAGCAGCATAAGGGTTAATATTGGATATATTTAACCCTTAATTCACCACCACCACCAGGACAAAGATGGATGTTTGCCATTGTTGTTTTGGGGCAGAACTATTTTAATATTGCATCTATTTAACCCTCTATTCTCCAAGTACATTCCAAGCATAATTCACCTGGTATCACCGCCACTACCAGAATAAAGATGGACATTTGCCATAAGTGTTTTGGGTCAGAACTATTTTAATATGGGATCTCTTTAACCCTCTATTCTTCAAGTATATTCCAAACTTAATTTATCAGATATCACCCTCATCACGAGAATAAAGAGGGACATTTGCCATAAAGTGTGTTGGGTCAGAACTAAATATTATATCTATCAAACTCTCTATTCTCAAAGTCCTTTCCAAGCATAATTTACCTGGTATCATTCCCACCACACCAGAACAAAGATGGACCTTTGCCATTGTTGTTTTGGATCAGAATTATTTCAACAGGAAAATTAGGCCCACAGGCCTGTATTCTTTTTTCTGGACCGTTACCGGAAACAATTTTTTTAAGTGTATGTGTACATGCAGTAAAACCATCCATCAGGGTGTTTTAACCTTTCCAATGCTGAGACTAGTTTCGTCCAAAGCACAAGGATGCAAAGATTTTTTGTAAACCATCGAAAACCTGTCATGTTGGTGTTCATTGGATAGCTCTCACTGAGTACTCTCATATGAGTACCCATTTGCCAGGGTTTCAGTTATTTTTCAGGTTTTTTTGCATCAGTTTCTACTTGCCAAATTAGCCACCAGCAGCGTAAGGGTTAAGGTGATGAGAGTGTAGTATTACAGCCTACACAATTAAAGTAGCCCAAATTCCTAACGCGGTCTAAATTTCCTAGAAATTACAGTATGCTTCTGGTGGCTAATTTGGCCAATACAAATGATGCAAGAAACTGAAAAAGGACTGAAACCCTGGCACATGGGCCACACCACCTAGAATGTTACAGGAATCAAACTATTTTTTCAGGCCTATGTGTGTACCTGCAGTAAAAGCATCATGGTGCTTTGTGGTGATGAGAGTGTAGTATTACAGTATTACAGCCTACGTAATAACACAGCATCCTTTTAGAGCCGCCATAAACTGGCCGTCTGTGGTGGCCATAACTCGCCTGCGGCTCTTGAAGTGTGTATTATACCATTACTAGCGAATGATTAGACGGGTGAGTAGTGCTACTACTTCAACAACCGGCCACATAGACATTCAAGGGGATAACTGAAATCCCTCAATCCAAGGGAGAATGTTGCCAGTGACCTGGGGTTAGACTATGTTTATCCACTAATCACTTGAAGTGTGTATTATACCATTACTAGTGAATGATTGGACTGAGAGTAGTGCTACTACCTCAACAACCGGCCACATAGACATTCAAAGGGATGACTGCAATACCTCAATCCAAGGGAGAAAGTTGCCAGTGACTTGGGGTTAGACTATGTTTATCCACTAATCACTTGAAGTGTGTATTATACCATTACTAGCGAATGATTAGACGGGTGAGTAGTGCTACTACCTCAACAACCAGCCACATAGACATTCAAGGGGATGACTGCAATCCCTCAATCCAAGGGAGAAAGTTGCCAGTGACTTGGGGTTAGACTATGTTTATCCACTAATCACTTGAAGTGTGTATTATACCATTACTAGCGAATGATTGGACTCTGAGTAGTGCTACTACCTCAACAACCGGCCACATAGACATTCAAAGGGATAACTGCAATCCCTCAATCCAAGCCGAAGGGAGAAAGTTGCCAGTGACTTGGGGTTAGACTATGTTTATCCACTAATCACTTGAAGTGTGTATTATACCATTACTAGCGAATGATTGGACTCTGAGTAGTGCTACTACCTCAACAACCGGCCACATAGACATTCAAAGGGATAACTGCAATCCCTCAATCCAAGCCGAAGGGAGAAAGTTGCCAGTGACTTGGGGTTAGACTATGTTTAACCACTAATCACTTGGAAGTGTGTATTATACCATTACTAGCGAATGATTGGACTTTGAGTAGTGCTACTACCTCAACAACCGGCCACCACACGACATTCAAGGGGATGACTGCAATCCCTCAATCCAAGGGAGAAAGTTGCCAGTGACCTGGGGTTAGACTATGTTTATCCACTAATCACTTGAAGTGTGTATTATACCATTACTAGCGAATGATTGGACTTTGAGTAGTGCTACTACTTCAACAACCGGCCACCACACGACATTCAAGGGGATGACTGCAATCCCTCAATCCAAGGGAGAAAGTTGCCAGTGACTTGGGGTTAGACTATGTTTATCCACTAATCACTTGAAGTGTGTATTATACCATTACTAGCGAATGATTGGACTTTGAGTAGTGCTACTACTTCAACAACCGGCCACCACACGACATTCAAGGGGATGACTGCAATCCCTCAATCCAAGGGAGAAAGTTGCCAGTGACTTGGGGTTAGACAATGCTTATCCACTAATCACTTGAAGTGTGTATTATACCATTACTAGCGAATGATTGGACTTTGAGTAGTGCTGCTAACTCAACAACCGGCCACATAGACATTCAAAGGGATAACTGCAATCCCTCAATCCAAGCCGAAGGGAGAAAGTTGCCAGTGACCTGGGGTTAGACTATGTTTATCCACTAATCACTTGAAGTGTGTATTATACCATTACTAGCGAATGATTGGACTGTGAGTAGTGCTACTACCTCAACAACCAGCCACCACACGACATTCAAAGGGATGACTGCAATCCCTCAATCAAAGGGAGAAAGTTGCCAGTGACCTGGGTTTAGACAATGCTTATCCACTAATCACTTGAAGTGTGTATTATACCATTACTAGCGAATGATTGGACTGTGAGTAGTGCTACTACTTTAACAAATAGCTTCACAGACATTCAAAGGGATACTACAATCCCTCACTCAAATCAAGGCCTTCTATTTTGATCATTAAAATATCATATGGAACTGGGAAATCATAAAATTTGAGGTGTTTTAGTCATTGTGAGAAATGGCAAAGATTTTTGCATAAAAAGCAGATTTTTGATGTGCTTGTTTAGCTAACACATGGTGCCTCAAATCTTTGTCCCCTTATTAAATTGAGATTTGCCAGTGACTTGAGTTGAGGTTAGATCAAGGACTTAGCCAGGACCTGTCCTGCCTGTCTTTAGGACAGGTACTTTCCTAAAAACCTCCTGTTTGGACAGGCAAAATTTTCTATGAATATTTTTCAATTTTGACTTTTGGGGGGTAATAATATTTTACTAACAAACCATCTTCTAGGGCATAGCTGTAGTGTAAATTGCCCTTTTTGACACAATAAGCTATTAAATATAGTTGGTATAAGGATTTGAGGAAGATTAGTAGCTAAATCTGGACGGGCAGAAATTTTGAAATTGCTGTTTAGGACAGGCATTTTTGAAATCCTGGCTAAGACCCTCCGTTAGATGGTGTGTTTTTTTCTGTTCACTTCGGTTTCCCCGGCAACCTACGACCGGCTAGTCTCAATTTAGCGGCAATACGGCAGAAAAAGTGACGATAAATCTAATTTCTCAATTCCAAATTAAGCCGTCCCGCTATCATGAGTAGAGGGGTGCTGGGACTGCCAAGATTGTGACGGAAGAACTCATTGATGATTCTGGTTGAGACCCGCTCTGTCTCCAGAGGCTGCGTACTGAGCCCAGTCATGATCACAAACAGACAAACCAATTATTTTCCACTACACGGGAAAATCAGGCCAAATTACTCCAGGGAAAGAGAGAGAGGGCCATCGCATGCTAAGCCTCACTAAGACAGTAGGACAAAATTTCAATACATGATCAATAATGTGGTAAAAATAAAAACCTTATAAATCTCTCATTTACAAACCAAAAATTATGATTTTTTAAAAAAATAAATAGTATAATAAAAATGAAATCCTCTATAAATCTATTATTTCCATCAAAAAATATGTAAAATCCATTTTCAATTTTTTTTCACAATTATGAAATAAATAACATACAGAAATAATATTGTCTTTCCCAGTGGCACTAGGTTTTACCATGACATTTCAACGATGTCAAATTGTGAGCTAGCTAAATCAATGAATTAATAATTGAAATAATGAATAAATAAATGAAGAGATTGATAAATGAAAAAAAAACAAACACAAATAAACAATATAAATAAATAACTAAAACTGACCTAGTCTCAATTTACCATTACCTATGACCAATTATGAAAACAGTTCAGCATTATAATTGTTGAAGTTGTCATTTAGCTGCCAGGTAAATTGATATTTCTAAGCTGAGCCCTGTCACTGAATGTGATGAAATCAGTCAGCTATTTAACTGATTTTCTCTGCACTGATAGGTCAGAGCCCCGGGGGAGTCTGGACTGCACTGCCAGGACTGACACATCACGGAACATGGCACTGACACCCAAACACACAACAGCACATCCCTGAGGGGGACTAACCCTTGTGCTGCTGGGGGCTAATTTGGCCATTACAAAAAGATGCAAAAAATCTGAAAGATGGCTGAACACTGGCACATAGGTACCCATCTGAGAGTGCTCAACGAGAGCTTTCCAATGAATACCAACATGACAGGGTTAATAATAGACTGACACATCACGGAACACGGCGCTGACACCCAAACACACAACGTCTCATCCCTAAGGGGGCCTTTAACCCATCAACACTGCTAGTTCTCTTTGAATTTGGAATGAAAATTTGGACCTTTGATCATCTCGAGAGTTTATTTTGGTATATTGACCATAAACATCTGTCCACTAACTATCTTTTATAAAGCGCTTTTGAAAATTATAGGTGGAAAGGGCACTATATCAAATATCAATTATTATCATCATTGTCATTATTATTATTATTATTATTATTATTATAATTATTATTATCATTATTATTATTATCATTACTATTATTATTATTATTATTATTATTATCATTATTATTATTATTATCATTATTATTATTACTATTATCATCACTTTTTTGCCAGATTGTGATCATGATTAGCTCGCTCTAACTGGCAAAGGATACCCGGGTACCAAGCAAAAAATCTGCATAACCTCAAGTCACTGGGAACTTTCACACATGCTGTTTGGGATTACTACTATTATGAATGTATATCAAGTATATATGTTGGTATAGAGCATGAACTAAGATTATGGGGTGTTAGGCTATGAAAGTATGCAAAATATAGTGGTATAGAGCATGAACCGAGACTATTGGGCATTATGAAAGTATATCATTACTATACTCTCTATTCCTATGTATGCTGCTCTGCCGCAGGGATTAAGACAATACTGTTTTAATCCATACAAGAATTGATTAATAGCACTGACTGGTGACGGCCGTAGAATGTATCAAGATTATCGTGCATTGTGCAATGCATGGATATGCACACAATTTGCCAGTGACCTTTTGACAGAGCTGGTGGTGGCGACGGAGTGATGGGATTAAGATTATTAAGCATGGTGGACTGCTCGGCTTATGTGAACAGCATACTGAATAAGCCGGATCAGTCCTGAGACAAATTAACCCTTATGCTGCTGGTGGCTAATTTGGCCAATACAAAATGATGCAAAAATCCTGAAAATGATCGAAACCCTGGCAAATGGGTATTCATCTGAGAGTACTCAGCGAGGGCTATCCAATGAGTACCAACATGACAGGGTTTAGATGATTTTCAAAGATCTTTGCGTCCTTGTGCTTTGGACGAAAGTAGCCTCAGCATTGGAAGGGTTAATGTTCGTCTCTGGCAGCGGCTATGCTGTTCGGGCGTACTTGGGCGGTCCACGGCGGGCCTGTCGGAATAATAATGGGATTGACTTCCCCGGGGAAATGCAGGGAAATGCAGGGAAGGGGCGGGGGCAGCTCGGTGAACTCATGACTGGATTACCAGGCAGCACAGCCGGCCAACAACGCATAGTGGACTCAAGATATAGCACACAGTTTCCATAATAAAGTGTAGAGATAATACATTACATGTAGCCTACCCTCACCTACTGCAGCTCAGACTAGCTAGAAAATCCTCAGATTTTTAAAAGGTAAATCGAAAGATCTAAACCCTGTAATGTTGGTATTCATTGGATAGCTCTCATTCTCACTATTTGTAATCGCCAAATAAGCCAACAGCAGCATAAGGGTTATCCCTTATGCTGCTAATTTGTCAAATACAAAATTATGCAAAAAAAAATAAAAAATTACTGAAACCCTGGCATATGGGTACTCATCTGACAGTACTCAGTGAGATCTATCCAAGATCTATCCAATGAATACCAAATATTTGTGTCTTTGTGCTTTGGAAGGGTTTAACATTAAGTAGTGTGTTTCTTACCTTGTACGGGAGCATGTCCGCCATGTGCGGCGGCCCCTAGGTGGTGCTGCGTGACGCGCCTCAGAGGGGGGTGCTGCCGAACCTCGATGCTGGCACACACCGTGCTCTCGCCGTGCAGGAAGAACGAGAACGAGATGGACAGGTGAGCACTGGAAATAAAAACAGAAAAGATTATCAATCACTATTCACAAATATTATATATGGTCTTCTAGTATATCTCTTAAGATTGTGGGCTACCTAATTTTAAATATTAAAAGGAACCTAGGAGGGAGTTTGAAAATATGTGCCCAAAATACATCTATGTACCAATTTTTTTTATTTCAACGTTATAATTGAATATTTTTCACCTCAACATATTTCCAAGGGGATTGTATATGGATATTTTCTTTATCTCATTAAGTAAAAACAAGTTTAAGGTTGTAATCACCCAAAACTTTACAATTTTCCATTTTGGGCATCCAGTTTCTAGATCCTGGCTCAGACACTGTATTATGTTCAGGATAATGTAAGGTTGCTTTGGGCCATTAGGCTAGCCACTTTTTTAATCAGTCTACCACATGACTTTTAGTCTACCTACAAGGTCTGCCTACACATGGTATGTGGAAAGATACCCTAAAATCCTTTACTTGTCTAGGTCCTGTTGTACAGGATTATGTAAGGTTGATTTGGGCCATTAGCCACTATTTTCATGATCAGTCTACATGACTTCCAGTCTGCCTACCAAGCGGGAGAGTCTAGGTCATGCTGACCTGCACATCAACTTGCACCACATTACATAACACAGTGTAGCCTGGCTCACCATAACAGTCACACTCAATCAATTAGATTACATACACATAACACAGTCGGTCCCATATAGAGAGGAAAGTTCGAATTAACAGATTTGGATATGTATTTCAACAACTTGTTTTCAGGTCAATTCCATTCAATTGTGTAAGCTCCTTGGAATTCATATCAGCTTTTGGCATTCATATATATCACATCAACTGTGTGTTTCAATAAATACAGGGGTCAAACCTCTAAGGGACCACCAGACTCAAGGTGTTCAGATTGCGATGGTCCCACCCAAGATGTTATAGACCTAGATTTTCTAAATGCTGCAGTCCCACTGCAGTCCATCCTAAAACAAGCTATCTTTTCACTGTTCTATTGCACAGCAGATTTTTTTTTATCATTTCTCAGCTTTACGTCAACATGTCATATTGACCAAATTACCCATCATCAGCAAAAGGGCCGGAAATCTAGGCTATGTAGTGGTAGCCAGCCATCTGTAGCAGCAGCAGCTGGCAGCACAAGTCGCTGCGGCCACTACATGCAATCTCTCTATTAGCCCCCTATGTAATCCCCACCTAACACAGGGCTGTTAGGTCAAACACTGTAAGGCGCAGCATGCACTTGATCGTTACAGGGATAGGAGGCAGGGGCACCGAAGTATAATTGTGTGCATAGAGCTTGGGAGATGCTCGTGGTTATTCACAAAGTACTTGATGAAGCCCTGTTGGTTGATATTGACTAATCCTCTATCAAATACATCCTGATTTTTATCTATTTGTTTATTCAATAAGACCTAAGAAAAAAAGTGTTTGTTTCCTGTAATGGTTCGGAAAAAAGGGAAGGTACCGTAGGTAATTTATTTTTGATATTTTTTATTTTTGTTAAAAAATGTGTGTTTTATGTTAATTGGGAGTTGGAAGAGTGGAAAAGCTTTAGGGTAGGGAGTTTTTGGGTAATAACTTGTTACAGGCATGAAAACGTCAAGCATAATAGGATACAATGAGATAGATATTACTGGTAGTAGAAAAGGAAAACTGGGCCTGTGATGCCCGCTAGGGTATATTCCCCACAATTCCTCTCTCCCAACAGGTAAAAGATGGGCAATCAATTAACCTTTATGTAATAGTGAGTCTCAGGTGCTACAGTTACCTGGGCCAGGTACGCATTCTCGTTAGTGTCCAACTAGCACTACTCCCATGTACTGAACCCATCTCAGATTCTAGCCATTACCAGATTAGCTCTGGATGACAATGAGAGAATCACCTATTATAAGCTACATTAACGGGATGAGTAGGCACTGCAAGGCAAAGGTGGGAACTTTAACCCGTTCATGCCTGAAGATCTTGTCAAATGTTGTCTGTACTAATGGTACTTGTGAAAAATGCAGTTCATGTATGAATAGTTGCAAGATGGTGGAGTAAAAATGCAATACTAAATATTGAGAGAGATAAATTAAAATGTACCAATGGATTCTCTAAGAACGTTCATCCATATCATACTTAGTAAGGTTTCTCATAAGGTAATGACAAGATATGGAACCATTATCCATATGTACTCAATATTATAGTGAAGAGCATCAATGAACAAACCATCTTAGCCCATTCATGCCTGGAGATATATTTGACAAGGGTTGAAATAATCGTAAATTGGAAAAGAAATTGAAAGAGAGATGTTTTAAGTTAGTTTTTGACGAAGATTATCCATAAAATATTTTCGAAAATCTTTTTTAAGTATTTTAGGAGATATCATGAAAATAATCAGGCAGTTTTGGCCACTACAAGCATTAATGGGTTAATTAATTCCGGGAACTGTCAACTGAAATAGGATAGCCCCAGGTGGGCCGCAGCGAAGATGGATGCAATTAATAATGCAACAGGAAAGACGACAGATAGTTCTCAATATTGCTGGGTCAATCATCTTTATTCTTTTATCTTATTCTCCATGAAATTACTTCACTCATTTATCCCAGTAGGGGCCAAAATAGCCTGAATATTTTAATGATATCTCTCTGACAATATATATTTTTGAAATTATTCATTTGAGACATGTTAATCAGCAATGGATTTACAAAATTTTTCACTCCAACAGTGTGGACACCTTTTACACTATTTTTAAGTTATTTTCGTAAGGTCATAAAGTCAGTCAATATCTGTAATGCAGCTCTGGGCATGAATGGGTTAAATCAGAACAATTTTGTTCATCTTCTTTTTTTGCAATATGGAGGCTAAAATGCAACCAGCCAATTTTTATAAATGAAGTCACTATCACATTTCTTATTTATTGCATACTGATTCTGAATGACAAGCTATCATGTCGTCACGTTGTACGAAACTGCCGCAATATTAATGTGGCATTCAGAAGTTGTTTGCCCTGATCGAGTAAGCCCACATCAAAAATCATCATATAACCACCAAATGGAAGCATTAACACCTGTTTTCTTCATGGAGACATGACAATTACATAAGAGCTATCATTCAACTCCATAACGACCAAACAAGTGTACATATCATATCATGTGAAACACTTCTAACAATATGTACATATCATGTGAAACACCTCTTCTAATAACGTGACGACTCGTTGTGGTGAAAAAACAGTATAGATGAGCTTAGCTCTATCTGGTGCTCAGCCAAAAATGTCAAGAAAACAGAATTCTCAGTGAATCTGACCTGTTCCTGAACCTAACTGCTGGTGCTTGCGTTAAGGCAGTCACACCTACACAGGGAAATCAACTGCTATGACCTTCTTCCCGCAGCGCCGCCGAAACAGATCAACACTGAATGTCGCCTACTGATGAGGATGACATGTTTCTACGCAATAGACATACAAATACCACCTGGAGAATCCATGTCTATTTCACAAAAACAGACCTACGTATCATCAAATAACACCTGGAGAATCCATGTCTATTTCACAAAAACAGACCTACATATCATCAAATACCACCTGGAGAATCCATGTCTATTTCACAAAAACAGACAGGTCTACATATCATCAAATAACACCTGGAGAATTCATGTCTATTTCACAAAAACAGACCTACGTATCATCAAATACCACCTGGAGAATTCATGTCTATTTCACAAAAACAGACCTACATATCATCAAATACCACCTGGAGAATCCATGTCTATTTCACAAAAACAGACCTACGTATCATCAAATACCACCTGGAGAATCCATGTCTATTTCGCAAAAACAGACCTACGTATCATCAAATACCACCTGGAGAATCCATGTCTATTTCGCAAAAACAGACCTACGTATCATCAAATACCACCTGGAGAATCCATGTCTATTTCGCAAAAACAGACCTACATATCATCAAATACCACCTGGAGAATCCATGTCTATTTCGCAAAAACAGACCTACGTATCATCAAATACCACCTGGAGAATCCATGTCTATTTCACAAAAACAGACCTAGATATCATCAAATACCATCTGGAGAATCCATGTCTATTTCGCAAAAACAGAACTACATATCATCAAATACCACCTGGAGAATCCATGTCTATTTCACAAAAACAGACCTACGTATCATCAAATACCACCTGGAGAATACATGTCTATTTCGCAAAAACAGACCTACGTATCATCAAATACCACCTGGAGAATCCATGTCTATTTCTCAAAAACAGACCTTCATGTTACCAATCTCATTCATCCAGTTCCAAAAAAGGCCAGACTTTATGGGAATATCTTTCATATAAAAGAATCATTTCAAATATACCTGAGAAACCTTTTCATAATTCCGCCAAGAACTTATCTTCAATTATTTCTCAAATCCAGACTTAACTATTTAGCTATTTTCATGTATCATGGGGGCAGACATCTTCCCAAAGAAGTTGATTATGTAAAAGGGTTAATACATATATTTCTTGAGAAGTAGTCAAACAGACACAACAGCGTAGATATTTCACAAGCTATGTACAGTGATATTACAGACTTATATAAAAGTCTGTTATCCCTCTAAGGGACTATATAAAGCTAATTGCATTATTCTTCAAAAATTGCATTATCTATAAAACATCTGCTTCTTGAACAGTCTCCATGGTAACACTAAGGATGTATGTAATTCAGTAAACTAAACTTGAATGGTACAGGACATGGCAGATGTAAGTCATGGACTCAGGATATCACTATGCTAAATAATATTATCTTTCTGGTGAGTGTAATTCCAGTTATTGTAATTATTGTTACATTTAACATTTTCTTTCTTTATTTAATGTGAATATAATTTCAAATATCAAGGCTCGAAATAAGCTAGAGCCAGGAGTCCATGGCTCCAGGGGCTTGAAATCTCCTACGTCTCCTTCAACTTTCTGCAGGGAGCCCAAAGATGTACTGGTCTCTGTACACAGCATCTTTTAACCCTTCCAATGCTGAGGTCACTTTCATCCAAAGCACAGGGATGCAAAGGTTTTTGAAAACCATCTTAACCCTTTTATGTTGGTATTCAGTGGATAGCTCTTGTTGAGTACTCTCAGATGAGTACCCATGTGACAGGGTTTCAATACTTTTTTCAGGTTTTGTGCATCAACTGGCCTCCCTGGACAAACAACTTAATTTTGAGCCCTGAATATGATTAAATAGTTCATACATACAGTAAAAGATACATATGATTCTAAGCTATCTTATAGGCATAATAATGGAAAGAACAATGGACATCATACTGGATTTCTGCCCAGAATTCATACAGGGCTATACTGATCCCAATATAAAGTTACATCTGCTTCCCCCGGTGGCTTGAGGCCAAGTGACCATTCAGCGGTCAAGCCAACTGGAAGAACTAAACAAAGAGTGACCGAGGTCAGTTCTCAATACAGTTATCTAATCCGTGTACAGAGAGCGCTGGCAATGGATTGCGGAGAAATATTGCAAATGACCTGTTAACCCTTCCAATGCTGAGGCTACTTTCGTCCAAAGCACAAGAACGCAAAAAATCTTTGAAAACCATCTAAACCCTGTCATGTTGGTACTCATTTGATTGCCCTCACGGAGCACTCTTAGATGAGTACCCATGTGCCAGAGTTTCAGTGATTTCTTAGGATTTTTGCGTTATTTTGTCAAGGCCAATTTAGCCACCAGCACCATACAGGTTAACACCCAAGTAATAGAGCGGAATCCTTTTTGTTAAAGCAACACCCATAGAAGTAGGGTCAGTCAAACTGACCAAAGTGGAGGGGGCTGTAGTAAATAGTAAATGAAGGGGGAAAATTGGGATGGACTGAAAAATATCCTTTATTGAGATGTAAGGGTGTCAAATATAGAGGTATGTCAGCTTCCGTGAATAATTTCCATGATTCCTCAACAACATTTCCAAAATATTTGAAGTTGAATTATATTTTATTTCCATTTATTCATATCATCACTTTTGAACATTTTGGCTCGTTATCAATCTATTGGCACAAATGGTGACTTTCACTAAGTTGGCCAGCTGGACAATGAATGGGTACAGCTATAAACTGTCAATACAATAATTGAGGCAGGGATCAAACAAACTGAATAGCTTATTTTCACAATATTCATACATGTGAAGACCATTATTCGTCTTATCAATCTAATGAAATCAAGCTTTCAGGTGAATGATTTGCTGATGAGAGAATGATGACACATATCATTAGAATGGTCAGATAGCAGCAGAGTTTGTTTTATTTGTACACATGGGGTCAAGTACAGTTGATAGTTTGATACTGGAACTAATTATATGGGAGGACTGGGGGGTAAATGGCTTATCATAGCAGAGCAGAGTGATAGATTTGTAATAACCATTTACCAAGTGTGCACTAAAAAAACATGTTGAGAACAAATTGCATCAATTATGTAAATGCAATAAAACGTCCATTTCTGTTGTAATAAACAGGCATTCCATACATTTCTCTGTAAATAATAAACATGCATTTCATCATCATACCATCACCCTTCACCTACTGACTTTCCCACTGTCCAACAGTGTGCACTGTGCAGGACCATGCTCCTGTATTACGGTAACCCACGACCTAGCGCCTAACACTACTACCATGTTATCCCCCACACAGGGCTCGCTAATCCAATGATATGTCTATCAATCTGGAGATACGGTGCGATACTGCCGACAAGAACAGGGAGAGTGCCGGGTGGCGGAGGAAGCCAATATTTGCTTGTTTCGCCGAGCACTGCTGCATGCTGCGGTATGGTACGTACGCGGCCGTGTATTGATTGTGCTGAGCACAGGTTGGAACTGTGAGGAAGTGGAATCTAGCGCTACTAATGCACGCTGCTGCCTTACTGTTAGGGACACTGGGCACAGCAATCATTTTTTATTTATTATTTTTAAATAATTTTTATAATTTTTTCACATAAATGTGAACTGAAAGTTAAGCATATAAGTATATAATAAAGTTTCTATGTAAGGTAAGGTAACACTATCATCTTTGCCCTATATATTTATCTTATGGTTGCCTACCAAACAGAATCCAAGAAATGGCAATTTAGACTCAAGCAGGGTCACAGGCACTAAATACCCAGGATTTAGAAACTGGGTGGCCAAAATTGGCAATCCCATAACTTTTGGGTGTCCTACTTTTCATGGTAGACCACATATATATTTATTACAACCATAAACATGCATTTAGTTATTGAAATAATGCATAACAACAATAAAACATGCCACATGTGGTATTCATATTGAGATGAAATAAATTCAATTGTTTGAAAATGACATTTTACTAAACTACTCCCCCCCCCCCCCCAAAAAAAAAATTTGGGGTGTCCTGAAGGGTAATTTTTGGGGGTTTGGGGGTACAGACACCCTGCTAGCCAAGACTGAGCAGGGAGCAAAGGGTCAGAGACCAGTAGTCCTATACATCTGTCTACCCATAACCGATACTGTCTGTATCTAAGACAATATCCTCTTAGTAATTGATGCATGTGCCGCTGTGTACTGAGGCATTCGTTCCCGTGGTAACCGTCGCTGCCTCCTCATCCTCTTCATCATCATTATCGTCATCTCTTACAGCAGTTATTGATCCCGGGCCTATTTCTCTAGTTTCCAAATCACTGCATTACTTAATAACCAGCCTCCTTCCTCTCCTCTGAGCAGACTACCGCTGCTGCTGCGGCCCAGACAATTAACTCATATGCTGCTGTCAGGCGTCTAATTTAGTCAATACAAAATGATGCAAAACACATGAAAAATGACTGAAACCCTGGCACATGGGTACTCATCTGAGAGTACTCAGCGAGAGCTTTCTAATGAATACCAACATGACAGGTTTTAGATGGTTATAAAAGAAAATTGTGTCCTTGTGCTCTGAACGAAAGTAGCATCAGCATAGGAAGGGTTAAGACCCAATCACAGCAGCTAGGAGATGCAGGTAAAGTGAACTAAATCACTCCATCAATTACCGATCTTGCTGCGGCGGCCCAGACAATCACCACCCAATCACGGCAGCTAGGAGGTACAGGTACCATAGGGTTTAAAATGAACTGAATTACTCCATCACTTAGTAACCTTGCTGAGTCCCAGACAATCAAGACCCAATCACGGCAGCTAGGAGGTACAGGTACCATAGGGTTTAAAATGAACTGAATTACTCCATCACTTAACCATTCCGATGCTGAGGCTACTTTCATCCTAAGCACTTGTAAGAATGTAAAGATATTTGATAACCATCTAAACCATGTCATGTTGGTATTCATTAGACAGCTCTCATGGAGCACTCTCAGATGAGTACCCATATGCCAGGGTTTCAGTCATTTTTTGAAGGTTCTTTGCATCATTCTGTATTGGCAAAATTAGCCACCAGCAGCATAAGGGTTAAGACCCAATCACAGCAGCTAGGAGATACAGGTAGCATAAGGTTTAAAATGAACTAAATCACTCCATCACTTAACAATCTCACTGCATCCCAGCCAATCAGGACCCAATCACAGCTAGGAGATGTTCATACCATAGGGTTCAATATCTTTTGCTTGACCTCAGATATTTTATTTTGGTGGATCCATAATTTTTGAGATATAAAAGAAAATTCAAATGAGCTTCAGTCAAGAATCCAATCTGCTCAGGTCAATCCTGTATGTAATCAACATAAGACATTCCTAAGGAAAAAGTCAATCTGATCACCTGAGTAATTACAGTGAAAGATGACAAATAAATTTTGCATATTCCATACAAGTCATAAAAGTCAAAGGAGAATTCTAGCACAATGAATTATTATCCACTCGAAAAACATCTTCCAATAAATTTGTATGAAAATTGAATATTAAGCAAATCTGCGTGTGACAAATGGGCTTCCACGCGAAGCCAATTTTCCTCCTCGTAGAGAATCTAGCGCAAAATGAACAAAGTGTACTGCAGATATTATCCCTATTCTCCGCTAAGAGGAACTGACTGTTCGCCTGGAAGGCATCTACAATCTAATTGTCACCTTGGAGATTGTGGTAATTACCACGGCAACAGTCACCCCAAGGCTCGTTGCCGACGACAACAGATACCAAGGCTTACACAGTATGTCTAATAGGCAAATACACGAACAATTCCACAAGGACGGGCATACAGGAAAAAGGCTACAGTGACAGCTAGTTATCAGAGGTACTGATATCCATTACCTGTTCTGCGTTTTTATTTGACTGGGAGCAAATACCTCATTTGCCAAGCAATTTGAGTAGGCTACATATATTCAAAGCCGCAGGGTTTTTTCTTGAAAAAAATATGTAATTTCCATCAATTTGAGTAGGCTACATATATACAAAGCCGCAGTGGGTTTTTTCTTGGAAAATCAGTAATTTCTGTTTTGATTAGTAAAACAATGATAAACGTGATTATGATGATGCAGCAATAGAAAAATATCTCAAATACCTCATTTGCCAAGCAATTTGAGTAGGCTACATATATTCAGTTGCAGTTTTTTTTTCCAAAAAAAAATCAGTGATTTCCATTTTGATTAGTAAAACAATGATGAACATGATGATGAACATGCGTGCAGCAATAGAAAAATATCCAGGGACGTTGAGTGTCAAATTACTTCCTACATAGAAAGAAACAAATTAAGATTGTAATCTGAATACTTTGCTAAGAGATGTTGACACCAAGATTTTATGCTTGCTCATTTGAGCCCCAGATTTAAATTCTACAACGTTAAATAAGTGTACATATTTCTTAACCCTTTCAATGCTGAGGCTACTTTTGGCCAAAACACAAGGATGCAAAGATTTTTGATAACAATCTAAACCCTGTCATATTGGTATTCATTGGATAGCTTGCACTGAGTACTCTCAGATGAGTACCCATGTTCAAGGGTTTCATTCTTTTTTCTGACATTTTTATATCATTCTGTATTGTCCAAATTAGCTACCGAAAGGTTTAACTAAATGTATGAAGCAGGAAATGCCTTCCAATGTCAGAAATAAGCAAACAAAACTCCTGCTCACTTATAATCGAAAAAAATAATTGATGATGGACAACCGAAAGCTTGACTGGGCCAGCTGAACTTATGTCTCGGTAGCCCATTGAGCCACTAAGCTGCCAGACAGTCTTAGCCAGCAAGGCATCTGGGTGTCATTTGGACGCCCAAAACCTCAAAAATCACCCCTCAGAACGCACAAAATATTTTGTGAGTAATTTCTTCAATGTCAATTTTAAGCATATAATTTAAGTTTTTCAACCTCAAAACAATTCCTATGACATTGTATCAGGATATTAGCGAGCGCGCCAGCTAGCGCAAGCGAGCATTCATGTAACATGTGTGTGTACGTATATAGATACAATGTATATATCCAATCTGTATATGTACCAGAAAAGTTTTGAGGTGCCAACAATGTGGTCCCGCGCGCGTAGACGGAAGTACCTTTTTGGTACATCCGGTGACGCATGCGTGATTTTCAGGGAAGTCTGGGAAATGGACATCACCTTTTGCTTTAAGAGCACATTTTTGCCGCCAGATCTTTTCATGATTTGAACATTGCTTTGTCTGACACGTACTATGGACTGTCATCGTTAAATTGTATCAACATAGCGTTTGTTTGATGATCATTCACCACGCGCAACTGTGAAACAAAGTAACAAATACGCGACGTCATGATTATATCAGCGGGGAAAGCCACGGGGGAAAGCTATATGTTCACTGTAACAATAATGTGTCTTTCCATGCGTCAATTCTAATGCGGTTTGTATCGTTAGAACTGCCACAATTCATTCTACTCGTCCCGAGATTCTATTTTATATCTGTTGAGAAATGAACATTTTGGGACAGATTGAAATCGTTGTAATTTTTAACGCAATCTTTTTCGCTCGATCTATGCTATCTTTTGCTCAGTATGAAATTAAATCATCCAAAATAACGACTTCCCGTTGGTCAATTTTAATGCGGTTTGTATCGTTAGAATTGCCACAAGTTCTTCTACATGCTTCGCGATTTGCTTTCACATCTGTTGAGAAATGAAGATTTTGCGAAATGTTGAAAACGTTGTAATTTTTACGCCAATTCTTTTCGCTGAATCTAGGCTATCTTTTGCTTAATGTTAAATGAAATCATCCGAAGGTACGCCTTTCCGTTGGTCAATCTTAATGCGGTTTGAATCGTTAGAACCGCCATAAGTTTCTCTACATGCTTCTCAATTTGCTTTTTAAATCTGTAAATAAATTAAGATTTTGCGACAGATTGAAATTGTTGTAATTTTTATGCCAATTTTTTTCGCTGAATCTATGCTATGTTTTGGTTAGTATGAAATGAAATCATTTCAAAACCTCACAATTCGTTCTACTCGCCTTTTACTGCTCTCTTAAACCTGTTAACAAGACAATTATTTTGTGACAGGTTGAAATCGAAGTAATTTTATACAATTAATCTTATTGCCAGAACAAAAAAAAAGTGAAATCATCCGAAGCTTCGCGCTCGCTTCCTGGCCATGCCAGCATCATATTATACCTTATTTCAATACTAAGTAAATACATGTTTACGGTGAAAAAACGGACACCCAAAGTTTTGAACATTGCCAATTTGGGGGACCCAGTTTCAAGATCCTGGCTAAGACCCTACTATCAGTCTACCCAGCTGCAAAATGGGTACCTAGCATTAATAAGGCAGTGCTTAGAGCTTGTGCCCAATATGCTGTCAACTGCTCTGGAATATCCCTTGGGGGGATTGAAATGGTTTCTGTGTGTACAGGCCTGGGAGGAAGGTTGTGTGAACACTTAGGTGGATACAAGACTATAAACCGAATACCTAATCCCTTTATCTGAGACTGCTTGCCTGCATGGCTGACTGTGGTGATCAGCTGTGGACTGGGCGAGTCTAGCCAGAAATCCACTCTATCCTCAGCTTGGCCCACAGGCCGGCGGCGGCGGGCAGCTGAACTCACTGACAAGTCGCGGATTTGACACAGATGTGCCTCAAGTGGTGGAGAGGAGACCCTAACCACCACTTACCACTACTACAGTAAGCACTGCCGCGGCTGCTCCTGCTATAAACACAGCTACAGCACCACACCAGGCCTACCTACAAGGCTTCAATATGTTATAATACTTAATCATGTATTAATAAAGTTGATAAGGCCTAGAAAAGGTAGGTAGGCCGATTTTTTATTTATTATTATTTTTTTATATTTCTTGTGAAAAGCCAAAAATCACAAATCTGGTTATTTGCACCTCAGATTAATTTCTTATTCTACAGTAATTGGTATTGTATTGGTACTAATACCAATCCCTACAACTAGGCGGAAGATATTGAATACCCTGGGGCCTGGGCCGATGCAGGTATGAGAGGAGAGGCAGTTATGTCTATTTTATATTAAGCAGTAACATTATAACAGATCATAAACGATACTATACTTTTTCCTATTCAATATCCTTATTCGGTATCGCATCCAGTACCTTCATCAATCCCTACAAGTGGGCGGAACTAAGTTGAATTCCCTAGGCTGATACAGGTATGAGAGGAGAGGCAGTTATGTCTATTTCATATTGTTAAGCAGTAACATTATAACAGATCATAAACGATACTATACTTTACCCTAATCAATATCCTTATTTGGTATTGCATCCAGTACCTTCATCAATCCCTACAAGTGGGCGGAACTAAGTTAAATTCCCTAGGCTGATACAGGTATGAGAGGAGGAGAGGGTTAACGCCGGAAGACTAAAGGAAAAGCACCGAGGCATTGATTTTTTTTCATGTAGGCTCTCATTTCCTCGAGCGGTCCCCAGGCTTCTATCATTAGCGCCGCCTTGATCTTCAAACCATAGACTCTCCATCATCAAACTCCCATCCGTTTGATGCAAGAAAGTCCTCCCACAAGATTTGCACCTTACAGTACCGGAGATGGAGGACGAGAGGAAAGAATCTGGGTCGGATACATTACGGATTCCTATTTAACCCTTTCACTGCTGGTGGCTAATTTGAACAAAATAAATTATTTGAAAATTATTTTAGAAAATGACCTGAACATTGGCACATTGGTACTCATCTGAGAGAGATGAGAGCATTCAAATGAATACCAACATGACTAGGTTCAGATAATTATCAAATATTTTGTGATTTTGAGATTTGGACATAAGCAGACTTAGCATTGCAAGGGTTAAAACTTCCAATGCTGAGGCTACTTTCATCCAAACAAAGCACAATGCCGCAAAGATTTTTGAAAACCAACTAAACACTGTCCTGTTGGTATTCATTGGATAGCTCTCACTGAGTACTCTTAGATAAGTACCCATGTGCCAGGGTTTCATTCATTTTTCAGGTTTTCTGCATCATTTTGTATCGGCCAAATTAGCCAGCAGCAGCATAAGGGTTGACCAACTCATGCCTGGAGATCTTCTTGACACATGCTGTTTGGACATTTGACTATAACTTTGAAATCAATTTCAAATTCACAAAATATTTAAAGAAACTGTGGGTTTGGTTCAGATGAACATTACTCCTTCAAATATACTACAAAAAATGCCCTAGTCACAAAGATATAACCAATATAGTCAAGGCGTTTCTGGCTGCTACAGGCATGATTGGGTTAACCAATTTCTATTCTGTCAGCTAGAGAAATACATAGCAACCTACTCTGTCAGCTACTATTTACTGAGTAAATAATAATAACCTGAACCTATTATCTTCTTGCACTCATCATACGTCATAAGAAAACTAGCTGAGTAAGAATAAGTAGATTTTCATATGCCAATGACTTGAGGTAGCTTGAGGGGACCCGTCATGCCTGTCTTTTGGACAGGAAGTTCCCTGAAAACCTCATTTTTGGACAGGCAAACATTTCAATAAAGAATTTTCAATTTTGACCTTTTGAGTGTAATACCAAATACTTTTCTAAAACCATCTTCTAGGACATAGTTGAAGTGTAAATTGCACTTTTCAACACAAATGAAGTTGTTAAAAGTTGTTAAAAGGATTTGAAATATATAAATAGCTAAATCTGGACAGGCAGAATTTTCGGAATTGCTTTTTTGGACAGGCATTTTTGAAATCCTGGATAAGACCCTGTTTCTAACCCTATTATTATCAGGATATATTACGCCAGTAGGTTACACTAGACTCACAACCAGTTCCTCTGCCAGACATAATTTGTTATTTTATGACAGTGCACAAATACCAGGTCAAGACAGCTTGAGAACAAACATGTGATGTCTGCTGCAGGCCAGGATTGATCAGCTGTGCCCTAACTACAGAGACTCTAACAGGAACTTGTTCAACACCTAGACTGACTGCCCGGTTCATTCCAGTACCTCATTATCACATGCCAAGTACATCCACACTTGAACTTCTGTTTTGAACAGACCAGACCAGCTTGACAGATCACACTCACATACTGAGGAAACCTCGCGTTTGGAATACATATTCACAGTTTTTGTGACAATCATATTTATGCTAGACTAGCTAGCCAGACCACAGTAGAACCCTTCACAATTTTTGTTTTGAACATGCCTAGACTAGACTAGCTGGCAGTGCCTATCATATCCAGAAAATGAGAGTCAATGAAGAGAAATGACAGCAACTTTGTCTCGGGTAAATCAGAAATATCCTAGAAATGAGCCAAAGATTATTCTCAGATGTCCTCTATATTTTTGGGCAACTGCAAAATCATCTATTCAGTATATCAAAGAGTAAATATGAATGTAGTAAATATTCCTAGCGTTACCAATGTAAAAATGTATATTTCTTAAATGTGGCTGTAAATATCCAAGAGACCCTACAACAATGCAAGGAAAACGTCAGAATTTCTCTATGCAGTCTCAGCTACATTTGTTAAGTACCCTAATGATAGGGTACATCCATGCATGTATTGTTATGAACACATTCACAGACTAGACTCACAAGCCAGTGCACCCACCTCTGAAGTGTGAGGTTCACTGCCTAGGGTATGAACCATGTGGGTTGTTCCTACCAATGGCTGAGAACTGCAATGGAATGGCCTCAGTACAAACACTTAAAGGGCAAATGCACCATCAGAAAGATTTAGGTTCAAAATGATCTTTTACATGTCACCTTTTAAATAAGACCTCCCCCGAAGCTGTCCTCTTCAGCACTACTCAGTTATAGCTTACAGAAGTTCAGCAAGCAACAGTCCTGAGGCAGCTATACAGGGCCTCCATGCATCCCAAGATGCACTCTGTTTTTGACACCTTCTAAGCACCAGCTTCAGAGATAGCAGTAGCAGAGAAGCCTGCATGTATTTCCCTTACTTGCTAATCTTTATTCCTGGCTCATCCCTGATCACAATTTTTGGAAGTAAATAAAACTTCAAGAGGTAAAACTTACATAGTATGGCAGAATTGAGCAATTCAGGAATTTAGGAGGAATGGAGATATCTGACTCACCTAGGGAACTTCTCCCATTGACCCACAGGATCTTGTACTCAATGGTGCCAGGTTCTTTACTCGAAGATAGCATCTTGATAACAGGAAGTGACGGAATACACATACTAATAAGTCCTACACTATTCCCATGAGTAACTGCTAACTGGCACAAGTGTTGCAATTTCCTGTAAGTGATTAGCACAAACTGATTTCATAGCAATTAGGAAGTAATGGTTTCTACCCAACAATAAGCTACAAATCAAAGACAAGCCACATAGTATAACTTCCAAGGATTGTTGGAATATACAATAGGAAATTGAAGAAGTTTAATCTTGGGGAATTGTGACAACTTATTGAAAGCCAGTAATGAAAATCTAAGCAGGAAAGGGGAGCACAGCCCTCTATTACTGCTATCTCTTAAGCACTAGTGACACAGGCAGGTGCTTAGAAGGTGTCAAAAACAGAGTGCATCTTGGGATGTATGGAGGCCCTGTATAGCTGCCTCAGGACTGTTGCTTGCTGAACTTCTGTAAGCTATAACTGAGAAGTGCTCAAGAGGACAGGTTCGGGGGAGGTCTTATTTGAAAGGTGACATGTATACGCTCATTTTGAACCTAAATCATTCTGATGGTGCATTTGCCCTTTAAGATAGGGTACACCCATACAAGATGCTATGTTATGAACACTTTCACAGACTAGACTCGCAAGCCAGTCTGCACATCCACTAGCCGGGGCCGACTCTAATACTCATTTTATATATTGACGTTATTGGTATTAGAGTCGGGGGAAGCCCGTATACCCTACAATGTTATTTTTCAATCTTCCCAAATTTCTCCGTCGGTGTCAAAGTTACCTCATACCTGACTGCACTAGGATGACTAATATGATCTAGCAATGCATGCCGCTAACTTCGTGTGTCGGTAAAATCACTGTTAACGGAATGGTAGTCCAAAGATTTCTTGAGAAGATTTGTTTATCAAATGGTCACCACCATCTTGCCGAGTTTGCGAGAGGTCAGAGCGAGATTTAATCAAAGAGCGACTTCTATTTGTAATTCGGCACATGCCGCCTATTGTTTATGAAAATGGTCTTGGGCCTGCCGTATGTGCCGAATTACAAATAGAAGTCGCTCTTTGATTAAATCTCGCTCTGACCTCTCGCAAACTCGGCAAGATGGTGGTGACCATTTGATAAACAAATCTTCTCAAGAAATCTTTGGACTACCATTCCGTTAACAGTGATTTTACCGACACACAAAGTTAGCGGCACGCATTGCTAGATCATATTAGTCATCCTAGTGCAGTCAGGTATGAGGTAACTTTGACACCGACGGAGAAATTTGGGAAGATTGAAAAATAACATTGTAGGGTATACGGGCTTCCCCCGACTCTAATACCAATAACGTCAATATATAAAATGAGTATTAGAGTCGGCCCCGGCTACACATCCACATGTCCCAAGTGTGGGGTTCACCTACATACTGACTGCCTTGGGGATGAAACATGTGGGTTGTTCCTATCAATGGCTGAGAGCTGCAATGGAATTGCCTCAGTACAAACACAAGAGGCTTGTTATGAACACTTTCACAGACTAGACTCACCCACCAGTCTACACACCCACATGTTCAAGTCAAGTGTGGGGCTCTCTGCCTAGGGGATGAAACATTTGGGTTGTTCCTATCAGTGGCTGAGAACAGCAATAGACTAGCCTCAGTACAAACACTTATGATAGGGTACACCCGTACAAGATGGTATGTTATGAACACTTTCACAGACTAGACTCGCAAGCCAGTCTGCACATCCACATGTCCCAGATGAGGGGTTCACTGCCTAGGGGATGAACCATGTGGGTTGTTTCTATAAGCGGCTGAGAACTGCAATAGAATGGCGTCATTACAAACACTTATGATAGGGTACATCCATACAAGATGCTATGTTATGAACTCATTCACTGACTAGACTCACCCACCAGTCTGCACACCACATGTTCAAGTCAAGTGTGGGGCTCTCTGCCTAGGGGATGAAACATTTGGGTTGTTCCTATCAGTGGCTGAGAACAGCAATAGACTAGCCTCAGTACAAACACTTAAATGATAGGGTACACCCGTACAAGATGCTATGTTATGAACACTTTCACAGACTAGACTCACAAGCCAGTCTGCACACACACACATGTCCCAAGTGTGGGGTTCACTGTTCACCCACATACAGAGTCAGACTAGACTGCCTTGGGGATGAAACATGTGAGCTGTACCTATCTGCATCAGGAAATACTGAACCCTTATGATGGGGCACACTCATACAAGATGCTATGTTATGAACACTTTCACAGACTAGACTCACACGCCAGTCTGCATACCCACATGTCCCAAGTGTGGGGTTCACTGTTCACCCACATACCGAGTCAGACTAGACTGCCTTGGGGATGAAACATGTGGGCTGTACCTATCTGCGTCTGTGAGCTGCGATGGAGTAGCCTGAGTACAAGAAGAGACTAGTGTAAGTTGCCTGTTCAAGCAGCTTAGCAATCTCCCTCACACATACTATGCTAACCTATCCATCCTTAAAGCTGCTGGCTGCCGTCGGCTGCTCAGCTATCAGCTATCTAGACCTAGGGCTGGGCGGGGAGAAGTGAAAGAGATAAGACTTTGACCTCTTCATAGCTGTCAAGTACAGGTGGTCAGGAATCTCTTTAGCCAACATCTCGGAAAATAATTACAATATCATTATTTATGATAATATCATTATTATTATTGTTGTTATCATTATTATTATTATTATTATTATTATTATTATTATTATTATTATTATTATTATCAGCATCATTAATAATAATAATAATAATAATAATAATAAAAATAAAAATAACCATAACAATAATAATAATAATAATGATAATAACAACAATAATAAACCTGAAGGAGGATTGCTCATAATGCACCAAATAGTGAATACATTTATTTTTTGAGGGTGAGCTTGTTTTGTTCTGTAAATACACCCTGATAATGGTGCATATCTGATGAACCAAAATAGGAATATTTGAGCTCTAACTGAGTCTTGGCTTTTATTGAGTACAAATGCTCTAGTCTATTGTAATTGGTGGCAGCAGCAGCATCAGCATCAGCCACTTGTCTGTCCTGGAAGTGCTACAGGAGAGGTAGGCGGCCGGCGAGCTGGCATGCTGTCATCGCTAGTCTCCACATGTCCCCAGCCCATGTATCATGATGACAGTCCTCACTGCTGCTGCTTCCATGCTAGATCACAATGGACAACTCAGCCCACTGCCACCACCACCAGCATCACTGCTACTGTTGCTGTTTCCTAACTGCTGCTTCCCTGCTAAATCACAATGGACAACTCAGCCCACTGCCACCACCACCAGCATCACTGCTACTGTTGCTGTTTCCTAACTGCTGCTTCCCTGCTAAATCACAATGGACAACTCAGCCCACTGCCACCACCACCAGCATCACTGCTACTGTTGCTGTTTCCTAACTGCTGCTTCCCTGCTAAATCACAATGGACAACTCAGCCCACTGCCACCACCACCAGCATCACTGCTACTGTTGCTGTTTCCTAACTGCTGCTTCCCTGCTAAATCACAATGGACAACTCAGCCCACTGCCACCACCACCAGCATCACTGCTACTGTTGCTGTTTCCTAACTGCTGCTTCCCTGCTAAATCACAATGGACAACTCAGCCCACTGCCACCACCACCAGCATCACTGCTACTGTTGCTGTTTCCTAACTGCTGCTTCCCTGCTAAATCACAATGGACAACTCAGCCCACTGCCACCACCACCACCATCACTGCTACTGTTGCTGTTTCCTAACTGCTGCTTCCCTGCTAAATCACAATGGACAACTCAGCCCACTGCCACCACCACCAGCATCACTGCTACTGTTGCTGTTTCCTAACTGCTGCTTCCCTGCTAAATCACAATGGACAACTCAGCCCACTGCCACCACCACCACCATCACTGCTACTGTTGCTGTTTCCTAACTGCTGCTTCCCTGCTAAATCACAATGGACAACTCAGCCCACTGCCACCACCACCACCATCACTGCTACTGTTGCTGTTTCCTAACTGCTGCTTCCCTGCTAAATCACAATGGACAACTCAGCCCACTGCCACCACCACCACCATCACTGCTACTGTTGCTGTTTCCTAACTGCTGCTTCCCTGCTAAATCACAATGGACAACTCAGCCCACTGCCACCATCACTGCTTCTGTTGCTACTGATGCTTCTAGTACTGTTTCCTAACTGCTGCTTCCCTGCTAAATCACAATGGACAACTCAGCCCACTGCCACCACCACCATCACTGCTATTGTTGCTTCTAATACTATTTCCCCCAACATAATAATGATCTGGTAATGCTTCCTCAATGGCCCACTAGACACTTGATCATTCCATACATACTCAGCTTGTGGATTACAGCATACAACCAATAAAATCTGTGCATTTTCTTCAAATTAAAAAATATTTCTTGTTCCCCAAACATAAAAATGATCTGCTCAATACACCACTAACGCTTCCTCAATGGCCCACTAGACACTTTATTATGCAACCTCACATACTCAGCTTGTAGATTACAGCATACAACCTATACAATCTGTGCATTTTCTTCAACAATAAAACCTGCACATTTTCTTCAAATATGAAAATATTTCACTCATTGGTAATATGCAGGGCTGGCCAGCAGGGTGTCAGGGCATCTCTTGGACACTGAATTCACCTTGATGAATCAATAACACTTCGAGACTAGCTCCTTCTCTATAATTTACTCAAATATTGCTTTTCTCTGTTCTGGGCCATCTTTTGCTCAATATTTAGACTGGACTGAAGGGCATTTATAGCAGGATAGACTGAACTTATATAACTGCTCAATAGACAAACACAATTCCAATCAAATGCCCTGTGGGTAAATGGGTTAACCCCTACCAATGCTGAGGCTACTTTCATCCAAAGCACAAGGACCCAATGATTTTTGATAAAAAAACATGCAACTCCTGTCATGTTGCCTGATGTTGGTATTCATCAGATAGCTCGCGCTGAGTACTCTCAGATGAGTACCCAAGTGTCAGGGTTTCTGTCATTTTCAGTTTTTTTGCATTGTTTTGTATTGGCCAAATTAGCTACTAGGAGCATGAGGGTTAAGGAGCAAGTCAGCATATCCCATTTTGATTTGACCGTGCCATGCCCCCGGCAGAAATCAAAGGTCCCCCTCTACTCGCGATCAGATCGCGGAGCACAGTGCTCCCCTGCATACCTCCACCTGAATAATGCCGGCATGGCATCGTCGGAAACCCCCTCAACCACAAAGACCACATAGCTGCCGCTCGATCACTTTCTATGGACGGGGAGTCGAGCGGAAGGGGTGTATACTAACACTGTAGGAACACACCTTTTGTCGCCCAACCAGCCTCCAAGCATCAACTTCACCTGGCCCCACTGACATAGAGTGACAATGGGAAAAGTCCCACTACCGTACCTCATCTACAACCTATTACTACAGCACAATCTTGGCTCGCTAGATTTAAGGGTGTGGAATACTGCTGAAGGAAGAGGTGTATACTAACACAGTGTAGGAACACACCTTTTGTCGCCGCGGCCTCCAAGCATCAACTTCACCTGGCCCCACTGACATGGAGTGACAATAGGAAAAGTCCCACTACCGTACCTCATCTACAACCTATTACTACAGCACAATCTTGGCTCGCTAGATTTACGGGTGTGGAATACAGCTGAAGGAAGAGGTGTACGCTAACACTGTGCGAACACACCTTTTGTTGCCCTGGCCTCCAAGCATCAACTTCACCTGGCCCCAATGACATAGAGTGACAATAGGATAAGTCGCACTACCCTACCTGATCTACAACCTATGAATACGGCACCATCTTGGCTCGCTAGACTTAAGGGTGTGAAATACAGCTGAAGGAAGGGGTGTATACTAACACTGTAAGAACACACCTTTTGTCGCCCTGACCTCCAAGCATCAACTTCACCTGGCCCCACTGACATAGAGCAGCGGAGTAGCAAAAATGGGAAAGTCCCACTACCGTACCTCATCTACAACCTATTACTACAGCACAATCTTTGCTCGCTAGATTTAAGGGTGTGGAATACTGCTGAAGGAAGAGGTGTATGCTAACACTGTAAGAACACCCCTTATGTCGCCCTGGCCTCCAAGCATCAACTTCACCTGGCCCAAAGACATAGAGCAACAATGGTAAAAGTCCCACTACCGTACCTCATCTACAACTTATTACTACAGCACAATCTTTGCTCGCTAGATTTAAGGGTGTGGAATACAGCTAAAGGAAGAGGTGTATGCTAACACTGTAAGAACACCCCTTATGTCGCCCTGGCCTCCAAGCATCAACTTCACCTGGCCCAAAGACATAGAGCAACAATGGTAAAAGTCCCACTACCGTACCTCATCTACAACTTATTACTACGGCACCATCGTCTTGGCTCGCTTGACTTGAAGGGCGTGGAATACAGCTGCTTTAACCCTTTCATGATCAGCTTTCCACTTGTATGAATACTTGTGTACATACATTTTTAAATTGAAAATATATATTGAGATCGGAAATGAGAAATTCTTTTGAAGGTAAAATCTAGATCATCCATAAGATAGTCATGAATATAACTTTGAAATGAAGAATGAATTCCAATTTAATATACGCACACACAAATTATATATATATATATATATATATATATATATATATATATATATATATATATATATATATATATATATATATATATTTGCTTTTTTCCCCTTCTCTCTTTTTCTCTCATCCCATAGGCTTAGGGTATACATTTTCTGACAAATACCTATTGCGAAGTCCCTGCCACAAATAACCATCTTTTGCTGTATATTTCACAGAGAAATCCATCTCATCTGCGGCGCTGGCATAGGGGACGTACTGAGTGATCATTCTCAGATTGATTACCGTGCTAAGCAGGGGGTCTATTCCAGCTCATTCCGGGCAGGCCCGCTCTCCGCGCCGCCGACCTCGAAGGCCCCCTCAATTCTCTAATACACTCGTCAATACGGAAAGCATGTTATTTCTCCACCTTACGGCACAATGCACAATACGCTTAGGAGAACACCGTCTCATTGCAGAATGAGAAAACGGGTCACAATGCCAACTATGCAAATCCCGCTGACGTCTTCTCGAGGTCAAAGGTCACATCACTAGCGCTTGCCAATCAGCGGAACACAGACTGGCTGCATCTCGTACCTCAGCTCCTGGGAAATAACACTTACTAAATCTCTCGCTCAACTAAGTCACCCGCAAATTAGCTCCCTTCCTCTCGGGTGATATTTCTAATAAGAAATGGCCCAGGTCTGCTAGTGGAGATATTTTTTATTATTTTTTTTGGTTGTTGAGGCTCTAGATGGTGATGATCACGACTCCTACGAGACTTGGACCAAATAATAATAACAATAAATTGTGTTCATTACAATACAGGCGAAAAAGCAGTTTCTGCTGTTGTTTCTTGACACTTCAAAGAATCATTATTCTAGGAAGAATCTGAGATACAGAAAAAAAAATTTTTTTGGGGGGGGGGGGTTAACCCATTTTATGCCTATCAATCCTGACTAATCTATTAGTTTCTTTATAACCAGACAATTCTTTTTTTAAAAAAAAGAGGAATGAAGATTGGTGTTGATCAAGATCTAACCTACAACACCCCAGATATTTCATAAATTTAAGCTCAATTTCCAAGTTAGGTTCAATATATATATATATATATATATATATATATATATATATATATATATATATATATATATATATATATATATATATATATATATACATATACATATATGCGGGTAGTAGATAGGAGAGTGGAGACCATCCCTCCACGCCCACTGTAGCCATCATTCCTCAGTGAAGAGTGGTCATCTCGCCCACAATGCCTGGCATATCAGGCATAGCCGGGGTCAGCGTGTCCACATGGGCAGCGCGGGCGAGTAGCTGGGGTCAGGGCTTGACCTCCGACCTCCACATGTGACAGTTGACCGGACAGGCAGCAGCTGAGATAGATAGACTAGTGGTAGCACAGAGAGTAGACTAGAGAGTAGCACTCATCATCGGAAATGCGAGGGGCCTGCCCTGATGGCCGTGTGGTCTAAGGAGTTTCCACTGATTGCTGGCTGTCTCTCACCACAGTCTGGGTTTGAATCTCACCTGGGGCATGTGAGGATGTCGCCAGTGACATGGGGTTAGGCAGTGTTTTTTGCCGGGTACTCGTCTCCTCCACCAGTAACAACTGGCTACTTGGGGCTAGTGACGATTTAGCTCCAATATGGCATAGAGTGAAGAAAAACAAAATTCTAAATGCGTTTTTGTCTGTTCAGTTCCTATCTCAACCTTTAGGAGGTGCTGAGAGCAGAGATACTTTAAAAAAATTTCTTGCTAGTCCATCAGACTGGCTGCTTCCAGATTCTGCATCCTGCCACCTTGTGCCAGTCCCACCATGTAATGACCACTTGATGGCCCCAAGAAGAGGTCGTGAAGTACTTGAATCCCTGCCACTCTCTTGGAAGGGCTATTATTGAGATGTATCCTTTTAAGGCATAAATTCACCCCTGAATTTCACCCCTGATGGGGCATAGACCTGTATTTATAAGTAAACAATTACTATACATCTCCAAGAGTCATTTTGCATACCCATTCAGAAGAAATGCACTTGAATCTAACCCATATATCTGATGCATAATCATGATAGCCAATAAAATGTCTATTGTTTAAACATGTGTTATCATGTTATGTAACATGTGTCTGAATGGTAATATCAACCAACCCAGACAACTGTATATCATATAACAACATCAATTCACAGTAGATTATATTAGTCTATGTTGTGAATCCATACCATAGTCTTAGCCAGCAGGGCGTCTGGGTGTCTTTTTGGACGCCCAAACCCTTAAAAAGCACCTCTCAGGACACCCAGATTTTTTTGTGAGGAATTTCTGAAAATGTCAGTCTCAAGCATATAATTGAATTTTTTCAGTTCCATATAATTCCCATGATATTGCATATGGATATCATGCCTTATTTTGATAAATTTACACAGGTTTATGGTTGAAATCTGAGTATATTGTGGTCCCCTTTATAAATTTGGACGCCCAAAAATTTAACAATTGACAATTTTAGGCACCCAGTTTCTAAATCCTGGCTAAGACCCTGATCCATACTAATACAGAAATACTAGTGTGTAACTATCTGAGCTAGTAGAATAAGGTCAGGCACTATCCTGCATACTATAAATATCCTGCACTAGGCAAAAATGTCCCCAAAAGTTTAATGGCCCTGTAGGACCAGTTGAGGTCTGATTTTACTGGCCCGAAACTAATTTTGGGAATTTTTTACAGACCTCAGGCCAGCGGGTCTATGTTGTGAATCTACACTAATACTTGTGTGTAATTCTCTGAGCTGGTAGAATAAGGTCAGGCACCACTCACAATAATCCTCCGTGCCATAAATATCCTGCACTGCCTTTTATCCCATACATTGATTGGTGTCCTATACAAAGCACAGTGCTATGACTTCAGAGTTCTGGGGTCATTGTGGGCCACTCTCAGCGCCAAGGAAGTTAATATGTATGCCTATTGCCATTAATGTGGGGTTTAGTTGCTGACACAACTCCGGTCTTATAATTTGGCTGTGCACCCATGTATAAAATAAAACCATTGTATTCATTTTCAGTATCATTATCATTATTATCATTATTATTATTATTATTATTATTATTATTATCATTATTACCATTATCATTACTAATATTATTATTATTATTAATTTATCATCATCATCATCATAATTACTAACATCATCCCTGTTACTATTATCATCATAATCATCATCTCCAACATTATTACTACTACACATTTTTAGTCTTAGTTTTCATTTTTAAGATTGTAACCATCCTCATAATTATCACATCAAAATATCATCACCACCAATATCACCACTTGTTTCATTGTTGGAAAAATTATATAAATCATTCTTACTACTATTGTCCTAATTATCATAATAATGTAGCAACATTCTGACCATTCCTGGGCCTACATCAACCAGCCTTCCCTAGCAATACCTATGCAGCAGCTGCAGCCTATAACTCATTTAAGGCACCGTGTGTATATAAATCCTCATCTGATGAGAAACAAGCAGGCAGGGTCTATTGAAGCCAGTACATTAAAGATGGCTTTCCTAACAGCACCAGCCATGCAAGGATATCAACACAATAGATAACTAGGATACAGGGTCTTAGCCAGGATATGGAAACTGGGTCCCTGGGTGCCCAAAATTGGCAATGGTAAACAATTTTCATTGTGTAAAAGGTACAAATGAGACCGGGAAAGTGTTATCACAATAGGAACTGTTAATATCTCAGAGGTATTCACAGTGAGAAGTTTCAATGCGCCACCAAAGATGCCACACTTAATCTTCCACAAGCGAGTCAGGAATTTCTGGCAAAGAAAGCTTGAGGTAGAATGCACTGGGTAGCTAGTCTAGATAAGACGTCCATTTGTTATGCTGGCTCTTCCTGTCTGCTGCCAGCTGAGAGGGGAGTCTGATTGAGGGCTCAGTTTTGGTATATTTGTCTGCGAGGCATTAAACCAGCCTCTGAGAGGAAACAAGCAGTCAACAGGTCTGGGTCTAAAACCCATACACAAGGCTAAACAGGGACAACATGGTTCTACTGAGGAGAGAAAGAAGGGCAGGGGAATAGAAAGGGGAAGTGTGAAGATTGGGAGACAGTGAACAGAGGAGGAACAAGAGGGGGAGTAACACGTAGGGCAGGGCTTAGGGGAGAAAAGTGTTTAGTTTGGGAGATCTGTTACCCAGAAGATAACCACAGGGTCTGACACTTAGATTTCAGGCTAGGGGCCCGAAAATGTCTTTCGATAAAAATTAGTGGTCAAAATCAGGATTTCTGCTTAATTTTCATACTATTTTGGGCCCCTAGACTGAAAAATCCACAGCAAAATCTAGGGGCATATTCCCCCGGGCCCCTGGCAAAGTCGAACCCTGTAACCATGATATTCAAGCCTTTTATGTCAATAAGAGTGATTTACCTCTCAGTCATGACTTAAAAGATTCGTTTAATCAACATAAAAAGGCATAATTAAAAAGTCTTCAAGGAAATTTTGGTCTGTCCAAAAAGGAGGTTTTCCGGAAATTGCCTGTCCAAAAGCAAGGCTGGACGGTTCCTGGCTATGTCCCTGATGGACACATAATTACACAACTAATTGGTAGACAACTGTTTCACAGAAGAGGGGACACTGATTTAAATGGCATATATCATTCAAAGCATCTTTTCTATATGTTTCCCAATTTTGTAACTAAACATCATAGACATTTATCATTATTCATCAAATTACTGAATTTGCTTATTGTATGCTTCTTGTAATACAGTACAAAATTCAAGAATAAATTTGAATTTATTTTTCTCAAATATTTACATTTCCTTGCCCTATCTAGAAAATTTGAATTTATTTTTCTCAACAATTTACCTTGCCTTATCTAGAAAATTTACGATAGATCTGGTACTTGTGGTAATCCCAAACTGTTGGTACATTTTTACTTGACAAAGGTATATATGCCATACCTATATGTCTGCCCCTATACATACATGATTTTAACATGCCGTTGTTTTTATTTAATGACACACAAAGTCAACCCCTAGGGTATCAAATGGTTCTTGAGTAAGTTATAACTTTGCAAGGCTATAAAATTGTGAACTGCATGGGTCAATCAATTAATGTAATAATATTCTAACACTCATGCGGCTTTTCCACTGTTTCGCGCTAAACAGTAATGATTGTTGAGTGATTCTTTTGAATAAATAATAATCACGCCTTGCTTTGAAATTACGTGTCAGATGAATTGAATTACATATTCACACGTGTGGCTTTCTAATCACTATTCCCTTTAATCTTAATGGGCAAGCAGAGTAATTCTCTTAAATAAATGATAAACATGCTTTGCTTTAAAATGCTATAAAATGATGCCCCATTTGTTTCAGTGCAATGAAATTAAAGCACTTATGGCTAGCCACTCCTTAAAGCAAGGGCTTTTACATTGTAATAATACTTTTCATCTAAAATATCATTGTCAAACATCTGTAATAACTAATCTATGACTGTTAATCAGCATCTCTCAGATTAACCCTTTCCCAGCCAGACCAGCAAGGTGCTTAACCCTTTCATGCCTCAAGATCTCCTTGTCAAGAGTCACCTTGATCTTCAATATTTTTGAAAATAACTTAGGAATTAATCCTGAACCCTTACACTGCTGGTGGCTAACTTGGTCAACAGGAAATGATGGCAAAGAGCTGGGAAATCACTGAAACCCTGGCATATTGGTACTCATCTGACAGTACTCAGCGAGAGCTTTTCTATGAATACCCACAAGACTTGGTTCGGATAATTTTCATAATTTTTGGCATTTTTGTGAATCGGACAAAAATAACCTTAGCATCTGAAGGGTTAATTCACAATGTACTTGAGGGAGAGTTGTCGGGTGGATTTTGGTCATCAGTTCTTCTTGAAAGATTTCCCAGATATTCCCTTTGTTAGAGAGATATTCTCAAAAAAGTGAAGCTTTTTTGCATTATTTTGTAATGGCAAAATTAGCCGCCACCAGCATAAGGGTTAAATTAAAGGGTTAATTAATAGGGGTCAATTGAATATAATAAGAGTGTAACATTATACCTGGAAGTAGCATGAGGGAGAGTGGAGTGAATTGCCGCAAGCAGGAGGAGAAGTATGAGATAGAGAGCATGTGGTGCGATACAGAGCAGTTTATTATTGCCGAAAGGCGTGAGTGAGGGGGACACACGGACAGACTGTTGTTCTTGCCGGCGAGACTGGCGATTGGCCGCCCTGTACGCCTGCCTGCCTCGAGGCTAGTACACTCACTTGTACAGCAGTGTCTAATCACCTCCAGTCACAGGCAGCACACAAAGAGAGGGGCTAGCTACAGTGATGGCTAATAACTGTTACAGTGACAGTTGGTGGTGATCAGGGTCACCACGCTTAGCACAGGGCTGAACTCCACCTAGCACAGTATTATCATGATCATAGACCTCTGTAGACAGCTAGATAGACAATTCTAGAGTCAGGTAAAAGTGATAATGGCTAACTGTTACAGTGACACATGCACTCCTCTGTAGATATCTAGATTACTCTAGAACTAGGCTACAGTGATGGCTAACTGTTACAGTGACAGGTTGGTGGCGACCTGGGTCACCACACTCGGCACACAGTGTTTAACTATTATAGCAGTACTTCTACTTCTTCTCAGCCATCTACTCATAGCGCAGTATCGTAGACCTCTGTAGATATCTCTAGAGGCAGGTTAGAGTAACAATCTCTCGACTAGAGTCAGGTTAGAGAACTTAATAATGGCTCAGTGTTACAGTAGAAAGTTAATGGTGACCTGGGTGATCAGGTTCAGCACCGGACAGTTCTCACCTATTCCTCTTCCCCTAAACACAAACCAATGTTATCTAGACCAGGGGCTTAGCCGCAATGCGTCCAGCGTGTCATTTGGACACGCAGAACACTGTTTTTAGACAGTTTGGACACCCAAAAGTTTATGTCAGAATTTGCTGAAGATGACTTTTCTTAGAGGATAGAAGATGTAGAAGCTGTAGTGTCACTTTTATAAGACACACAAAGCAGTATCTGGCCTAAAAAAAAGCAAAATATGTAAAGGTATAGGGTCTATCTTATTAGTAGTATGTATTTTGTACCACACTTTGGACACGCAAAAGTCTATGAAACCTATATTTGGACACCCTGTTTCCAAATATCGGCTAAGACCCTGCTCTAGACCACTTTAGATATCTAGGCCACTCTAGAGTCAGGTTAGAGTAATTATGTCCATTAAACTGGTTGACAGGTTGTTGCTGACCTGGGTCACCTAGTGGCTGGTTCAGAACAGGACAGTACTCCTACCAACTCCTCCACCTACCATCGCTAGACCACTCTAGAGCCAGGTTAGGGTAAGTATGGTTGACAGGTTGCTGACCCGGGTCATCTCCCTTGGCACAGGGCAGGCATTCTTACGCCTCCTCAGCACACATCAGTGTCTCTAGACCCCTATAGATATCTATGCCAATCTAGAGACCGTTAGGAGTAATTATGTCCATTAAACTAGGTGACAGGCTAGCAGTGACCTGGGTCACCAAGTTCAGCAGCGGATAGTACTCCCACCATACTCCCACCCCTAACACTCTAGACCACTCTAGCCATGTTGGAGTAATTATGTCCATTAAACTGGGTGACAGGTCGTTGCTGACCTCAGTCACCACCCTTAGCACAAGGCAGGGATTTCTCCTCCTGCTAGGATAGCACACACTGAGTACTCTCAGATGAGTACCCATGTGTCAGGGTTTCAGTGATTTTTCAGGGTTTTTGCATTATTTTGTATTGGTCAAATCAACCACCGGCAGTATTAGGGTTAAACTGGGTGACAGGTTGTAGCTGACCTGGGTCAACAACCTTGGCACTGAGCAATATTCTTTACCCTCCACTGGCACATCAATGTTCTCACTTCTCAAGACCCCTACAGATATCTAAACCACTCTAGATCTAAGCAAGAGTAATTATCAATTTATGTCCATTTAAATGGATGATAGGTAAGTAGTGACCTGGTTTTAAACAAAGTTCAGCAGAGGACAGTACTCCTCCCAACGCCTACCCCTAAGCACACACCTATCACCTCTTGACCACTCTAGAGCCAGGTTAGAGTAATAATGTCCATGAAACTTGGTGACAGGTTGTTGCTGACCTGGGTCAGCACCCTTGGCACTGGGCAGCATTCTTACCCCTCCTCCTCCTGCTTAGAGCTCACAGTGCTATGATATCGCCCACTCATGCGGCAGATCATAAGTGATGCACAGGTTGAGGGTCACATGCACCTCATTAGGCTACACACACAGTAATCGCTACTCACATAGGGACCATTGGTACAATATAAAGAAATGCCCACATGTTAATTCACTTGGAGGGCTACTTAAACTATAATATATGCTTGAATTATATATATATATATATATATATATATATATATATATATATATATATATATATATATATATATATATATATATATATATATATATGCTCGAATTATATGGTACATTATGGATTAATCAGTCAGTACAGGTTGCCATTCTTGATAGATATATCAATACACAATGCATATTAAACATACATCCATTGTACAAGGCGGATACATATGGACAAAGATGGACTAATACTTGCGGTCAACCAGTACCCTAAAATAAGC